>CM039438.1:4433720-5033720 GCA_022379115.2 Bauhinia variegata | reverse complement strand
ATTTTTGTTGCAGAGTTGAAATGTTAATTTTTTTGTAATTTATTGATCAATCAAAACCTAATAAAATAAGAAATATGACACCAAATAGAATAGTAGATTTCTTGCTTATTACAGAAAGCTATGTTTGATCCACAAAACCAAAGGCGAATTTGTGTAATTTTGTCAAAGTTCACTGAGAAGATCAAAACCTAATCCAGAATATCAGATCTTGCTGTGGCAAAAGGGAGTATATAACTTTGAAGGAATGCTCAGGGTTGAGTTCTATAAGCTTAACATGACCTGCCTATGCTCAAGGGAGCTGAGATTATTGGATTAGAAAAGGTTGATGTTGATGCTCCAAGTCTTGAGAAATTTCACTGCACAGCTCTAGGTTATGGTGTCTCTTGCCATGTCAATGTGAACAAGTGCAGCAATTTAAGATGGATAGCCTTATCACAGTTGGGTTAATTGGGTAATTTTAGTATCTATGATAAATGGTTCATTGAAAATTTTGGAAAATTCCCACTTATTGAGAGGTTTGGAATTGAAAGAGCGCAAGATGGACGAGATAATAATGATTTCGAAACCCCCGGCTTAAGGACTAATTGCCATGGAATGGGGCTTGTTGTCATTGATGCACCAAATTCAACTTCATGTTCATATTGATCTGGTGGTGGCTTCTGAACCTGTTATATCTATTTTGAATAGTTAAAGTCAACTGAAGTTGATGCTTTGTTCAAATTTCTAACACATGGGTATCTTAATTTTCAAGATTTATGGAAAAATCTCCGACGCTTGAAACCTAAGGCTAGCAGCGTTGTGGCATCCATGATGATCCATCAGCCATTTGTAAGAAAAGATTATATACCTACTTAACTTATTTTGTCAACATTCCAAATTGAATTTTGGCATCGTTTCCTTGATAGCTCTTGGTGATTCATTAGGGTTTTGTAGATTAAATTCAATTCAGAATTGTTGAAAGACAATTCAGTCCCTCCTCCAAGCATCAAGCACTTGAAACTAGATGTAGTTTCATTCAGACTTGATTGGTGTCAGTCTCTTGTCACTGGCTTCCTTGGTGCTGCCGTCCTGCTTACTTGACATTGAAGAAACATTGAGTGTACATTAATGATTTAATTAGTGGACTTTTTACTCTATTTTTGTAGCCTTTTATCGTTCTAAGTTCGTTGTATTATAACCTATAGCGTATTCAGATTCTGAGCCAAGACTTTTGAGCTGTATTTTCCACAAATATTCAACAGTTTTATTTTCTTTCCTCTTAATAGGGTAGGCCAGCATTGATCAGTTTCTGCCTCCCTTGAGGTACACTTTTGAGCCAGTTGAAGCAAAATCTCGAGATGAAAATTTAGGCAAATTAAACCATGAGCAACCAGAACTTTGGTTAATGACATGCCCTTGTTTAAAATACGAGGATTCTAACCTGTGGTTTTGACATGGGTAAAGGGCCCCAAACCATGTGCACTAGCTTCTCAAAGGTCCATGACTTCGAACATTGAACAGATAGATTTGATTGTTTGGTCTGCCACGACTAACAGAGACTATCGCCTCCATGCATCTTAAAGGCATGGCTTCCCTCCAACAAGCAGATTATAAGTATGACCAACTGTCTAGTCTTTCTTAATCCTCTTTTCCATAGATTTCCTCTTATTCAGTGGACACTGGCAAGTTGGTCTGGCAAAAGAAAAAAATAAAGGGTGTTGGGGCCATTAAATATAAGGAGACCAAAGTCATGAGGATGAATGTGACTATATCCTTGCTTCTTTTTATCATGAAATGAGTATTTACCATGTGTTTAGTTTTTTTATTAAATTTTCTCTATTAATTTTTTATTGATAAGTAAATGAATAACTCAAATTAATGTGAATAGATAAAATATATACAACTTTAATTTTCTTAAATGACGTTGTTTTAAGTATGATGGTCAACTTAAAAAAAGCTTAACCCTTTAACTCACTATCTAAAGCCCGCAAGAAGGTGTAGACTTACATTTAACGTTCAATCATGCTAGCTAGCTCTAACTTTCTTGGAAGTTAAGCTGGGATAGAGTGGTGGACCCAAGCTCCCATTTTCATACGTTAAGGAAAGAAAGTAAGGTCAGATTCTTTAACAGTGGAATTGAGAGCCAAAAGTTGGTATATCTTGCTTTCTCAATCACAGGTTTGCATAGAAGTGCATGGCTGAGGCATAAAGCTTGTCAAAATATCTAGATAACTTAAAATTTATTGATATTAAGAAACAATGTTATACTATGGTTTCCCCAGAAGTTTTTACTTTTTCCCCAACAACCATTAGTAATCTTTTAGCATATTATAATAATGGCAACTCACTGGAGTTTTTAAACTTAATTTTTTTACACTTTTATAGGTTCTATAATAATATATTATTTTTTTATTTATACAATTTTTTCTCTATTCCTAAAACTTTCAAGTATTGTTTAAATTGACCCACAAATTACCACACATCTTTCATTTTTGGCTCTAAAAACATGCCTTCGATCCAACGCAAGCTGAGCGTGGTTTTGACATCATAGATACAGAAGAAAAGCAATGTAAAAGGAACCGAAGGCCGGTCTTCAATTCGAAACACTCTAACGGGAAAGGGTCAAGTCATAGGAAGGGTAAAAGCTTCTCAGGGAGATTATTAGAACCAATTACCAAGTTGTCTGAGTGCACTTGAAAAGAAAGAGTGGTTGAGTATTGCATGTTGATTTCCTCATTAAATGTGGTATATTTTGTACTGGGAAAAAGTTATTGCAGCAGATGAGCAATTGTGCAGTAACAACAAAGGGGTGATCAGGACTCGCGTGGGAGGTAAGATCTGTAGATGTGCCAACCATATCCTTATCTTCTTTTGCAAGAGAGATGATATAAAGCAAAGATTCCATACTATTATAGCAATTTATTAGAGACTCTGCGCAATTTTTATAGCATTTTTCTTTCTGTTTTCTTAATTTCTTTTGGGATTATCTTACTTACTGAACTTTGATTAATCTACCACATATGTAATAAACTCTCAAGTATGAAATTTGGAACGTAAATAAATAGTTGATTATATTGTAGTTGTTGATATAACTATTAGTGAGTTATTAGATTAAATTGTACAATACACTAATCAATTTATCCAACAATTCAGGGATACATAACCATGAGCAATAACTTACAGGTTATGCATATACACGTACACTTTTTAATAGCCATAAGCATTAACTTCCGTATCAGTCATAAGGATAATGAAACCCTAATTAAGAACCCAGGTTCCCTTCCTGTTCTTCTTGGTATATTTTTTGAAGAGAAGTCTAAGTTACCCCATGGGTTAAACTACCCTATTTTAAATGAGCTACCAAAATTATGAAAAGTATATGATAGTAGGACTCACATATTTAATCAACTTGTGGTTAATATAAATTTCTGCAACAATATTTTTTTATTTATTACAAATCAGTTATAATTTCTTTTAAGGTTCTAATTTTCATCTTATTTTTTTATGCCAATAGTATTTTTTTTTTTTTTGAGAAGTTATCTTCTAAGAAAATAAAAATAAAAGTTTCACATGCTTTAATTGACATCAATAACAGATAAAAAATATATATATTTTTTAACTAAAATAAAGTCAATAATACAATCTTTATTGAGATATTTAACCTCTAAAAAATAATTTATAAATGATTAAATTAAAACCACACTTAATATATGTTTTCAACAATAACAAGTGTCATGCTTATTAATTTTATAGCTTAATTAAATTTAGTTATAGTGAGTATGAATTGTATGAATTGAAACATTTTAAAATTTATTAGTAGAAAGTTTCTAAGCAAAATCTCTAAATTTTGTGGCAAATTCTTATAGAAGAATTTTATAAGAATTGTCCAATTAGAAATTTTATACCTTTATATTAATCTAATCATTGTATAACTTAAATAATGCAAAAATTTATTATAATTCCTCTTTTACCTTATAAAAATAACTTTTTATGTGATATAAAAATAACTTTTAAAAGTTATTAGCAAAGATAACTAATATTTGTTGAATTTTTTTAGTTAAACATAAAAATGATACATAGGATGTTCGTATACTGTAAAAGAAAAATAAATCTTAAAAATATTTTAATTTAATCTCTTTTTGTGAATTGTCACTAAAAGAAAAAAATAAAAAATATAGAATAGTGTTTGTGTGAGGAAGAAGAAATTTTTTTTATTTTCCATCTAAATAAAAAATGGCTACAAGTGTTAGATAAAAAAAATTGTAACAGATGGCTTTGATAATTATTTTTGTTTTTTGTTGCATTTTTTTTTTTAATTTTTGAGTACGTGGTTTGCTGGAAGTGAGGAGGAAAAGATTAAAAAATAATAATAATAAAAGTAAGACTTAATGTAAATTTTAATAGTTATGTGATTCAATTTAAAAAAAAAATTAGATATTCAAGTTAAAGGTAAGCTGATCATTATTATCAATTATATTATTAATGATCATGATTAAATCATATAAATATAATTTTATTTATTATTTGGGATCAGTTAAACTCTTTTAATTTTTTTCTTTAATGTTTTTTCTTCTGAGAAGACTTGTGTATTATACGCACGTACATCCAGTGCAGAAAAAGAAAATGCATTAGCATTGTCTTGGATCATATCAAATCGAACTATCATGATTGCTCAACATTGTTTGGATCTTATCGGAATGCCACTCTTTCTTGGCCAATGAAATCTTGTTTCTTTCACGAGCGAGAGAGAGAGAGAGAGAGAGAGAGAGATCATCTTACAAAATAACCACATAATTTAGGTAATAATGCCTTATCAACTTGCTATCGTCATGTGTGCAACCTTTAAGACGTGTTATCTTGTGGACCTCATGTAACAATTTGAGCTGAAAAGATACCAAATTCTTGTCAAAAGTTTCTTTTCACATTTCCCAGTTCAGCAGCAACTTGTAAGGCCTTCAAAAAAATATCCCAAGACTTCATCCTCATAAAAGTGCATTATTGGTAGAGTTATTATAATTGATTACTTCAACTTATTCACCCTTTTGAAAACTTGAATGAAATGACCAATTGATGTACAATAGAGCTTTTTTACACTGCAGAGACAACTCCACCCCACATAAAGAATGGGATTGTGCCCATAAGGACTTAAAGAGAGAAAGGTGGCCAAAAGAATTGGTCTAGGTACAAAAGTGAAGGAGGGAAAAGTGAGACATCATTTCTAACAAAGATGACACATTGATTGTAACCTTGAAACCTCTACTTTCCCCCAACACAAATTATTCCATCATTGTCCATTATTGCTGCTTAAATTTCCAAATATAACAAAATTCTCTAGGTTGCTATTCCTAACTATAAAGATTGTGTCTTGAACAAAAAAAAAAATCAAACTAGTGAGGTTTGAGTGGCTTCCACTCTTAATATTCACATTTTTTAAATATATTTATATTTATCCAAGTTTAGTCGAATTTATATGGAATTTAATTGGAATCATTTTAATTTTTTGCTTGGTATGGTTCATATTTTCTTTCCTTCTTCACATAAATGTAAATTTTAAAGTTAGGAACCGTCCACATACAATGTTGGTCAGTGGTCACTGCCTCTTTTCTTTTGTTGACTATCTTTTATGTCACTTTAAGGTTATTCCAACAGAAATGTGAAAATTCATGTGAAAATATCAAACTATGGTCCAGCGAAATTGGTCGAGACGTCAAACTTTCCCCATCTCTTCCATTTATTATGGAGAGAACTGTTTGGGATGAAATTTAATAATTTAATGATTTACTATAAGATAATAAGATCTTTTTCTTAGAACTCATCTTATTACTTCATCTCGTTTGGGTGAGGTATAATGTAATTTTAGTATCAGTAAATGTTTCAAAAAAGATTGAGTTACTGAATATATATGTACTAATTTCTTATAAAATATATAAGAACAACACTATATAAGAAAATATACCAAAAATCAAACTTGAACGTTTGCTTTTTGGCATTTTTTATTTCGTGTTATTCTTATATTTTGTAGAAAACTTTTTATTCTAATTATACATATATAGTATAGCTCAAACAAAAAGAGGGCAGCCTTATAGGTTTTACCCGACAAATAAAAAAGCATGACATGAACATAAGCACGTGAAACATAACTACATGAATATAAAAGCATAGACTCTAAAATAACCCAACCATGTTATTAAGTTAACAATGCCGAGGATTTTTTCATCTATTACCCCTAGACTCTAAACATAGTAACAAAGTACCAAAAATGAGTAATGGTAGTGGAATTCGATGGTGCTAATTGACAAACTTACCCTAATGAAGCTCTCAATCTCATCAGGTTCTAGGTAAAGTATCATATTCAGAAAAGTAACAACCCAAATTATTGAACAGCTTATTGATCCTCAAATCAATGTCTTGGGATTACTTCATTGCAATTTAAAAATAAAAACAAAATCAGATTCTATGAATTAAAACCCAAAACGAGTGGGGGAATAAGGGGCATAATCACTGTTTAAATTCATGAATTTGAGAAAAGTGTAAAAGCAAAACAACTTTTTAGGTTGGGTTTGCAGGTTTTTGGTGAACAAAATCGTCTTGGTTAATGCATGGTGTAGGGCAGGACCACATGCACCACCTTCTCCCCCTTCCCTTATTCCATGCCTTCTTCTCACGCCAAAAGGCATATAAACCCCACAAAGCACACTTTCTAAAGCTCTCTTGTATTGTAGTTTTTTTCTGGTACCATCGCAAAGTTTGACACTTTTCCTCATACAAACTCTGATTTTCTGCTCATGGGTCTGATTTTCTTACTATCATTTTCCCTCGGAATAGAAGAAAATTGACCCAGATGGAGGAAAGGAAAGTCTTTTCAGAATTGAAGCTCATTTCAGCCTTGGTTCTCACGAAATTCATGAAGTTGTTATGTGTGGAAACGTTTTCTTCCCTCTCTGTAATCTCTTCCGATCCTCTGTTTTCATGCATTGTAACCTTCTGCACTCTGATTTTCCTCTACTTGCCTCATTTATTCAAAAAAATAGTTTTCTCCCCGGTTCTGATTCTCTCTGGAATTCTCTTGCTTACCATTCTTAGACTTGGTGCAGTTCAGAGATCCCAGAATGAAAAAAGAGAAATTGAAATCTCAGAAACCGTTGTTGAAGAAGAAAACAGGGCAAGTAAAGATGAGAAGGAAGAGAGTTCTTCGGAATCGGTGGAAGCCGATTCTCTTGAGCAAGTTTACGAATGGGTCAGTTCCCATCGTGGAGAAGAAATCAATTCCCAAATGGGTTTCGATTCAAGTTCTGATTTTGGGGAATCCTTTGTGGAATGGAATGTGAAAGCTCCATTGGAAGTGATATACGAAGACTACGAAGGTGAAGAAACAGGGGAGAATCCGAATGAGAAAGAGGAAACCCGACAACCGGGTATTTCGAAGTACCCGTCATTATCTCGGTATTACCCGGAATCTGATTCAGATAGCTCGTCGGACGATGGATTTCCGCCGATAGAGAACTGGGATTCGCAGGAGAACATTTGCTTCAGGTGGGACAAAGAAGACAGAGAAGGGTTAATCGAGATAGCCTTAAATGAGGGAAAGAAGAAGACTTCGGAATTTCACTTCGAGGAAGAAAATCTGATTGAGATAGACATTTCTCCGACGAGATATTACGATTTTTCAGGCGAGAATGACCACTTTCCCGGTGAGATTAGTTGCAACTAGTGTGATATTAATCAAGGATTAACATAGTTGATTATTCTGCTTTTTGGTGTTAGTGAAGATGAATATAGAAACTTTAGGATTTTTTTCTTTTGGGTGTTTTGCTTGTATTGGATTTGGTTACCGTTGTATTAAGTCTATGCTTTTAGTGCAAGTAATCACTAAACCAAAGATTCAAAATGCTTCATTGAAATGACTAAGATGCCTCTCTTCATTTTTCTTTATGACAAGACCATTTGATCAATATGGTGGTAGGGTTTGGCACCCAAAATGGACTTTTGAAGAGACGCGTAGTGCTTTTGATGGTGAGTGAGGTTTGTACACTCGATCCAAACATGCATACCCCACTTTTAATCGGTGGCTTGCACGTTCATGTAGCAGTAGAAAAGTTTACCAAAACATTGAAGTGAATGAAAGGGACTTGACAAACGTTGAGGGAGAGCCTTACTCTACCATTACCTAAAGATCAATTCAGGTGTGGACGACAAATTTAGATTCATCTTATCCCATATGTTACTTTAGGGAGAGCCTTTAATTTTATCTTAGATGTAGTTTTTGACAAGTGTTTCAAAATATGTAATTGATGTTAAGAACTCATCTTACAAAAAGTTAATTTTAAATTTTTTAATACATGTAGGACATAAAATTCTTTTGACTTTGATACTATATTATCAACTAGTTTATTTTAAAACTTTAAACTATTAAAATATTTAACAATTATTTCGTATAATTTTAAACTATATAAAGAACCTATATTAAAAAATATGACAGAAAAATAGATTTAAAAAAAAAAATATGCATATACATATATATATATATATATGCTAACGAATTCTTTTAATTAATTATCTCATTTGTAAGATTTAAATTTAAATCTTATTATAACTAATCCATTTTAGTAGGAAGTTTGTAAATATAAATATCACTACAAGTCCTCGATGCAAGTCTAGCTTTGTAATGAGTATACGTAGCCCTTCACCCCCTAAAGGTCCATCTTACAAAAGAAAACGTGCCTATCACGTGAACCTCTTTGCTGGGTTTTCATTGATGCACGGTGTCTCATGAAAATTGTTGCCAATTCTAGAAGATATATGGAGAAGCCCCATAAACCAAACATAACAAATCAAGTAAAACCCTAGAAACCAATTGGTGGAATAAGTATTAAGTGGAGTCACCCAAGCAAATCAGCAAAATTCTCTCTATTGTTGAAAGATCAATTAAGGGAGTGTTGTGCTGTACTTTGAAATCCTATCTACCATGCAAGACATATATAGCTACTGTAATCGAAGATGACAAGGGCGGAAATGAAAGGCCAGGTTTACGGAGAGGCTAAAATGAATTCAAAATCAATTAACTTTTGTTCTAGGGTTTAGAGTTGCAAAGTTTGTTATTGTCATAAACTAAAAATCTTGTAGTATCTTCTTCTTGTTCAACCGTACACCAAATACCATCTAGACCAATACCTATTGTTTCACATTCTATTTTGATCTTTATGTCTTTGAAACTAATTATAATTTTCATGAAGTATCAAATTAACTGCAGAATACGACAGTTATTTCATTTTATTCATATACCTATTTCTATTTCAATTATATCATTTTTATTGTGTGTATCGAACTTATGAAGTTACTATTAAGAATTTTACATTAAACCTCAGCTAGTTAAACGAAGATTTTACATTTTAGATAAAACCATACTGACCCTACTTTCGTTTCACAAAATGGTTTTCACTGTTCCTAAGCATGAAAATGCTGTCAAGAGATATCAGATAAGTTATTGATGGGCTTGATTGGATTGATTCCTGAAAGCAATCCACCAAAATTGTAATTGCCACAAAAGACAGAGACAACCGATGACAGGTCTTTTAATTTCATATACACCAAATTAATGGCAGCAACATTCAACGTTTTCTTGTCATATAGCTCGTCCAAATAAAAGAGAGTGAGTCACCAGACAAAAATTGAATATTGTCTTGGTTTCATGAAAGCAAACCCCAGAGTGTGTTAGAAAAAAAGATAATAATTATTAGCAATAATGGAAAAGGGTTTAATTTGATCACATAAACATCTTTATATATATATATATATATATATATATATAAGGCCTGCTTTGAACAGTTTTTATTGGGTGATTGATGGCCATTATGATTGTGATCACTCCTCCAACCTAAGTACTTATCTCGGTGATATACTTTCAAGACGAGTAATTAATGTTTTATATATATACTTGTTTTTTTAGTTTAAAAATAATCTTGTTCAAAATATTGTCAAATACTAAATATAATTTTTTTTAATAAAAATTTGAATATGAATTCTTCACGTGATGAGAGTTTAGCATATATAAACTGATATTCACATACATCTAATTAATTAGGATAGTATATATACATTCGCACAATTAGCTTTAAAAAAAAAAAAAAAAAAAACTAAAAATATATATTTTGTGTTTATTTTACTAAATAGATATGTGAGACTTACTAAGACCTACAAAATTCAAAACTTAAATTATCTTTATTCATGGAGTATTGGTACCACTCGTGCTACTAAATAATTAGCATTCTCTTATTTTATTTTATTTTTTTTAAAAAGTAGAAACCCTAGCTAGCTAGCTACAGTAGAAATATTCATCTGCAATTGGGGCATAAAATTAAGGAGGTGTGAGAAGCAGATACTGAGAGAAAAACGAAATCAGATTGTATTAATTGTTGTATTGGCTTAATTATTCAGCGATCTTTATCCATATGGGTTTCAAAGGGTTAATTTGGGGAGAGGAACCAAAAGTCCAAACAGAACCACAAGCAGAATATTAAGAGTACACTACGCGAGTTGCATCCTTAATATTAGCTTCTTGCATTTTCAGAAGTGCAACTAATGTTAAACTATAAGTCACAAGCTGTTGCATGGATTTATAATAAGTTTTCTTTTAAAAATAAAGAATTGGATTCTTGATTTATATTATTGGGAAGATCTCCTGCACGTAATCATGTAACAAAAAAAGCCAAAGAAGTTCTGAGAAGCACTCAGATTTTCCCATGAATTTTCAGCTTTCGAAGCCAAAGACAAAGACATGAATTTGTCCAAAGTCATGCATGCAAACAGTATAATTTAACAGCCATTTAAGTCCCATATATTGGCAGAGAATTTAAGGAACAATAAAAAATAAAACGTTCCTTCTGCGTAGAGATTAGAGAACAGTACTAGAAGAAAAAATGCTCACAGAAGATATACCAGATATGATATTTAAACATCAGTATCTAAAATTTATAAAATATTGAGTAAAAACTTTATTTTGTCTCTCACAAATTTAATATAATAGAAAAAAAAAATTCACGGTTCCAAGTTTTTCAAATAACACCCTCACCTTAATAAGATCAAGTTTTTAAAATAACATCCGAGATTCTTATTTAAGAAACTCAAAACGTTAAGAATCTTTTCTTTTCTTTTTTTCATTTAACAAATTTGTAGCGTTAAAATTAATAAAATCTTGCGTAATTAGTAAGTATATGATTTATATCTCAAGAAAAATATAAATTGAATCTAATTATTGATATAAGAATTTAATTCATTTAAATTTTTTTTCCTTAAAAAAAGTAAGTGAAATCTTGAAAATCTAACTCATCTACACTTTTCTTCGAATAAAAAAAATTGTGAAGTGTCAAGATGGAAGTTTACTATAAAATATTAATTACTCAAGTTTCAAGCAATCTTTGAAAACAAAGACATGTATGCATATTGATGGCATGAATAATCCTTAAAACGTGTGAGAAATGTATTGCCAACGTTATTGGCACACAACCTTTCTCTTCTAGAAAAATTGTGGCCGAATAATTCTCGAAAAAATCCATATTACCATTCTGCATTTGGGGGCCAATATTGGTAAAATCATATCTTGTGCAGCCTGTTTTCTTGCTCATTAGGTAAAACTCAACCATAACATGTGATGTGTTTGACTCTTCGTCTCTATTCAACTTTTGATACATGTCTTGTCTACAGTAAATTTTTGAAATTTAACCCACTTAAATTTCAACCTACCAAATTTTTTTGTTTTATATTTTAATCAATAATATTTATTATTTTAAATATAAAAAAATCTTACAATCAACTATGATTAGAAAACAACCAATCATTCTTACTTTGAATTTCTCTATAATTAATATTAATGTCCGTTTAGTACGCTATAACAAAATTAGTCTTTCCCATTACGTGGGCAATATTTATTGATTCGGCAAAAAAAGGAAAAAAGAAAACACGGTACTCTATTGCTGGAATCTGCATGGTCGCATGATAACGAGATGCGACGAATTCAATCAAACAAACCCCTATATGAAATCTCAGATGCACGTTGGTCCAGCTCAGCAGATGGGCCCACCAGCGCCGACGTGTAAAATTCTTAACCATAGAATATAATAAAATTTACTTCGTGACCAACACGTGCCTTTTCCTTGTCCGCCAAGTGAAAAAAGCGCAAAAGGGTCGAACCGTCGCGACCGTCACCTTGAGGCTTGAACACTATTTAAACACCCTCTCTTTGTCTCTCCAGATACAAAGCACAAAAACTGCTTTCTCTCTCTTCGTTTTCCAACACTTTCTTTCCAGTTTACCAACTTGTGGGATAGTCCCTATTGCTAGAAACTTAAGTAAGAAGAAAAACGACAGCTTTCAATTTCTTCAAGCAAGTTTCCGGAGTTCTCCGTCCCAAATTCTTGGTTGTCCTCGCAGTAAGGTATATTCAACTTTTGAATCTTCACTTTTCTTTGCTTGATCTTTTGATTTTCTACATTCGGCTCTTTTTTTCTGCCCAGTTTGATTTCTCCTGATTCTCTTTTCTTGGTTATTACTCTGTTTTAATCAACAAGTGATTCAAATATTTCCATAAAGGCATAAACTTTGAACTTTTCAAGCTTGATTTATACTTCCATTTGCCTACTTTACGAAAAGAAAATAATAAAATAAAATAAACTTTGCCTTTCCTTAGATCCCTGAAAATCTAGGATTTCTCTTTTGTTTAGCTGTCCAAATATATCTTAACGTTTTGCTTGGTGCAGTGGTGGGGCCTTGTGGCATATGCTGACGGGGATTTGAATCTTGACCGTAGAGTTAGTCTCTAATATTATATTAAGACTCATTCAACTCAAAGCTTAAGTTGTTAAAGAAAAACATAAAAGACATTCTCATTACCGATTTATAAACTTCCATCAATTTTCTCAACAGCAAGCAAGTGAACTGGCGGACAAGCGCGCTAGTGGTATCAGACTGAACGAGGCGTTTTATCTTTGGAAGAGACTCCAGTCGCATCTGAGGAAGTTGAACATGCCTTGTTCTTGTGTTAGCAAATTGCAGAGCTTGTTTATCACAATTTTCTTTCAGTATAGGAATCATCTATTGTTTAAATAACACAGAAAGCTTTGGTTAAGTTGCCATGCTTACCATTTTCATCAAGGAACTGCTTACACAGAAAGCAATTGTTTCTTTTTTTAAAAAAAAAGAAATTAATATGATATCGAATACAAGCTAATTATTTAGATTCTAGTCAAGTAGTTATTTTTGACATACTGTGAAATGGAGTAAACTGCGAAGATTTCTATCCTAGCACATTTTTTCCTGTACTATTTGTCAGACTCTCAATTCTTCATCTTCCGCTTTCATTGTTCATATGGCTTTCAAAAAAGAAGCTTAAAAATTTGAAGAGATGAAACAAAAGTCCAAAGAGGGTTCACAAGCAGAAAATGATTCAATTATCAATATGTGATATAGCAAAAAGCTTACATTTACAGGCATGCATTAAATTATCAATGATATAGCAAAGAAAGAAAACTGATGCTAATATATCTACTAGTGCACAAACAAGAGATCGGAGATATAAAAGTACAGATATATTCAATATAATAATTATAGATTCACCAAATTTCTTTCTCCCCCTCCCCCGCCTTTATTTTTTGGTTTATTTGTATTATAAGAAACAAACACCAAATTTTACAGTAATCATTAAGTATTATTAAATGATCAAAGCCTTGCCTCTATTCGCTCTTGATTGGAAATTTTTTAAATATTTTCATCTTTTCGATTTCTTCTTTTAAGTACACGAGGGCCCCACCAAGCAATTATACTTTGGTTTCATACCTATATTCATTTCTGGAATTACTACAGCCCAGGACCCAAGTAATTATTATTACTTCATTTCTGATGCCCAATGAATTCATAATTGAAGAATCTTCAAAAATTGTATCCACAATATAATGAATATATTAGGGTTTGATCTACATATATCCTCAATTTACATAAATAATTATAAATATCTTATAAAATCGATTTATTCCGTGTTAGTTAATCTAATTAAAGTCAAATTTTATAATTGTTTAAATATTTTCCTCATTCTTTGTGGTGATAGGCAGGGATAAGATACCCTACCAAAAATTGAGTAGCTTGGCCAAGTTAATTTGTTGATAATATTTGTGAAGCAATATGGATTTTCATATTTAGATGCACTCCATTTGTAGGACCAATTGAAAAGGATAAAGGAGCTATAGCCTATAGCTGTATAATTAAGGGTTGAATGAAGACTTGTCAATCACAAACAGTGAGATTGGGACGAATAATGGTGATGAAGAAGCAACGAGAAGCTTTCTGCCCACTCTCACTGGTCAATGCCCATAAAGCTATATATGTCATGAATGATGCAGAAACTTTAACCAAAAAAAATTGGGTAGGTGGCGAAATTTAATATACGAATAGAGAGTAGCATATGCGAAGCATTGCTGATCTGTTGAAGGAAGGCGAGGGAGATGACGAAGAATCCATTGAAGTGAACATAGAAGAACTCAAAACAGGGCTATCCAAAGTGGATTCTCGGATGAAGAATCTTCCCGCTACTGCACAGGTACATTTCTTTGTTTACTTCCCTGTGGCATTCTCTGTTAACAACAGCATGCATTTCTTCAGTTATATAACTTGTGTTTCTGAATTCACGTATCAGGTTGCATCTCAACAAGGAAACTACTTGGCCAAGTGTTTCAACCATATGGAGGAGGTTGAAAAGAATCCAGAATTAGGTTCCGTGGAGAAGGGCGTCATCGGTTTAAGCCCTTCAGGTACAAGAATAGATATAGTTACAATTTAAAGCTACAAGCTTTTACTCAAATCTGGTTATGTTGATGCATAGAAAAATGATTCAAGGTGTTTTTACTAGTTAACCACTGCTTAACTCATTAATATATGGTTGCTTGTTCCTTAAGGTACAAACATTTAGGGCAATTTGCTCCTCTGGGAGGGGAGCGGACAGCTGCTCAGCTTCCAGGTGATTGGGTCTCAATTGGCCATAGCTCCCAATGGTTATGGTATTCTGTCTGTGCAAGGTATGCTTTTCTTGTTTTGCCTTATTATTTTCTCGGAAGTGACAAGGCATTTTTGTTAACAAGTTATAAACCTCCCATTAATTTTCTCAACAGCAAGCAAGTGAGCTGGCGGACAAGGGCATTGGTAGTATCAGACTGGACAAGACGCTTTACCTTTGGAAGGGACTCCAGTCGCATCTAAGGAAGTTGAAGATATATCTCAGGTTTGGATTGACAATAATGCAAAGTTTCTTTATCTCAATTTTCTTTTGTTATAGGAATAATTTATTCTTTTAAATAACACAAAAAGCTTGGTTAAGTTGCCATGCTTACCATTTTCAACTAGTTAGGAACTGCTTACAATGAAAGCAATTGTATCTTCTTTTCTTTTCTTTTTTTTTTCTCCTTTCATGAACATCAACCAACTACAAATTAATTATTTAGATTTTCAAGTCAAGTAAAACTATTATGATCATTATTTTTGATATAGTGCACTTTTTGTCACTTTTTCCTCAATTCTTCATCTTCGGTTTCATTATTCATGAGTTTCAAAAAAGAGGCTCAGAAATTTGAGAGGAATCAAAAGTCCGAAGAGGGTTTACGAGCAGAATAATGAGACACTACGTGAGTTGCACCCTTGGCTTCTTGCATTTTCAGAAGTGCAAACTAAAATTATTTCTATTATTGCAAATTTCCTTTTATCAATTTTCTCCATGCACGTTTTCTCATTCAAATATCAATATGTGATAAAGCAAAAACCTTACATTTACATGCATGCATTAACTTATTAATGGCATAAAGTTTTAGTATCTAATGAATTATTGAATTATTAGCCATTACATATTAGTGGTTTGTAGAAAAAAAATAAAAAACTGAGTATTATGAAATGATGAAAGCCTTGCCCTTGTTCGCTCTTGATTAGAAATTTTGAAATATATTCACCTTTCCATTTTCTTCTTTTAAGTACATCAAGGCCCCACCAAGCAATTATAATTTGGTTTCATATCTTTTCATTTCTGGAATTACTATAGCCTAGGCCCCAAGTATCATCACTTCATTTCTAGACCGTACCCAGTAAAATCATAATTAAAGAATCTTCAAAATTGTATCCAAAGTATATTAGAGTTTGATCTATACATATCCTCATCAATTTACATAAATATTATTATGAATCTCACCAAAAAAAAAAAATAATATTATGAATATCCTATAAAATCGAATCATCCAATGTTTTGAAAAGTTCAATTGAAGTGGAGTGATTTAATCAAATTAAACCCAAATTTTATAATTGTTTAAATATTTTCCTCATTCTTTGTGGCGATAGAGATACCCTACCAAAAATTGAGTAGCTTGGCAAAACCATATACGTAAAGGCCAGGTTAATTTGTTGATAATATTTGTGAAGCAATGTGGATTTTCATAAGGAGCTATATCATATAGCTGTATAATTGAGGGTTGAATGAAGACTTGTCAATCACAAACAGTGCGATTGGCATGAATAATGGTGATGAAGAAGCAACGAGAAGCTCTTTCTGCTCTCACTCTCACGGGTCAATGCCCATAAAGCTATAATATATGTCATGAGTGATGCAGAAACTTTAGGAGACTATTGCAGATTTTGTAGACAGAAAAGGATTGTTTCGGAGATGGTTCATTCATACATGATTGTCCTCAAACTAATGTGTAGATTTTGAATTCTACCTCCACCAACCCATTGCTAAACTCTACCATCATGAACCAGAAAACTTGGGTAGGTCGCAAAATTTAACATGTGAAGAGAGAGTAGTATGAAAACTTTTTTGTTTTTGGTGGTGACTGTCACTATTTTTGTATACCTAGTTCTGTCTTCGATATAAGAACACCCACCATTCTTTGATGTTAGCACTTCTGTTTCACTCTTTGCGAATAACTTGGTTGTCAACTCAACAGCAACAACTCTAATATCACTTGCTGAGAAAATTACCACACACATGGAATAACCATAACATAACATAGAACATGTGCAGACAATGTTTTACATGGTTTGGCCAAACAATTACAATACTTTTCTTGTAGCTTTTTTACTCGCTATCACAAATCCAAATTAATTCCAGTTACACCCATATCAGAAAACTGTTAAAAACATTTACAACTAACAATATCTCACACACTACTTTTTTCCTCCTCTAGTGTAGCACTTAAATGAGCCACCCTTTGCATGATGCTGCATGCAATTTCTTATACAATCTTATGCTGGAGATTACTTATTTCACATTCAACTCAACCTTTCTTCTGCAATGGAATTCTTCATTAACTACTTACCACTATTGTTATCACCCTTTCTTCTGTATGTATGCAATGTAATAATTTTTATTTAAGACAAAAAAAAAATAAAAAAATAGTAATAATAAACCTCTCTAATAAAAACGCTTTAAAAATTTTAAATTTAAGATATTTAACTTCAAATAAGTTTAGCTTATCATGTTTATTACTAAACAAACATATTGTATTTAATACATATTTATTACCCCTCATTTGTTCACACACTTGACATTAAAGACATGTATTTTTTCCCTTCTATAATTTAAACCAACTACCAAAAAGAAAGGAAAACATAGCTATCAAATACTCTCTAGAATTGACAATACCGAAATTCCATAAATTAGTAGTATGTAAAATTAATTTGAGAGATCTTTTTTGTGTCTAGTTGAGCACAAAAAAGTGACATTTTCAGGGTCCCCATGTGGCAAGAAATTACCACTAGACAATGAGTCTCTCCTATATATCCAAAAAGGCATGAAACATTACGCAACAAATTGACCCATGAAAAGGACTGCAAACACCATTGAGGGGATTCTCATCTTTAACAAGTAATTAATGCCTTATTTCAAAGCTAGAGACAAGGATAAATAATGGCCTAACAAGCCTGCCCTCATTATCTTTAATCTAAAACTGCCAAGTGTAATTCCCCCAACCTAAGCCCATGATCTAGATAAAGAGTATAGACAAGATAACGATGTGGATGTTGAAATGAAAGAAGATGGTTGGGCAGAACATGGGGTTCTTTAGCTTTGGGGAACAAAAGGGCAAGGGTCTATTGATTTCAATAAAAACGTGAACTTTTTTAATGACTTACATTCAAGGTACAGTATTCTAATATTATTTACGTATAAGAGTAATTTTTGTATGACATGAGAGTATAATAAATAATAAATTTTTTTAAAATATGAATTTTTACTTTTAAAAAAATGGTAATACTATAATATACAATATTAGAATAAAAAATAACTGTAATTATTATATCTTACTTTCTTTGAACATCATGTGTCATGTCTTAATTAATAATGTTTAGTCTTACGAGGAATACTTATGAAAAAGAAAAATTAAAGGTTTTCCAACTTGAGAAGGACAAGATTTTGTAAAACTTGCTTTGCCTTATAGCCAAACAAATACTTTGAAACAAGTTGTACAAGTGATTTGATGGCAAAGGAAGCCAATATGATGATAACCACCGTTAGTGGGTTGGGAACTTGCAAACTTTGCATTAGGTTAAGTGATGAGAGCAAAGTGATTTTATAATTAATGATTTGACGCAAGCAAGATTTCTGACCATTATAAATTTTGTCGTTTACCCTAAAGAAATAGATTATTATAATTGAGGTCCATCAGCATCTTTCCATAATATAGAGAAAGAGAATAGAAGTTCAAAGATGGTTAGGCACATAAGCTTTCTTCACCTAGCCGTATACATAATCCAATCCAATGGGGAGGAAACCCTATATATATATATATATATATAGATTATCTATGTTAGGTATTCATTAATTTATTTTAAGTTAAATAAAATTATTAAGATAATAAATTTTTTTATTAAATTTTAATATAATAATATTCTTAAAATAATAATTTAAAATGTCTAATTAAGATAAAAATAATTATACATCAATTAATTTAAGTAGTTGGTAATTATAAAAATCCACGGTGCATATGCAATGGATCCCAATTTTTAAAGTCACCGTTAGCTTTCAGTGCCCTAATATTTTAACACAACAAATGACTTGGAAGCTTCAACTTAACAAGTTTCTTAATTATTAATGTTACTTTCCTGGTTCGTTCTTTTACTACGTCAAAGTTTGAAGTACTGAATATTCCACATAATTGCTGAGAATTTCTATAAATTATATTACTCGAAGAAAATTTAATTGAAAAGAAAAGTTAAGAAAATATTATCTGATGGATGGCAGAAACTCCATTCAGGTGATCTGTCCCATCCACACCGTTAATGTATTATCCACAAAAATATCACCATTTTCCAGCTCATAAAAAATTGCCAGCGCTTGTGTCTTTTCAATCTAACCACCATGTCGGTCGGCGGCTATCAGATACCGTGTGCGCACTACGCACGCTCACATGGTCCTCGACCAATGTTGGCGATTCATGCCACGTGGCGAAACCTGAGAGGGTGTGCGCCATGCGCACCCGGGCTAAGTTAGGTGTGGTGGGTAATGATCTTCTCTCCTCGTCAAAATGATTATCTTAATCGCCCGCCATGTCTGGTATCAGTTTCAGCTCAGATGGAGCTATGAACAGAGATAACACATTATAATTTTTTATAATTATTAAACCATTTAATTAAAAAATGTTTCTTTTTATTAATTTTTCTCCTTCTACTTTTGCTATGATACGCTAAAGGGTCGGGACCTTCTTTGGCCTCATCATAAGCAATGGGAGAAGAGTTAGCCACTCATTGAGAGCTTTGGTTCATCAAATATCCCAGCTTTTACTGATTCGAATCTTTTCTTATCTCGATATTCTTATTCTGATTCATTTATAATTTGTAATTGTACTGGATTTCCTACTCATACTGCTTCCCGGATCTCAGATTCGGTTTTCTGGATTCTTCAATTCGTTTTTTGTTTTTGGAAGCTCTTGAACTTGTTCCGAAAGGGAAAACTTTGAATAAAGCATGTATCTGCGTTAAGCAGGGTATTCTACCTGTTTTAGATTTTGGAGTTGGGAATTTTCCTTCGTATTTTTTCTCTGTAAAACTCTTTTGTCTTGAATGCTTTTATTTCCGCTTTTGTTTTACTTTGCTTGAAATACACAAACATGTGATGGGTCTCCCTCAATTTTGCTCACTGGGAGTTTTCAAATCTGATATTTGATTCAAAACGGAGGTTTGAAGTTTATCTTTGAGTTTCTGGGTTGAAAATGGAGTGCAAGAGAAAGAAGGAATTGCCACATTCAAACGGGTTGAATCGAGCTACAGCTTTTCCAGATGAGGTGCTGGAACGAGTTCTTAGTCTTCTGAAATCCCACAAAGACCGAAGCTCAGTTTCATTGGTTTGCAAAGATTGGTACAACGCCGAGCGATGGTCTCGAAGGCATGTTTTCATTGGGAATTGTTATTCTGTTTCTCCCGAGATCTTGACCCGTCGTTTCCCAAATATTCGTAGTGTTACACTGAAAGGGAAGCCTCGTTTCTCAGATTTCGATTTGGTTCCTCCTAAATGGGGAGCTGATATTCATTCATGGCTTGTGGTGTTTGCTAAAGAGTACCCATTTCTTGAAGAGCTGAGGCTTAAGAGGATGAGTGTTACTGATGAGAGTTTAGAGTTTCTGGCTTTATCATTTCCCAATTTCAAAGCTCTTTCGCTTATGAGCTGTGATGGGTTCAGCACCGATGGGCTGGCTGCTATTGCCACTAATTGCAAGTAAGATTTGAGAATTTCCTTCAAAACTTGATTTAGAAATTTAAACTATTTTGATTTTAAAGCTTTTAAATCAATTCAAACTCCCTTTTTGGATGTGGCTAGTGTAGAGAAGAAAACTATTTTCTGTCGACTCTTTTACTATTTTATCATATTCGTCCTTGTTCATTCTCCTTTTAGATGGGATGTATTATTAGTAATGGAGCATACAATGGATTGTTTTCTCTTGCTGCAAGCTCATAAGTTTCTTATTTCTATTATCTCCATGTTCGAAGCAACTTGACATAATACAATCTACTTGTTTATGTCATGTTTGATTTAAATGGACTGGAAAGTGGAATATGAGGAGTTTTCTTCTTTACGAGTCTCTAAGATATTTTTTCGCCGGTATCACGACTTCATGTATTCATGAATAGTTGGAGCATTTCCGTGAATCTTATGATTTTGTGGCTTATTTTGACATTAATGGTGTCCAATCAACTTTCCAAGTGTCATAGTTTTCAACAAAGTTCATAACTTATGACTTAGAATTGATTTAAAGTGCTTACCTTAGTGGTTGAGAAATTTGTCTCCATTGCATTGGTATTTGGTGTTTTCTGTTTAACGCTGTAACTGGCCCAGAAATAATCTTCTGTATTCTACTTGGTTGCAGGAATTTAATAGAGCTTGACATACTGGAGCATGGTATTGAAGATAAAAGTGGCAGTTGGTTGAGTTGCTTCCCTGAAAGCTTCACATCATTGGAAGTACTAAACTTTGCCAACTTGCATAATGATGTGCATGTTGATGCGCTTGAGAAACTTGTCAGTAGGTGCAAATCACTAAAGACTTTGAAGGTTAATAAAAGTATAACACTGGAACAGTTGCAACGGTTACTTGTTCGTGCTCCTCAATTGACTGAGCTTGGTACCGGCTCATTTTCACAGGAGCTGACAACACAGCAGTACTCACAGCTTGAAAATGCATTCAACAGTTGTAAAAATCTTCACATCCTTTCTGGTTTGTTTGAAGCTACGGGCCAATATCTGTCAGTTCTGTACCCTGCTTGCACAAATCTAACTTTCTTGAATTTAAGTTATGCTACCCTTGACGGTGATGACCTTGCTAAGCTTCTCGTTCACTGTCCAAATCTTAAGCGCCTCTGGGTATGAAATTTTATCTCTTACCTGTCCTATATAATTTCATTTTCTATTGAAGTTTCTGAAAATAGAAACTGACCCCCTTCCCCGGCTCTCTTCCCAAAATGGAAATGATGACAATAAAACATCTTCAGTTAAAGTTCTAGGCTAGTTTATTTGCGGATATATTATCCTGAATTTTCCCATGCAAGGATTAACCCTCTCTTGTGGGAGGGAGGGATACAAGGAGACATGCAGAAATATCAAGTTTAAATTTTACTTGGTGGTGATTTCTGTTTGGTTTCCTGTGTCTTCTAATGAAAGAATATTGGAACATCTACCTTACAGTCTAAATAACTGACACAGGTCTTGGACACAGTGGAAGACAAGGGGCTGGAGGCAGTTGGATCATACTGTCCTTTGCTTGAGGAACTGCGTGTTTTTCCTTCAGATCCCTTTGATGAGGGCATTAACGATGGAGTTACTGAATCAGGGTTTGTTGCTGTTTCTAATGGATGCCGGAAACTTCACTATGTTCTCTACTTTTGCCGTCAGATGACTAATGCTGCTGTTACAACTTTTGTGCAAAACTGCCCTGACTTTACTCACTTCCGTCTATGCATAATGGACCCTGGTCAACCAGATTACCTGACACACGAGCCTATGGATGAGGCTTTTGGAGCAGTTGTAAAGACTTGCAGCAAACTCCGGAGGCTTTCGGTATCAGGTTTCTTGACTGACCTAACGTTTGAGTATATTGGAAAGTATGCCAAAAACTTGGAAACTCTTTCAGTGGCTTTTGCTGGAAGTGGTGATTGGGGCATGCAGTGTGTGATGGAAGGTTGTCCAAAGCTGAGAAAACTTGAGATAAGGGACTGCCCATTTGGCAATGCGGCACTTCTGTCAGGTCTGGAGAAGTACGAATCAATGAGGTCTCTATGGATGTCAGACTGCAATTTGACAATGATTGGCTGTAGAACGTTGGCAAAAGAAATGCCCAGGTTGAATGTTGAAGTAATTAAGGAAGAAGGGACTGATGATAGTCAGGCTAAAAAAGTTTATGTTTATCGTTCTGTTGCCGGGCCAAGACGAGATGCACCTCCTTTTGTTCTTACTCTATGAAATGCTATTCCTTCTCCTACTTGTTGTTCAAAAGGTACTGGAAATCTCTCCTCTCTTTCTAGCTCTCACACACACAACCATGCACAACCCTACTACATTATCAACTAAGCTTAAAACTGCATATGTTAAGGTTAGCTGCAATTATGTTTTACAGCCTTTAAAAGTTTCCATGGAGGGCAAAACCCACAAGCAGACGATCATGGGGTCATGCTGCACTAATGTGAATGGTGGAAAGAAGAGAGAGGGCCTTCATTCTGATTCTGATTCTGCAATACTTGAACTTCAATCAGCCTCCAAATACTTGAAATTCAATTACGTGGTGGGTGCAACACTGTCAAGGAAGGAAAAACCAGAAAGGCATACAAAATTCGATTTACGTTCTGCGGCATCCTACAATGTGCAACAAATTTGCCTTCTTGAAGCTTACGGGATACTGGATCCGTAAAATGAAAGAATGCAAAGAATCAAATGCAGATGTAAGAGAAGGTAACAACCTCCGGGTCATGTTGTTAACAATATCTATATGGCATGTTAAAAACCTGATATTGTTATGAACAGAAGGAATTGAGAGGGGCTTTCTGTATGCAGCAGGTGATGTTGGTTGCCTCATTGGGGTCTAAGATATCAACAGACTTTGCTGCCCAGTGAAGACAACCTGTTGCCAAATTGAAGCAACAAACCCAGAAAAAGACTACTCGCCCTTCTGATTGGCTGCGGAGCTGGATGGTGCCACAAGAGATTATCACAGAATTTGATATATTATGTGTGGTTGAACTGGCTTAGTTTTGAGATCAAAAGAATTTAATATATGGTGCTATAACAGCGCAAGAGCTTGTCGTGCAAAGAACAATTTTGAACGAGTTCTCCTGGAAAGTACTGCCGAATAATTTTTCTTGTCAGTGTTAAATTTTAAATGACTTGTGTTTTCTGCTATCATCCTTTCATTAAGTGAAATACTTGCTTCCTGCCTCTTCTATTATCATTACAGCAGGTGAATTTTCAACCTAGTCGTGTTGAGGATATAACTCACCTCAGAATCTCAGCTTCAGCAAATATTTTCCATATCTGAGTGCAGGTTTGGGACAAAACACACAATGTTTCTCGGACAGTCTCCACGGTAAAAGAAAAATACCATTGGCCTATCGTAGTTTCACTAGATTAACCAAACTGGGTCCACAAGTTCATGTGAACATGAATTGGGCTCTAAATTGGAGGCCGATTGAATTATTGGATTTCGTATTTTCAAGAATATCCAAAGACCAAAACAGGAAGGGGGAGGGGGGGTGATGGGGCCAATTCTTTTTGCACGTACTATTTTTTCTTATCTCACGTATTATGTACTTTAAAACTTCAACTTCTAGTTGAACATGTTCTTTTGATGCCCACTTACATAGTATAAATCTCTTACGAGCTGAGATTTATACTTGAATTTATTTTACTTGGCAGTGAGCCTCTATTCTAATGTGAGCGGTCAGAGTTCTGCTAAGACTCAAAAAAATTTCAATACCCAAAATATGATAGTATGATACTATCCATTGCTTTGGAATTGAGAGATTAATCTGCAGATTGCTGCTCACACAATCAACAAAAATTATGAAAAATGAAGTAGTGTAACTTAGGAAGATAAGGGCACAATGGTTGGATTAAAAATTGTCTATGATGGCTAAGTCTGCTGGCTCATTTTAATTCAACAGGCGTGTCAATCACCAAAAAAAAATCTATAAATTTATACATTTAGGTATCTTCTAATTCTTTTTATATATGAGATTATGTTGTAAATGAAACTCTCCCAAAAAATAGAATATTTATAATTTTATCACAAATATATCCCCCCATCACAATAGGTTTTCAACATAGACCAACTATAAGTATTCTCCACCAGAAATGATAATATAACTTGACAAAGGGAAAATGATTGATAACATGGCACTGTATCCAACATTCTTTTATTTATGACTATATATATTTATATATATATATATATATTTGTAATATTGCTCATCTAAGAAATTAAGTACGATACAATTCTGACTTACGTAATGGAAAAGGTTGTTCAAATGAGACAAGACTTTTCCCATTTCTTTCCATCTTCTAATGCTAATACACAACAAATACAAAAATTTTAGTATAAGCAACTAAGCATTTTGAGCCACTTCCTCTGTGAATTAGAGGACAAAGTGAGGTAAGTAGTTACTAGTAAATAATTATACCTATAGAAAGAAAACCCTGAAGAGTAATGATCAATAAATGAGTTCTGATTAGAAGAGTTCCTGTAGTGAACCAACTCAAATACCAGTTCCAAACATAGTATAATCACTTTTTTAATTAAGCACTTTTCATACCAATGATTATCTACCAAGCTTAATTCATGTGGGGTCCAATTCTATAAACTGGCTTTCATATAAGTTCACTTTAATACACATCTCATGCACAAGCTCCAATTTACAGCAAATGTAGCTGGAGGCTTATGTTAGGTGAGAGGTCTATGTCCAGATCCATGTTCAGCATTTGATCATGCAGCAATTAATTAATTATCACCAAACAGTGTACTGCTTCTACCTATACATAACACTATTTAGTGTATCATAGCAGTATGAGTAAAGTTTTGGTAGACTGTCCATTTCAAATTTTCAGCAAATAATAGCCATATCAGCCTTGGGTTATGCAGTGCAGGACCCCTTGCATAATCTCCCATAGACACATCATTTTCTTGCAAGATAAGTTCCAAAACCAAGCACTCTCACTATAGCCATTATCATAATCATAATTGGTCAAGATAATGAAAGGGATTGCACTTTGCTGCACATAGCTACACCTGGCTTTCTAATCATCAAACAAGTCACTGCTCTTCCCCTTTTTTAGTGGATGGACATCCTGCTTGCTTCATGCATATGCCAAAAATCAGCAAAGTAAAGTAGAGGAAATTAAGAAGCATTAAAATAAAACAAAGAGAAAATTCCATATATGAAGTTCTGTGAGCTATAATCAGGACATGACAAACTTGAGCAGTGGAAACTAGATTCTGGGGGAGTGTATAGTTGAAATTTTTATGGTTTTTCTTGATTGATGGCCCATGTGAATGTGATTAGAATATTTAAACTAAAATACCTAACTGCTGAGACTTTGAGTGGTTGGATCCATCTCTACCTTTTTCACTTACAAGGTTTTGTCAACAAAAGAGAGAGATTATATAAAAGATATAATGGGGAGAAGTCGTTATCAATTGAGAATTCGATGCTAATAACCTTATTTAATACATCACATCCAGGTTGAAAACCTGAAGATTCTCAAATCTAAACTCATGTCTCTAGCTATAAAGCTATTAATCTTTGAGCAACTTGCTTAAGAAAAAGCTGATATTGATGTGCATTTATGATAATACATGATTCTTTGGAGTCTTCTTTAAACCACATTTGATTGCTTATACCCTAAAACAAAGTTAGAATTACAATTATTAATCTATTTCTGTATAACCATCTTCTAAGATAGGTGGAATGATTATGTGACATATTTTTTGTTCTTATATAAAACCAATACCAAATCCATGGCCCCATATCAAGCAAACTCAAATCTCATTGTTTGTTTGTCATCTTGACCCTCCGATGAGTTGATGAACAGATATAAGATATTGTTTTATATAAACTTTTCTCTTCAAAGCAAAGGTATTTTCAGGCTTTGCTGCACTCTTGGATTTCACTTCTTCCTTACTCAAAGGTATCATGGTTTTACTTTTGCACATATATGAATAGCATTTCTACCTAACATATCTAAGCACAGAATAGCACACGGTTGTTTTGTCTCGATGGAGAAGGGTTAGACAACAACCCTACTGTCTAACAGTGAATCAGAGCTTCTTCAACTGACCCAGCTAATGATCAATGATCATGACTACTAATTTTACCTTACAATCCTTATGCTAGTGGAAGAAGCCTTAAGCAGCTAAAATGAATTATAATATAGTTTAGATTTCACATATGAATGTTGGACAGAGGCCCCACGTTGTAAACATCATAGTGACATACATGCAAGATACGGGGTCCCTGATCCCTGAATTGAGGCATGTGCTTTCAGCAGATAGCAATTATGTTGTATGAGGGAATATATCTCATGTTTTCTTAAGGTTATTTTACTCAACCAGTAGTTGGCCCTATGCCCACAAAGTACTCAACTTTTTACAATTACATTGCCAAATTGCTTTAAATTAGTTTAGAGCCATTAACCTTTTAAAGCTTTGGTCTAAAGCATACTAATTGTAGCCACTTAAATAGAATAAGAATCCGTGACTAGCAGAATAATGGGTATTTTGTCTTTTAATCAAACAGTATGTGTGCAAAAATTGACACCAAATCACTTCATGCGTCATTCAACTTTTTTTTTTACCTAGTCTCTCATTTGTCACGTACCTGCATTCAAAAATTGTGCTCTGGTGCCTCTTTGGCTGCAATTTTTACATTTTTACATAACCAACAGCCATAAATTCTGCAAAAGTTTCCATCTTGTTGGTGGGGGTGGTCAATATCTTCATGCTTTTTTCGGGATTGTCATGACATGGACAGCTTTACTCTTTTGCTTTGAGCAATGTCTCTGGCTTGTACCCCTTTGGACCTTTCTCTCACGCTCTCTCGTGAACCCCTCCTTTTATTTTCTTGAAATTATGCCCACTTTTTGAGATGAGCATCATAAGATTTTGATTTACTTCATCTGGTAGGCGAAGATTTTCTGGGAAAAATTTGCTATGGTGGGGGTGTTCTTATTGGAGAAGTGCTCTCTGGCTTTTCGTGTACTCTTCTTTGATATGGATTCTCAACCCATTAAAAGGGGATTGAAAAAGAAAGTAACTTTCCTCTCAATTAGTTATGAGATTCACTCCCATCTACTGTTCAAACGGTGACTGCTAGCTCAAGGCATCCAACAAAGAGTCTTCACATGGTGGGGTGACTGCCATTGTGACCGTGTCATTTCCATTATAAGGCCAATTGAAAGCTCTTTTTGCTTCACCTAATCAAAGCAGTGTGCTTATTAAGGGGTGGTCCATCTGCACTTCCATTCATTTTCTCAGTACTAATTCACAGCTTTATCTCTGCTTCTCCTCTCAGTTCTGTCACTTATGAACAGAAATAGTGCCTCTAATTAAATTCTTGCCATTTTCATTCTCATGTCATGTGGCCTTGAATTTGTTTTCGTTTGGTTCATTGCCAACATCACCAACAAGAAGAATAAAAATTTAATAAAAGTGAGCCAAGTTGATGAAAATATTCTATATTTTTTTAATATTTGAGAAAGAATTTCTTCTAAATAATTTTTTAACAAATACTGCACTAGAGTTTTTCTACATGATTGACTTTGAAGTCCAAAATCTTTCAGATTCCTTGCCGTAAATCACAACCTCAATTCAATTCTGTCAAACTTTCAAAGTCGATAAAATGAGCTTTCTATAATATTAAGAACTTGTAAAATAATACAGGTTAAAAAGAAATTAATTATAATTATTTTATTTTTCAAATAATATTAATTTTATTTTTAAAGTAAAATAGGAGTACTGGTGAATTAAAAAAATAATAATTATGGCACCCTTATGATCTCAATTAATGTCATATAGTTGCCAACTTGGTTTGATGGAAGTAAAGTAACTGTAAATCATGGTTTCTAGTATGGTATTAATATAAAAATAACCGTTAACTTATGGTATGAGTAACTGTTAACTAATAACTTCCATTATATCACAAAAATATTGTTAAAAGTACGTTTTGTGACGCATGTGTTTGATTCTACCTCACTTGTCTTTATTGGTCTTTAAGCCCCTTTTCTTTCTGTCCTATGTTTGAAGTGTTTTATACCATTTTATAATTTGTATATAGACAAATTCACCTTTAGAAACCACCAAATATGATTCCACCCATTTAGTCACTCCTAGAGCTAAAAATAAAATAAAAAATTCTTCATTTCTCTTGGCCTTTATTGTCCCCTCCACGCCCCACTCCTGCAATCTCCATCTTTAAATCAGCTTCAACTGCCAACAAGCTTGAGTTGCCTCATTCACCCTTTTAATGACACAAATTACCCCTGATAGGTTCGAGTGGTCAATGCATTTTGCATTGAGTTTCAGAAGGGCATCAAGGTAATTGTACAATAGAGGCCAACTCTGTTTCGGCTGTAATCTAAAGGATAAGTATAGATCTGCACACACAGCCTTTCTCTCTCTATGTTTTCTTAACTGATAAGATCGTTGCCCAGATTCCGTTTTCTCCCGAAGTTCCGTTCTTTGGCCGGAATATTCTTTCCTAGTTTCCTGGGACCTGACCCACAAATGGGTTTGCTCCAGAACGAGTAGAGAAGGAAAAATGGGTGATGAAGGGGGTGTTAGGGAAGCTAAAGTAGAGCAGAACTCACCGGAAACGTCCACCGGAGATTCCAGTCTCGGGCGAGCCATCGAGTTTATATCTTCGTTGATTTCTCTCTCCCATTCAGTCAGGGTCTTTGCTGCAAAATGGCAACTGATTCGGATCAAACTCGAGGAGCTCCATTCTGGGTTAATCGCCGCCGAGGACTGCGATTCCGGTCAGAACCCATCACTCTCCAGCTTAGTTCCTTCAATACTTGTTACAGTCAACGAGTGCTACGATCTAGCTCGTCGTTGCGTCGATCTTTCTTACAGTGGGAAGCTCCTGATGCAGAGCGATTTGGATGTGATATTTGCCAAGTTCGATCGCCATGTGAAGAAGCTTTCAGAAATATACACGACGGGTATTTTGACTTCTAGGTACGCTCTCGTTGTCTCTAGACCTAGCCTTGGGGCTTCTAAAGATGATATGAGGTTCTATATGAGGGACTTGCTAACTAGAATGAAGGTTGGGGATATGGGCATGAAAAGGCAAGCTTTGATCAATCTGCACGAGGTCGTGGTTGAAGATGAGAAATATGTGAAGGTGATTGTGGAAGTGGGTGACATTGTTCATGTCTTGGTGAATTTTCTCGATTCACCAGAGTTGGAAATCCAAGAAGAATCTGCCAAAGTAGTTTCTGTGGTTGCTGGTTTTGATTCCTACAAAGGGGTTTTGATCGGAGCTGGGATTATTGCGCCGTTGATTCGGGTTTTGGAATTTGGAAGTGAGGGAGGGAAGGTAGGAGCTGCAAGGTGTTTGCAGAAATTAACTGAGAATTCAGATAATGCTTGGTCAGTTTCTGCTCATGGGGGAGTCACTGCCTTATTAAAAATATGCTCTAATGGAGATTCTAAAGGAGAATTAGTTGGTCCTGCTTGTGGGGTTTTGAGAAATCTTGTAGGTGTTGAAGAAATAAAGAGATTTATGGTTGAAGAAGGTGCTGTTTCCACATTTATCAAGCTTGTGAGATCCAAGGAGGAAGCAATTCAGGTAAATTCTATAGAGTTCCTTCAAAATATTGCCTCCGGAGATGAATCAACTAGGCAATTGGTAGTTAGAGAAGGTGGAATTCGCATATTGTTGCGTGTTTTGGAGCCTAAATGGTCGTATCCTTCTAAAACAAGAGAGATAGCAATGAGAGCTATTGAAAATTTATGTTTTTCTTCATCTAGTTCTGTAAGTATGTTGATGAATTATGGGTTTGTGGATCAACTTCTATATTATATTCGAAACGGGGAAGTTTCCATTCAAGAACTGGCTCTGAAAGTGGCATTTAGATTATGCGGGACATCAGAGGAAGCAAAGAAAGCAATGGGTGATGCAGGATTTATGCCTGAATTTGTCAAGTTCCTAAATGCAAAATCATTTGAAGTTCGTGAAATGGCTGCCGAAGCACTATCTGGCTTGGTTTTGGTACCTAAAAATAGAAAGAAATTTGTGCTGGACGACCACAGCATTGCTCTTCTTCTAAAATTGCTTGACCCAGAAGAGGGAAATTCAGGTAACAAAAAGTTCTTGATCTCTATATTAATGTCATTAACAAGTTGCAACAGTGGGAGAAAAAAGATTGTCAATTCTGGTTATGCCAAAAACATAGAGAAACTCGCAGAAGCTGAAGTTTCTTCTGATGCCAAGAAACTTGTGAAGAAGCTATCCACAAACAGGTTCCGCAGTATGTTAAGTGGAATCTGGCACCACCACTCATGAATGTAATTCTTTTTTCTCTTCCTGTATATTTACATAAGTGTCTGCCAAGTTTTGCTAATTTGTTTTCCCAATCTCAATCTGCTTTCAGTTTAATCCTTCCTCGTCTTCTCCATGACAAGAATAGCACAGTTTTTTTATTTTCTTTTTATTTTCTTTTTTTTGGTTGAGATTGTAACCAAAGGTAGTGATGATACCATAAAAGCTTTATTGTAGATTTTCCTGAGGATACTCTGGCATTGCTTTTGGCCATGACAGGTCTGTATCAAAGACAAGGACAGAAATATTTTATATCACAAAAAAGGAATGTAATTACTAAATTAGAGTTATTTTTACTCTCTGGAATTTTTCCAAAGTTATTATATTGTGTGTTTGTCTGTGAATCTCTTGTGACCGCCACATGGGGAAGAAATGAATTCTTGGCAGGCATGTGAGGAGGTGGCAATGTTACTCATCTCTGTCTATCATCATGCATAAAGAAGACAGTGATAGATGAAGTTTCCATCTGTATTTCCTTGTCTTTTAGCCAACACTGTCTTTTTGCTTTGTTTCTAGTTTAGAGCAGTGTACACGTGCTTATACTTCTTCACATGCGTCTTGTCCAGGAATGAGCCAAGGCAATATCAGTGACCATTTCCTTCTACTTATGCATTTTTATGAGCAGAATTTGGTTTTAAATTAGCATTTCTGATACTGCAAGTTTCTAAATCTGTCTGCAATATCTAGTTGGGGTTTTGTGAGGAGTGGAAATCTATCTTCTTTCTTGCATTTGCATGTCAATGTGCTGGCTCTCAGTTTTCATGAATTTAACCAATGCTTGCTGACTACAGAATGGGAAAACATGTGAATGTGTGGTAGTCTTGCTTCGTGAGTCATAAAGGGATGCTTTGTTAATAGAAGAAGCACAAGAAAACCATGTGTCTTGTCTTCAACTCCCAAAGTGAATGATTTCATTCATTGCGGTTTTCTTTATGCTTTATGCATTGTGTGAAGAAGTAATTTGGCGATATAATTTTATTATTTTTATGTTTTTTTAATATCTTTAAATTAATATTAAAAAATTTGAATGCAAATAAGAACTAGTCATTCTAAATTATAAAAATATATTACGTTTAAATCAATAAAAAAAAAGTTGTGGATTTAGATGTAATAATGGATATTCATGTAAATCCATGGGCGAAGAAAACATGTTTACATTGAAAAGGGTAAAAGAATATTAAATTTAACATTGTTTTTGCTCAGCGCATGGCTCGAAGCAAGCTTACAAATTTATCTCCAACTCGCCATTGTTTATTACCCTTTTTATTTATTTACATCTTCTGAAATGGTATAGAATGCTTCAGAAACGAAAAAACAAGAAAAGAATCATTGAAAACAATAATTAAAACCTTAAAATTTAATAAAGTACAAATATTTATAATTTTTTTCTTAAAAGAAAAAGTCCACTCTCAGATTCTCTTATAAGGGGCCTAGTAAGTGCAAAGCCCAATGGGCCTCATTTTGTGAAAAAAAAAATTCTAGTTTAGTTTCCTTCTAATTTCCCCTTCTCTTCTTTTTATGGGTGTTTGAAATTTCTTTTCACACACCGGGGACAGTTTGATTATAATTTTATAAATCTTTATGATTTACTATCATAACATACGTTTTTCATCTGAGTTTCCAAAATTCTTGTATTAAAATAGGTGATGCTGACGTCTGGACTGCCCACATGCAACGCTTGCTACGGAAAATGATGAGTGATGTGTCTGCTTCAGTTGTTGGGTTCTGAATAATCAATCCCTTTGACTCTTAAAACTCAAACTCCAATCATATTCAACTCTTCATCTTCCTATTCCTAGTCTTGGGGTTTTTATTTTACATTTTCCAATCACATCACCGCATGCGCATGCTCTGGGAAGCAGCCCACTTTCTGAAAAGCCAAGTGGGTCCATGGGCCTCGTTGGTTTATTAGTGTTTTATGCCCCACTTCCAATAATACCCCTGTTCCTTCATCCTAACTAGGTAGGTTAGACGCGCTTTTCTCTTTTTGAATTGATAAATAACAGTCACGGCGGAAGCAAGCATCGCCAAAGGTGGAAAATCCACGTCTTATTTCTACCCTGTTACCAAAAAAGAATCGTAAAATTAAGTCCATCTATAACCTGGGTTGGTGTAATCTGTATATTCAAATTTCTTTTTCTGATAATGCATCTTCCTATTATGTATAGGTAAAATTACATGTCAAAATTCAGAAATGTATATTACCCAATTCATTATATATGTTTTGGTGTAATTCCATGCATGCAACAAGGCATTATAACATGTGAAACTGCATACTTTGTTGAAGATGATACGTTATTTTTATGTCGACAGCTAGCTGCTCGGTGGCTTAGTTTCATCAAATCCTTATTAAGCTCCAAGCTGTCATCTTCGTTAGATATTATTGCCAACCCTAATCTTTCTGTTTCCCATGGCGTAATCACCAAACTATCTCTTCCTCTTGCTTATATCTTCACTTTAATTTCTTTTTCATTTTGTCAAGGCTAATTACAACGTTATTACTATTATTTTTAAAAACATGTTAATGTTGATTGATAACTACATAATCACTCTTGTTTAAAGTAACATCACCAAAATACCCTTGTCACATACATAAATTTGGTACGTTGGAGGTAGCATGGGAGCTCTGACTCAGGTGTTTCTCCCCGACCACTTGTCTCTTTGTTTCCTTCGTTGGTCCTAGATAAGAAATGACATAACACTTAACATTTTTATTTTTTAATTTTCTAATCTTTCTTTATGACTTGTTACTTTTCCAAGTCCTAAGTCATCTCTGCTTCGTTGCAAGTTGGAAGTCGAGAGAATCTGTGCAAGTGGGGAGGTCACTTGATGGGTCAATGGAAAACACACAAGCAAACTGAAAATTATAAGAGCAAGTTGGCAACTTCAAGTGCTAGCTGCTGGTTTTCCAGTCCATGTTAAATTGAGTCAGCATCAAGGGTCATATTCAAATATGGAGAGCCAAATTAAGACTCGTGCCTAGGAGAAGACAAGCAAGAACGAACGGAGGTTGGTTGTTTTACAGAAATTTGGGTGAATGAACGATCAATGATTCAACTTTTTTAAAGCAATGAATATTCTAACTGTCCAAGATTAATGAAGCGTGGTCCAATCCAGTTTTACTCTCCTCACTATGTTGACCCTTATAATATTATGTTCCCCACACAATGCTGAATTTTCTTTTCTATAGCCTATTATTGGCCTTAAATTCTTCAACTGCTCCTTTCCTTCCCTTGATGTGGGTAGACACACTATTCACAATACCTAATAAATATTTTCTTAAATGAAACTGAGCCAGAAAATGAGATATTAAGTGAAAGAATAATTTTTTTTTTCAAAGAGTTACTGCAAAGAGCCTTAAGGAGATTAAAAAAAAAAATTGTCTGTTTCTAAATTTGATTAACTCTGTGTGCCACCTGAGCCAAAGGTTTATTCATAAGCAATTAACTTGTCCTCTCATGCAAGCATTTGACATATAAAAACGATTAAGTTATTCTTCTTTATGCATTAATTATCTAAATGATCCTTCCGATAGAAAGACATATTAGAGGTGACAAAATTAAGAATAATACTACTTGTTAGATTCTCTGTTGCATTTTCGAGAATACACAGTGGAGCCAGGTTGTATTGTTAATTAAACTATTGTTGGTAAAACGAGACATCTCTATCCGAAGGCAACGGCTATTTTATTTGTGTATTAGACCATTGACTATATATGAACCAATACAAAATACTTACTGACAAGAGTTTGAAATTTTACAATCACTTTGATGGAAATCATTTATAATTATTTATTATCTTTTATCACAAATATAAATTAATCTCTTATTCAAAGATTCTAGAATATTTAAGTATAAAAATAAAAACAAAAACAAATGCTCTTACATATTTAATGTCACATTAATTTGCAGTAGCAAAATTTAAGCTATATATATAAAAAAAAAAAATATAAAAATCTTAGATTGTATCAATTGTACTCTAATATGAGCAACAAGATATTTAATCTCAAGTCCCATAGAAAGTTTCTCAAATCTTAATCATTTAAGCTAAGGTGATAGTACGACATTAAGAGCATTAATCTTATTAATTAGAACAAGATTTAAGGTATCGTTTATTTTGAGGAGACAAATTGGCCAAAAGCATGTTGGACATACGTGCCTGAGCAAGATTTTGGAGCCAAATAATATATTTCTTTCTGCCGTTTAATCATGCGTATGAAGATTGTCACCACGTGTAATTCGCTTGGGTTTATCTTTTTGCTTCAATATAATATAATAGTTAAGTAATGATCATGGAACACCGCAAAATTTCACATTTTCGAACCAGTTACAGCTGAGATGATCATGTGAAAGGAAGCCATACCATAAAGTAACTCGTATATATTCACGTGAAACAATTCTTTTTTCTTTTAACTTTTCATCATGAGCTTCATCAAATTACAAGCAATATTTAATTTAAGCCAAAGTTGTTTAAATCTTAGAATACAGATTATTACAATCTTATTTTAAATAGAATTAATTTTATAACAAAAAAAATTGTAAAAGTATCTTAGTGTAAAAAAATAAAAAAATTAAGTTACGTAATCAAGGTTGAAGATAGAAGATACACACATACAAACAAAGGAATCGATCCAATAATTCAAAAGAAATCAAACCAATAAGATATATTGAAGAATTTGATATTGCTTAAAGTAGTGCAGAAACAATTGTTTTTTTCTTAAACAAGTGTATTTTATTTCCCTAACAACGTAAAACCTCCGCTAGCTGCATAAAGTCATGAGATGATGATATCAAACGTATATGTAAGCCAAAATAGAAGAACTCATACTTTTTTTTCTTTCTTTTTTATACATTTTCTTCCATTTCTACTTGATGTAAGCATACTGAAAATGAATACCTAAAATTTGTAAGAATCATATATGTTGGATTATTTTGTGTGGATTAATATAAATTAAATTTAGATTTAATATTGGGTTAATTATAAATATTTTCTATAATACCTATGCAGGTCAATGGTATCCGTTGCTCCTGTACCTAATTTCGAAAGAGAGGTCAAATCTTAAAATATTGATTCTGTTTGAAATGTCTTATTAACTATTATGTGTCAAGAATAAATTCTCACGTACAAAAATGCTTTGAGTTTGAAGTGTAAAACCAGTATAGGTCATAAAAATTTTAATATCATATTAAAAATTAATTCATTTTAAAAATTAAAACTGTTAAAAAAAAATTCATGATAAGTTTTATATTTAAATTCATATATACACGTCACCTTGGCTGTTTCATAATGGCTTTATATAATATGAGTTTATATATTATTCTTGTTAAGACTTTCATCTCATTTACAATTAAATTACATAATAAAATAAGCATGCATGAAGTGTGAACATGTGGTAAGATATTTATAAAAGAAATAAATTATTCTCATGTTGTAACCACTAAAGGAGAAAAATAAAATATCTCATAATTATTGATAACCAACATAAGAAAATGAAAAGAAAATAATAAAGAGTATGTTCTCTCTCTTTTTTATATATTTTAACAAATTTTCCATGATATTTATTAATTCAAGAGTCAGAATTTCCAGCTACATGGACCATGTTCCGTGACCAACTATATGCTGGCCCCCCAACTGCTGCGATATGTGAATCTTTTTCCTTTGAAGCTGACACAAACTCCGTTGACTTTAATTATTGTATTTCATTTTGCTACTTTTTTCTTTTGGTATGCATACAATTTGTATCTTAATTTTATTTTACATTTATATTGTTTTATCAGCGTTGACCTATGACTTGCCGAACCAACCAAGTTTATCGCCTTATAGATGTGTTTGCAAAATTAAGAAATGCAAAACAAGACCAATCGTTAAATTTAATCATCACATATGTTTACAAAGTTGAAGATTTCCTTATGAGTTGTGACACAATCTATATGACTCCAAAATGTAAAAATTTTAGATCAACTAAGTTTAATCCAATTGATAAAAACTCATATATATTTAAATTTTATTATTAATATTTATATAAGTATTATATAAGACTTGAGGTCTGTCTTAATCTTAACAAGCCCCACATACAACTCATTTAAAAATGGTTAGTTAATAATTTTTTTGATAAAAAGTTGTCAATATTTCGTTGTTTAGGAGTAAATACTAAATAGAAGACCAGATTATGTTATTCTTACTTTATCAAATATAATATTAGTTATTTACAAGTTGGATGTATACTAATATAATTAGTTAATTTGAGCCTCATTAGTGTATTAATAGAGGAGGTAAGAATTGAAACTTTATTCTTCTAAAATTTGTAAACTAGTATTTCTATATAATAAAATAATATAAGCAGCAGTATTTATTGATGTGTAAGAATAAGAATAGATATTATAAGCAAAACAGATATGATGAAAGTAAACACATCTCTTTTAACAAAATTTTAATATCAAAAAATTCTGTAAACTGCTTAAATATGTAAGGTATGTGGAATTTTGTAATGTTTCAACTTTCAACGTGCGTGTGAGAAGAGAGTTTTGCATGGGACCCATGATTCCGATATTGGAAGAGGCAATTGGGACTTGGGAGGGTACTACTGTATAGTCTGCAGGTCGAAATCCCAGGATATGGACAGGGACTATAGAGACTGCCATCCAACCATTAACGTATCGCATTCGTCATCCTCATAACGCTTACTTTTCTGTCAAGCCTATACCGTGTTTGAACTTTGAATTCCCAAACACTCCCTTAATTTCCATTTCACACTTTACTTCATTATCTCTTCCTCTATGCAAACTCAAGTGGCAGATGATCATGATTCACGAGTCATTCCCATCTCTTCATCACCCTAATTATATAAGCTGTTTGTGCACTAGACTTTAGACATACCTTCACTTGATTCTATGGTTAGACAAAATTTTATCTCTTTTATTTTATCAAAGGTTTAATAAAGCATATTTTGTATAAAATTTACTTGTAAAATTTATGAATTCTCTATTTAAAGCAACAAAATAAAGTAATAATAATATATGAGCAACAAGAACTAGAGAAGAAAAAAAAAAGAAAAAGGAATTGAGCATAAAGATTAGGTTAAAAAGTGAAGATAACTTAAAGGGAAGTTTGTCTCGAACAGGCAGAGAAAGTTCGAATTATGTGGGACAACTAGAAGAATAATGTACAAAAGAAGAATAAATAAAAGATTACCCATATCATTTTTTTTTTCTTTCTTTTTCAATTGGGTCAAATATTTCTTTTACTTTTATTTTGTAGAAAACTTTATATAAGAAGCTTCGTGAAGAATTTATTCTTTTACTAAGACATGTTCTTACAATCTCACTCACTTTTATTAAAGTAGAAGCAGCTCTCCATAGTGTAATGAAAGGAGATGATCAATTCAAGTATCCCCACATCTTGGAAAGTCTCAATTGTTTTAAAATTATACATTTTTTTTTTAAGAAATGAGACTAATTTTTACTCAAAATAAAAAACATAAATAATAAATTCTCTTTTAACAAAAACAATAATTACTTTACTCACTTCCATTGTAAGTATTCTATATGTGTCATTTCGTTATAGTTACTAATAATTTGATCATGATAAGAATTGAAAACTAAGAGGAATCTGCTTTTCTAGTTTTTTGGGTAAACTAATGAATCATTTAAAAGTAAACTGTTGTAACCACAAAGAGTGAGCCATGTGATTCTCCTCATGAAACAAATTTGTTGGTTTGCTTGTTCAGGATTGTCAATTGAAAATTCTCATTTGTATTTATGGAACTTTGAAAGGAGAGTTCTTAATAGTGACTACAACTTAATTTGCTATGAACTAAAGATGGAATGTATGAGATCATGTTTAGAGGAATCTCATCAAAGCACATGTGTTTAGGTTTATCTCCTTACACGACAAGGGAATATGAAACTCCCAGGAAAACAAAGAATGAAGGAAAACTATATAATTATTGAGAAACAAGAAGAAAAGAGAAATAAAATATAAAAGCGAGACTATCTAAGTTTTGAACTTTATTTTTTCGATAAATAGTAGAGAAAATTATAAAATTAAATTAATAAAGATTTTAATTGAGAAGCTTGATTGATGAGAGATAATATTATTTATCTTTTTTATTAAGTTATCGTTTTATTAGATATATTTTAATCATTTATTTAAAATACTTACATATAATATTATTTAACATATATTTTTAAAATATATTTATTAACAAAAACAACAAAGAGAATTCAAAAAAAAAAAAAAAGTTGAATCGATAATGTTTTCTCTTGTTTTACTATTTGTGCTATTAACTATGTCAATAAACTGTGATTTGTTAAAAAAATTAATTTTTTAAGTATTAAATATTTTAAAAAGTGATCAAGATGGTTATCCAACTAATGGTTAACACAAAATCAATAAGATTAAGTTTCTTTTTTGAAATTTCCACTCATTACAAATTTGGATAACTCGATAAAGAAAAATTGTCTTAAAAAATAATAAAAGAAATCACAAATTTGAATAAGACATATATAGTTTGCCTTTAGAATTAATTCCTTATTTCAAATTTATAAAATTTTCTTAAAATCAATAAAAAGAAGGCCTTACAAAATAAAACATTCTATAAATACTTATTCTCAAGCATATCCTCGTCAAAGATTTATGCAGTGTCAAAATCAGATATTGTTCCGCGTATATCTCAATGACAAGTTATTTTTGGTGACTACGTTTCTCATTTACAACAATACATTTATGTTTGCCGACCAAAATTCCTAAGTTTACAATTTTTAATTTCTTGCAACTTGTTACTTTATCTAATCACCCACCTTTTTTTTCTCCTTAATGTTTGTCACGTAATCTATCTTTATCCACTTATCCTCTGTTAGCCTGCATTTGTAATTTTATTTTTGTTACAAATATTTAAATTAAATTATCATTTTTAAAGTTACTGTCGGTGCAGGAGATTACCTCTCAGTCCTCGCTGTATTTTCCGCGAGTTCAGGAAAAGAAGTAGCAGTACATTCATGAATCATGATCACCCAACCGTATCTTTCATAAGCTCCCTCGACGTCATCCCAATTTTATTTACCCAAAATACCCCTGTCATTGATATAAAATTTCCAATATACCCCTATAAAATGTTGCACTTCCAATTATAACCTCAAATCTCGACAGACACAAAAACGTTCCGAACAATTGGCATTTCCAGTCCACGTTCACATAGGACTTGGAATTGCTGTAAAGGCGTTCAAAGTCACGTATCCTAAACTCACTTCGCCAACTTTTTCTTAAAACGTTATCCAGAATTAAGTCCTAGTTAGATAGAAAAATAAATTAAATTAATGATTTCTTAGATAAAATTGCTGACTCAGCAAGAAATCTGACTCTCATATGACGTGTAAAATCCTACCCATCACCGACTGGTTAACTTGCAAATGGAAAGAAAATCAGTTGTGATTGGTGTTATAATTAGCCTTTGAAATGAAAACTGTAGAAAAAATAATAATCTTAAAAATTGTGGGTTCTAAACAGTGTCCCCACCGTTGGATTGGTGTTATAATTAGCCTTTGAAATTTATGTGTAGGTCCATCCAACATTGTACAGCTATTCATACTTGATGACAAAGAGAGAAAGAGTAGCAATACGATTTCGGAATTATATCTTAATCCAATAATTTATTATCTATAATGGGTGGAAAAAAAAAAAAAACTATAATTTTTAAATAATAATAAAGAATATATTATTGACAGCTCAACTATCTCCTAAATTAAGGAAATCAGTCTATATAAACACCTGCAAGTCCACTTCCAAAGGCTCATCTTGTTCTGTTTGTTCATTGCCTTGGTTTCGTTTCTGGGTTTTGCTGATTTGTTTGATAATTTTCTGCTAAGTTTCTAAAACAGAGACAAAATGCCTGCGGTAATGGTTGGAGGAGGAGGTCCTCCGGGGAAGGAGTACCCGGGAAACCTCACACCCTTTGTGACTGTAACATGTATAGTTGCAGCCATGGGTGGTTTGATCTTTGGTTACGATATTGGGATTTCTGGTAAAACATCAAAACCTTCGACGCTGTTTGTTTAGCGTTTTCTTTTGTTTGTGTTAATAGGTGTTTTGCTCATTTTTTTCGTTTTGGTTAGGTGGTGTGACGTCCATGGATCCGTTTCTGAAGAAGTTTTTCCCGTCGGTGTACCGGAAGAAACATGCGGACCAAACGAAAAACCAGTACTGCCAATACGACAGTCAAACTCTGACCATGTTCACCTCGTCTCTGTATCTCGCGGCTCTGTTATCGTCATTGGTGGCTTCCACTGTCACACGTAAATTTGGTCGGAAGAGGTCCATGCTTTTCGGAGGCTGTCTCTTCTTCGCCGGCGCTGTTCTTAATGGCGCCGCCAAAGCTGTTTGGTACTTGATTTTGGGTCGGATCTTGCTCGGGTTCGGTATCGGATTCGCCAATCAGGTATAGCCTCTGTTTCTCTATGATCTTCTTCACACAAAAGTTCTCTTTTTTATTTTTTTCTTCTTGTTTTATCGTATAATACAGAGCCATGTCTCCGATATTCTCTGAGCATGTGTATGTTTACATTTCCCTCAATAAAAGAACAAAAATCATTGCTGGCAAACGACACAAAAACAAGCTCAATTAGTTTGATTCCCTTGTTCATGTTTTCTTAATGAATTTTTCTAAGTTGTGTAGTCGTTTTATATGTCTGTCTTTTGTGTCAATGTTGCCGTTCTTTGATATTGAACCTTTTTTCCCAGATCTGGATTTGGTAACTCTATTATACCAAAATAAAAATGCAAATTCAGAAATAGGAGATTTGCTTTTGGACTGTTTGGAAAGTTACTCAACGATAGAAAATAAGCACTTATTTTCATTCTCTTCTACTTTGTTCACCCCTAAAGTCATGGTCTCCTGGAAAATATTGATTTATTACTGTGGCCCGTGGTTATGTTTGACTTTCCCGTGTTTGGTTGGTGAGAAAACAAGGGAATCTTCACTCTGATTTTCTCTCTCCCGTGTTTGATGTTTTCTACTATAATAACATCAAAATTGTTGTCTGCATGTGCCATCTTCCTTTCCACTCCAACCTCCGTTTACTTCATTTTTCACGCCATTGAATATAAATTATAGCTATATAATTATATTTTGATATTTTCAATAATTTGTTAATTATTAGTTTTAATAATGAATTCATAATCAAAAATTAATCTTTTTTTCTTTTTTTTTTTTACAGTCTGTGCCGCTCTACCTGTCTGAGATGGCTCCATACAAGTACAGAGGAGCTCTCAACATTGGTTTCCAGTTATCAATCACCATTGGCATTCTAGTGGCCAACGTGTTGAACTATTTCTTTGCCAAGATCAAAGGAGGTTGGGGATGGAGGCTGAGCTTGGGTGGTGCTGTGGTCCCTGCTCTCATAATCACAATTGGCTCACTGATCCTCCCAGACACCCCCAACTCCATGATTGAACGAGGCGAAATCGAAGAAGCCAAGAAGAAACTGAAGCGAGTTCGTGGGGTTGAAGATGTTCAAGAAGAATTCAATGATCTTTTAGCAGCTAGTGAGGCATCGAAGCAAGTTGAGCATCCATGGAGGAACTTGTTGCAGAGGAAGTATAGGCCACATCTCACCATGGCTGTGTTGATTCCATTCTTCCAGCAATTTACTGGGATCAATGTGATTATGTTCTATGCACCTGTTCTCTTTAATTCAATTGGATTTAAAGATGATGCTTCACTCATGTCAGCTGTCATTACCGGCATTGTTAACGTGCTTGCCACTACGGTGTCTATCTATGGAGTTGACAAGTGGGGTAGGAGAGCCCTCTTCCTTCAGGGTGGACTTCAAATGCTTCTTTCTCAGGTATTAAAAAAAAAAAAAAAGCACTTTTTTGTTAAATTTGGCTTTTGTAAAAGTTGAAGTTGATCACTATTTATAAAAAACATACTTCTATACTTTTTTTAAAAACATTTCTACTTTTACATATATTTTTTTAGACAATCTAAATACACTGTTAATTCTAATGTAATCTCCTAGTTATGTCACAAAATAGATTAAAGCTATTTCTTAACTTTTGTTTGGATTGACTTTTAACTTATCACTGTTTATAATAAAAGCACATTTAGAGGAAAAAAAATAATTTTTTCTTCTATTTCCATGTCTCAAAACAATTTTTCTGTAAACCCAATTCACATGGGTTCTTTTAATTCTAACGGAAAATCCTTATTATATCATAAACTAAGTAAAACTTTATCATTTAACTTTGTTAAGCTAAGTTCTGTTTATGTGCATAGGCTGCCGTTGCTGCTTCTATTGGAGCCAAGTTTGGAATTAACGGTGATCCTGGTGAATTGCCAAAGTGGTATGCAATTGTGGTGGTGGTGTTCATTTGCATCTACGTTGCTGGGTTTGCTTGGTCATGGGGTCCCCTAGGCTGGTTGGTGCCCAGTGAGATCTTCCCCTTAGAGATTCGTTCAGCAGCTCAGAGTGTCAATGTGTCTGTTAACATGTTTTTCACTTTCATCGTAGCACAAGTGTTCTTGTCCATGCTCTGTCACATGAAGTTTGGTCTCTTCATCTTCTTCGCATTCTTCGTCGTGGTCATGTCTGTCTTCGTCTTCTTCTTCTTGCCCGAAACAAAGAACATTCCAATTGAAGAGATGGGCAGAGTTTGGAGGAGACACTGGTACTGGTCCCGATTCGTGGAGGGGGAAGAGTATGACTACGAAAAAGAAGGGGGGAAGAAGGTTGATATTTGATGATTAGTAATAGTATTGGGTTTATTACTAATTTTTCTACTCAGTGTTAATGTCAATGTGAATGTAATGAATTGGTCAGGAAATTAAAGGGTTAATTATTTGTTATGGGGTCCCTGGTTTGGAAAATGAAGCCAGGTTTGTAGAATTAAATGAATTGCACAAATCATTTGTTCCGTTGAAGTTTCTTGGTTGACAATTCCACAAGATTATGACACTCTGTTTAGCACAAAGCACCATCTTTTGGTTTTTTGCTCTTACAAAATGCTGGTACCATTTTAAGATGCATTCCCCGCAAGAATAATACTAAATCCACACACCACTAAAAGAGTTGGCTAATGTAAATCTGGTATTAAACTTAAAAAGGTAACAGTTGAATAATATTTCTTTTTAATTATTTGATATCTGACACTATATTTATAAATTATATTAGATATTCACATATTAAATTAATAATAACAAAACTCTCTTTATTAAATTTTAATACAGATGTATTCTCGTCTCTTTAAGTGCTAAGTCCTCTTACCACTTGATAGTTGGGTAGGGGGTAGTGTTAGTCTTTTTGATTTATCACAACGGCTAAACAAATAGAGCACATGGACGAGAAAGAAACATGTGTTAGAATACTTAATTTACTGAAAACCCCAATCTCTAAGTTATCTGTCTCATTCAATTACATTGTACAACAATCGAGCAACGCAAGCCATTATTAAACATGTTTTTGTGTCTTGATCAGAACAAATGAACTAATTCATGAAACTTGCGTGAATATGATTGGAAGTTGATAGTGAGAGTGGTTCCAGTCTCTATATCACAATTTTCAGACAAACTTGCATGCTCTTCCTGTCATAATTGATTAATTGTGGAAGAAACATCAGAGTTGCACTTTAGACAGCTCAAGCCCACCAATAACATCAACAAAAGTAACGAACTTTGTAATTATCCTTATTTGGAAGGATTTGCCAGCTATAATTTTTGTTTCAAATCTAAATTAGTCTTATACATAAAAAAAATGTGAAAATATTCTAAACATATATATATATTATAACGCATATATGCTACATTTTCCAAATTTTATTTCAGAGAATAATGATGTAAATTAGGATACAAAATGGGTCACATTTTAGTCTCAAAAGGGCTACCCTGCTGGGAAATTTGAAGACACTTTTTGCTATAAAGCTGGAAGAACAAAATCTTACAGAAATTTCTCGTGAGATGGATTTTAGTGTTAGTGGGGTGTGGGGAATCAAACTTTCACATGCTTTTTGAGTAGCAATTTCTTCTTCTTCTTCTTCTTTTTTTCCTTTGTGTGATAATAGATTGTAAGACCTTTCGGTGGACAAGCGTGAGCATGAATTAATTGGAGCTATGAATATGATGTAACAAATGTGATATCATAATCCACAAGTCATGAGAAGAAACAAAATCTTGGGTGTTTGTCAATTCGGTCACGGCCATTGCAGTGAAGCAAAGGAGAAAAGCATGAGATTTCAATACTTTTCCATTTAATTTGGTTAACTTTTTGCCTCAACTAACGTTTTGTGGATAAGATAGAATATTGTTTTAAGAAACAGAGTTGGTTTCCTACTTGTTAACCACTCTCTCTTTTTTTCTTCCATATGGATATGGGAATCATATGCCATCCTTTTTTGTCTCTCTACAACTTTAAAGTTATATGTCTTAATGTAGTTTTATACCCAAAAAAATGTCAACATATCTTGAAGTGTAACTTTTTTTTTTTTACTTAAAACTAATTCAACTTAGATACATGTTGGCATAAATAATATAGTTTTCTAGCTAATTTATCCATTTTTTTTTTATCTTCAATTAAAAACTAAAAATCAATCCATTTTGAAGTGGAGAGAATGTTAAAGTAAGCATAGGCTAATAAAGTTTTTTTTATACATATATTTAATGATAAATTTTTATTAATATGTTTTAAAAATTAACATAATTAAATTATTTATTAATTGTGTTAGGCTTTATTGATACCTTAACTAATTTGTTCATTATAAATACGGAGAATCTGACCAATTATTTGAGATATAGTGATAGATGCTTAGGGCAACTCTAAGAAGAATAATTCTCAAAAGAGAAAAAGAAATTTAAATTTCAAACTAAATTTTTAGATTATTAGACCCTAGTACTATTATCCATGATACTAATAATGTCAATTCTGTAAGTGTTTCTACCCAAGATTCTTTTATCTATGGTAAGAGATATTAAGGTTAAAAATCAACACATAATTTAGTTTATAGTGTGTGCGCTAGAAAAATAGAATGTGTGTTAAGACGTCATTAAATGGGCCTTAACTGAATGCTGGGCCAAACCGTAGATATTTGGGCCCAAGAAAGCAATTGAGCCCAATCCCATTCATTTTATCATATAAATGTGAAATACCATAATTAACCTTCACACTAGATTTGGACAGAGGCTGCGCGAACGCAAGCCCCCACTTCCATAAATTATGACATAGGCTCTTCCACTTGGGAAGACCTTAGGCTGGCACCCCTCCCAAGTGCAATGGAGATCACTAACCTAGGCCATAAGCCTTCTTGATCACCTATTGACCCTGTCCAGGTAAGTATGTTCAAATTGTAATACTACCTTTCATTATATAACCACACCTCCCCATTTCCCTTTCTTGCACAAGCGATATGGGACAACGTCTTCCTTCACTCAACTTTTGCACCTCAGGAGTTTCCAATACTACTACTCATCTTCAAAATCAAGAAGATAGATATTAGAAATCATAGCAGGATGCTTCAATATTAGGGTAAATATATACATTGGCAGCCTTAGTAAGTTACTCTTGCATTCTAGTCTTGCTACTGATAAGGATCAAAACCAGACATCAAACACCAAATCATAAAGAAAGTTACTGAATTCACTTTCTTTCTTCTGTTCATGTTCACTCTCCCTTCAAGGGATTTTCTTTCGGTTTCTCGTTTTTTTTTTTATCAACTTTCCTTGTTGAGATTTCTGCTTCAATTCTCAAGATTGTTCTGTTTCAAATTACAGTTCTCCTGCTGGAAGTGGCATAGTGATGATTTTGTCAAGCTTGTTTTGGATATCTGTTGATGCTTGAACTGCACTATGACTTTTATAAGCAGCTAATGTTACTAGTTTCAGTTGTAAAAAGAGAAAGGAAATGAGCGACACATAAATAACAAGAACATTATATAGGTGAAGCCAAATTTTAGCAGGTATAATTTTGTCTTATGGAAAATTGTTAATATTTTTATTTTCAATGATTTTTTTTTAAAAAAAAAAAAAAGATCCTGAAATAAGATATCGTCTAAGTAACTTCCTCTTACCATGACTTTATTCAAAAATAAAAAAACTGACAAAGAAACTTAAAAATAACTTGCACCTCTTATGACCCTTTTGACCCATGTCATGTAGCTCATGATACTATGGCCTTCTTTATTGATTCTATAACTTAATTCTTGCTTATTTTATTGAGCTTTATATAGGAAGGCACTCGGGTAGCAAATAGCTATTAAGGCGTGAGAGGAAGCAGTTTTATGGTTCAGTAATCTGCCTCCTGAGCTTTTAGAAATTCAGCTTTGAAATTGATATCACCTTTCTCCTTTAGAGATTGAACTTAAATTTTCACTTCGAACTCACATACGAATCAATTACAAAACTATTCTCCATCAATCCATCAAAATATTATTCCCGAAAGAACGAAAAAGACAAAAACAAAATGACATTATCTACACAAGTTTCTCGAAAGTAAACTGACCATTCACCTCAACTTTTTTCTCAAAAGGTGACCATGTGTCATAATTGTTTCAACAGGTAGATCTTACTTGACTCTGACGTAATTTACTATCCAGCCAATATATTATCCCAGAAACGAAGAACCCAGATCAGCACTCTATACAGAGTCCACCACCCCTTCAACCTGCTGCTTTGCAAGGTATCTTTCCCTCCTCTCTTTCTGGAAACATAATCAAAAGCAAAGTGAATGAATCAGTAATCAGAAGTAATTGAAAACTTTTCCACTAGAGAAAAATGAACATACTCACCCATTCATCTATAACAAGCCCTTCCCCAATAATCTTAGGACCTGCATCTTCTGGAGGCTTCTTACGTGCTTCTAGTGCAGCGTCAGCATCTGCCAACTGACGCTTCAATTTCTCCAGGGCCTTATCAGACAAATTTATAAACTCGTAAGTAGACAACCACTTTATGTGGGCAGATACTGAATGTCTCAAACAAAACAGATACATAAATCGATAATAACACGAGAGGGGCATAAGGAGGAAAGAAAAGAGAGAACAGACGCAGTCAATACAAAGTACAATTTGAATATTAGAATTTGATGTATTGCCACTAAATGTTTCAGGACTTACAGAAGTGGAGCGTTCTGGATCCAGAAAAACAACCCGCAATATCTGCTCCACTGTTACTTGGTCTTTCTGCTCATCAAACTGTTTACAGGAGGAAAAACATGAACACCCATTGCAGAAAAACTCTTAAGAGAATTCAGAGAGATAAAATGGTTGAAATGAAAAGTAAATACCAGCATATCCAACAGGGTACGGCAAAACCATAAATTAAGCATGTGTGTCAGTTTCAATGTGAAGTTTTTTCTTGAGAGGAGCAAGGGTGGGGTGGGATGAAGAATAGCTCAATTGAAATGGCAAGCTCTCACCATCAATTACATTCAACTTCCCCAATCATCTTCCTATATCTATTAATTAATCTACAAAGGTTGGGAAGTTTCCAAAACTGTGTATAGAGAAACTTTCAGAAAATTAACCATATATGTCATCAACCATTATAATTCAGGCTTTAGCAGAAGAGATAAATAAACTTTAAACAGTTAAAATCTAGCCATAAGTATGTTCTTTTCAATCAGTTATGACCAAGTCCAAGGACTCAAATGGTCATTTAAGTAGACAAAAGAGTTTTTATATTAAAGGTTTTTAGATGTGGATATATTAGAAAGATTATCATAAGTTCTGGAGCATGGGCTAGGAAAGGAAGAGGCGGGTAAGATAACAGTAATATCATATCAGATAAACAAAATTTATCCTAATCAAAGTGAATTTAACTAACCATTTCAGGGATGTAATCAGTTGCTCCTTTGACCTTCAAACTCATGATTTTAAATTTGAGTCCACTCTTTTCGGGCCTTTCATTATTTTCTGGAAGCTCTACAAACTTGAACACTAGAAAAGCACATTAAGATTAGTGAGATAATTCCATTAAGACAATCTTAGGATTCACACAAAGGGAGTGTAAACAAAAATAGAATATCCATCATTACCAGTTGCTATGATACTCTCCCCAGGTGCAAGAACAGCCCCCGGAGGACGCATAAAACAGCTTTTGGGAGAAGTTGTTTGGAACTGCATGTATAATCAAAGAAAAAGAAACACAGCAATTAAACTCCAAAACTAGTATAAAATCAGAGACAGACTAACTCATCACCGTATTGCAATAAATGAAATAGATCATGTTTGAGAGTTGTGTTTGCAACCCAGTGCACAAGCTACAACACATAAATGCAAAGGATCCAAATTGGAGCATTTGTGTTTTCTCACCTCAAAATCTCTGGCATTGGGATTGCAAACACTATGTTAACAAGCTCATAGTCTTTTACAAACTATGGCAAAGTAGCATCAAGGACAAACAGTTGAAGTTCAAGATTGTTTTTAAGAGCTCAATAAGAAAAATGGCAAATCAGAACAGAAAATTTTGAATAACAGGGAAAGGAACACAAGAGGCAATTATGTTTGACCATATGACTATACCTTGAAAGCAACATAAGATTTGCTGGTGTTTTTAATCTTGATGGCACTCCTAGCCTGTTTGCCCGGTTCATCTTCAACAACAAAAAGGTTCAATGAAATGATAAATAAACTGAGCTATCATAAATATGGAAGCATTTGAACAGAGAAATATCAAATAAAGCAAAAATCAACAGCTTGCCTGCATAAGTAAGCACCTAACATACATCTTAATGCATAACAGATGTGAGTTTGTGCATGTGCAGACGCTATTTACATGTATACCTTTTCCGAAACACCAGAAGTTTCATTGCTAACATTAAGAAACTTCGACGGCATGTAACTAATATAAAAATGCACAGACTCAAATTGCCTCAATAAGATTACATAAGTTCAGCAGGACTGTAAGATGAATACGTCTCTAACATTTTACTTTTGAAAAAGTAGGAGTTCAATGACAAGAAATGTCACACGAGATCTGCCTTCTATTATGAGTATCTTCATCAATTGTGCTGTTATGCTAACAATACTTTCAGTAAAAAAGAAAAATACACATTTCATTCAGAGTTTTCCGTCTTTAGAAGACAGATAGCCACTTTAGAGTAAAAAAAGTATGAAGATTCTAGCAACCAATTATAGCAAGTAATACCCTTTAGTAAATCTAAAAGCACATTATGCCCAAATCTTCAGCTCATTTGCCACTTTCAATTTTTCAGTTCTTTTACTACTTTGAGACTTTTGATTTTTCAGCTTTATAATGACTCTTAATTGTACTCAACAGAGCAAGCATAGTTGAAGAAAAATTGGTGATATACGTTTTAAATTGTAAGTCGGGTAAATAAAAAGAAAAATTCGAAAGTAGTAAGGCTGGATTAAAAAAAAATGCAAAAAAAATTAGCCCTTTTCATGATAGAAAGGTAAGTAACTAAAGTTTCCATATTCATAAGAATCCTATTTAAGACGTAAATATTCCCTTCTTAATCCAATTGAAATTTAATTACTGTACTGAATCATTATCTTTTATTAACATCCAAACCAGATCATGATCAAGTCAATAAAATTCTTACCAAAGTTATATAAACCTGAATTTAGAAAAACGAAAAAGCAAGTGTTGGCAACATACAAGGGAAGTATAGCTTCTTTGAGGGATCAAGCTTAAGACGGCGTCGTGTTGGAAGCAGCGATCTCGCAACCGAAGAAACCGAATTTGAGCTATGAGTGACGGAAGCGGATCCCTCAACAGGAGGAGGATCATGATGGTGGTGGTGGTAATGATGAACAACGTTGTGCGACGCCGAGGAAGCAGAAGACGAGGTCGTATTGGAAGAGCTAGTCCCCGAATTAAGAAACGGAAGCTTGAAGAAATTCCAACCCTTGCCGTCAGAGTGGGAGCTCTGCCGGTCAGCTATGGCCATGTTCTTTATTTCAGTGGTCTTTAGAGAGCATATAAAGGTAAACGTCGTCGTTTACTTGAGATTTCAGAGTCTCTGCAACTCTCAGAGGAAATGGAAGCTGAAAACTGGAAGTGGAAGTAGAACAACACGGATCTGAGAGATTATAATTAATTGTCGAAAAAGTGAGTTGAGGTCCGCGCTTTCGGTCTTGGCTTTTTTGTGTAATTGCTGGGATGCAGCTAGTGAACTTTCGACGTGATTTGCGAGGGAAAAACTAAGGAAACGACGTCGTAGTGAGGTGCGAAAAGTGCTTTGAGGAACGGAGTGGGGTCCACAGGAGATTAGCCGTTGACGTTGTGGGTTGACTTTGTAGGGAAATTGCGCTACGCTGTTACTTTTCTGTCTTCCAACGGCAGGGTCGAGCGGCGGTTCGGTGGGATTTGAACAAGATTTTTCTTTGTTAACGAATAATAATAACCAGTTTTATAGAACGAGTGAACACGGAAGATTATGATGGTTAAAAAAAAAAGTACTTTTATTTTGTGGTAAAAAAATAAAAAAATAAATTTTAACTCAAAATAATACTAAAATATCAAAAAATTGAAAAGAAAAAGATAATATAATACAAGGACGAATTCATAAACCAATTAAAGAGTAGCCAAGAGAAGATATCAAAAATAAAACTCTTTACCCATGGATTCTGATAAGGCAAGCAAAAAATTTTGAAAAAAGAAAGGCTAAAATTGAAACTCAGAATCATCCCATTGAAGAACTGCAGATTCTACGTTCTGCTCTCCCTTGAGCTTGTCTTTCAGAAACCAGTCACAGACCCTCCCAGCATTGAGCTCCTCAATGGAACACCCTTCTTGCTCTGATATCACTCTCAGCAAATTCAACGACGATATCTGCAGCAAAGATTAACAATCATTTATTTAAAGCTCAAAAATTGATCGAAGACGAGAAAAGGGACATACTGTTAAACGGCAGAGAAATCTTTCATGAGGGCTGAGCCCAGAAATTTCCACCAAACCAGCTTCTTCCAGTGTCAGAAATGTTCTCTTTTCACTCTTCTTCTTCTCTCCCTCTTGTTCACTGCTGCATTTGAGTTTTCCCCTGTAAGCTATCTTTCTGGGGGCTATTGCCTTGGTTTGTGCTCTCCTAAAGCTTCCGAGCCTTGAAGGGTTCACTAGAAATGTTGATTGCAGACAAGCTTGTACGGAAATCATCACCTTTGATCTGCGTTGAGAGGCAGTGAGTGTACGAGGTAGTGGGATGTCGAAGAGGATGTCCTTGATTCTGGATTGGGTGCTTATCTCTTGTTTATGTGGTGGATAATAAGGATAACCGCGGGCCGAAAGGCCCAATTTGGCCTGGTCATTAATGGACCCAACTGGAGCTTGGACTTAAATTTGTTTGTTATTAAAAAGTTTAACTAAGTCTCAAGCCAATATTTACGAAGATTACTAATGAAATTCTCACGTGTTTTTTTATCCTTATTAATTGGAATCAACGTTTGTGGAAAAATAATTTTTTGTATTTTTTATCATTAAAAAGTTTTAATAAATTAAGTTTTAAACCTTACCAAAACATTTACAAGGATTATTACTAATGAAATTCTCACAATGTACCTAAAAATAAAATAAGAATAGTTCAAATAGTAATTTTATCTCACTCAAATTGAGACATGATACATATTAATATTTAATATAATACTAAATATTTAAATTATCTTCACAAAAGTAGCATACACACCCACCATTAAACATCTATATATACATTCATATTTTTACAAAAATTAATGATGCTTAATTAATTCATGGAGCTATCTCTTAACATTATTTGGGCTAATCAAAATACACAAGACAGAAAATAAAAGATAAAGCTAGTGCACATCAACTTAGACTCCATGTTCCAACAAGAAACTCAGAAGTAGCATATTAATTAGCATGGATCAATTGGGACCCCAGCAGCTCAAGTACATAACAGTTCTGAGAGAGTTCTCTGCCTGTTTCTGCTTCTCAGAATCAGCGGTGCCTTTAAACGCAAAAGCTTTAAGGACACCGGAGATTCTCCTTGCTTGGTTTGACGAAGATGAACATGCAGAATTACTGAGGGACTTTATGGTAATTTGGTCGCGCTTTGAGCCCTGATCCTTCATCTTCTGCGGTATCGGCTTACTTGCTTGCTTGCTTGGCCAGAAAATCAGAAATCTTAGTAGTTTTCAACTGAAAACGGCTTTGAAGATTCTAGGATAAGAGAGTTCCGCCAAGCATTGAGCCTTATTTTATAGAAGAGAGAAGCAGCAACCGGCTGTGACGTTGGCCTTAAGCGGATTTCGCTGCAAAAACCGGAACACTACAGGGTGGAGATGACACGTGCCGGTCGCATAAGAGATAGTAACGACAAACTAGTGCCACGTAGGATTAGGGTACTTTACTTTATTGCCACGCAGGATTACTAGTGGCACAGGAGAGTACTCATCCGGGGCCCACTCGTGTATCTTTTCCTCGATGATGATTTGGCTGGGCGTGGAAGATATTTATAATGTGGTTGTGTGCAGAAGATATTTTAAGGGTGGCCCCACAGATCATAAAGTGAGCTGAGTTGGTTAAGATTAAAGCGCAAGTGTTGGAACCGTCAAAATCGGGGAAAAGAGTTATTTAACGAGGAAATTGAATAATCGCGTGCATTAAGGATCTTTCCCTTTTTATTTTTCAATTTTCTAAATATGGTAATTAAAAATGACATTTTTGCAATATTTTCTTTGTGCTTATTGCAGATATTTTTCCCATTTTCCTTGTTAAATACAATTTATCAATTTTAATCTGTGGAAGATAATCAACTTAATTTATTTTGTGATTCACTGTATAAAGATTCCCATTTAATTACTTTGACAGCTAGAGAAATAAATATCTGCGTCACGGTCAATTCAGCCCAACGTGGGTACTTTTTGGGCCATTATTTGTGCCAGCCCGTACTACTAAGGCTAATTGGGTTGGCCCGCCCTAACTTTTGTACCCTTTAAATATTTTTATTTATCATTAAAGATTTAAAAAAAAATATTTTCTAATTCATAAAAAAGTAAACCAAAAAAAATTAGATGACAAATGTGAGGAAGAACCTGAGATTGAAATATGTAAATAATACAAATGTACTTTCTTTTTATATTTTAAAATCTTTATCAATCTATTTACATCATTACTAAAATTATGATTAACTATTAACATTTTTTTTGTGTTTTTTTAAGTACAAGAAAAAAATTAATAAATTTGAAATGTATAAAATAAAATAAATTAAAATTATAAGTATGTGATAAAATGATATTTAATTTTAAATAAAAACGATTAATTAGCATTAAGATGTGCTCACGTGACAATAACAAGTAAATTCCGTCTGATTTTGGACGGACGTTAAGGGAATGAGTTTTATACGTAGTAACATAAAAACATTTTGAGCTTTCCAACCAAACAGGCGTTGGCTTTGATCCCACAAAACGGGATTTCTTTTCCGCTTTTCCCCGCCAACCAACCACCACCCGCCACTACTTTGCTCTACGTCCTCAACTCCGCGCCATGGATTTGCTCCGTTCAGCTTCTCATTTCTCCGCCGTCCGATTCATTCACCGCCACCGTTTCATAGCCACTCGTGCCGCCCGACGCCTCAACGTAAGGTCTTTTCCTCGATTCTTTAATTCTACTTGAAATTGCTTATGTGTTCTTACTAACCTAAAATTCGTTAATTGCATTAGGTCGAGCTTGCCATTTTCGGAGCAAAAGGCGAAGTACTACAAAGAGCTTCAAGCAGCTGTGGATGTTGTGGAGAGAGCTTGCCGTCTCTGCGTCGATGTAATCGTTTTCTTACTTTTCCAAATTAATTTATTTCTTTTAGATTGTTACGAGAAAGGGAAATGACACCCAGTTTGAATCTAGCTGAATTAGGGAGTTCTATTTTTAAGCGGAGAAATTGAATTCAGAATCCTGAGACCCTTTGAATTTATGCTGATATTTGTGTATTTTTATCTTCATATTGCAATCAATAACAAAGAGTGTTTATCAGAATGGATGATAGTCCTTATTGTCATTTCCTTTATTTTATTCTTTCGCCCATTTAAGTTTCAAAGGATTGAAATTATATGTGAATTATGCTGATTATCTGCAGGTGAAGTCATCTTTGTTGCCAATTGATGGGAGGATCCTGGAAAAAAATGACAGTACTCCAGTCACAGTTGCAGATTTTGGAGTTCAAGCTCTGATCAGTTTGGGTAAAACAGAACGCCAGATATAGTGTTGATTTAAAAAATTTTTCTGACGTGTATGAATGAACCGAACCAACGTGATACGACAAATTGCGTTCATGTAATGGTTAATTGCTTTCTATATGAATTCCTGTTTAATACTTATAGGTATATAACCAATGCGATGAACACCTAAACGACGACAAAATGGTGTGTTTGGAAAAAGAAATTGGACTAATGATCATAATATCTGGCCAATATGATTAAAAAAAACTATAAATATTAGCAGACCACAGGATAGTTTTGTTATATAGTCTAGTTCTGTAACTGACCAGATAATTTAAACAGCATTTAGTCCTGCATTTTCCCGGATTTTTTTAATATCATATGAGATTGTCATCACAGAGCTAGGTAAGCTGTTCCCTTCAATCCCACTGGTGGCTGAGGAGGATTCTACTTTTCTGCGTTCAACAAACTTGGCGGATACTGTCTTTAATGCAGTAACTGCTAAAGCTAGCTCCACTGATAAACCATGCACACAAGCTGATGTACTGGAAGCAATTGATAGGGGAGGAAAGGATGCCTTTGCATTTGGATCAAAGCCCGCCACATATTGGGTATAAGATGGGCCAATCTATTATAAATAATGCGATATAAATATGGATCTGAATTCATAGTTCATTTTTCTTTGTTGTATAAAATGGTTATTCATACTACATCTGTGTTCTCATTCATAAATTAGCCATGAGAAACATTATTATTTAGGTTTTTTTTTTTTTTTTTTGGGGGGGGGGGGGGGTAGTGCTTACTTAAAGTGGCAAATATATTTGTTTTTGTGAAATAGATGGCTTTATTAATACTACATCTGTGTGCTCACCGATTTACATTTTCATGTTAGAAATTTGCAAATATTCTCCTGATGGTTGAATTTTTTAATTGCTTTTGAACTTATGTCAAGTTTATCCATTGAATAAATGTAGGTGCTTGATCCTATTGATGGCACACGTGGATTTGTAAGAGCTACCAAAGCCTTATATGTGGTAAGTCTTAATAAAGATTGATTCAAGCTACAATTTTTATGTTTTGAAAATCTTTTCTGTCTGTACCTTTCGTCTGAAGGAGAGATTGATTCAAGTCTTATCTGATCATACCATTACAGGTTGGTTTGGCTCTTGTGGTTGAAGGAGAGATTGTAATCGGTGTTATGGGCTGCCCTAACTGGCAGGAAGATTTATCGAAGTCCACTGCTGAAATCCAAGAATCTAATGACATTGTATCTGGATCAGGGACTATAATGATTGCTCATGTTGGCTATGGAACATGGACACGAAGGTTCTCTTTTGTGCAGAATGGCATGCCCAAATTACCTGGTGATTGGACAAGATGTTTTGTTGATGGGTCTAACTTAGTACATAAGGCACGATTTTGCATTCCAGATAGTCAAACCTGGGAGTCACTGCCACTATCTGCTTTATTTAATGCAACAAGCAATGCTGATGGTGTAGGAGACAACCAAATTCTTCTTTTGTCGATATGTTGTGGAAGGTCTGATGTAGTATTTGTGGTTATCTGTTTCTAACCTTCTTACTTCCTATAAAAAGTTCTATCTCTGATATGCTTTGAGATGGAGTGTGAACTAGCTTTCTGATTACTTGTTTGTGAATTTGCAACATCTAAAGCAATAAATTTATTGTTATTAAACTTTCCTGTATTGCATGTTATAGTTACTTCATTTTGAGGATGTTCCTTGTTACCTGTTTACATTGCCCGAGTTAGTATTCTATGTCAATTGGCAGTCTACTCTGAATCGAAGTGTGATGCTTGCAGAGGCATTTGTACATTTCTTGGATTCATAAACCATCCGTCCTTGTAATATTTTCACGTTGATATTGATGTTTATGTGGTATTTATTACGACCTTGTTTTTTTAAGTCCAGTCATAGTCCTAGTGATTGATAATGTTTCACTTTGAACAGTTATACTGTTATTCTGCTTACAAGTACATGATAGGTTGTGTTTGGGTGCTACTTCAAAACCCTTGTTATGTCCATCTCATAGAATATATTCCTTTAACCCACTTGCCGTACTCCTCTTCCCACCCTACTTTTTTGCAATTTGTCTGCATGTTGAAAACATTCTTTTTCTTCGATATTGCTTGGGTTTACATGATGGGAAAACATCTCTTTCTTCTCAAAGCACAAAGCAGTAATCTTTCTGGCTGGATCCACTGTTGGTCATCTCATGGACAGCTACTTTGCTTGTTCGTGGCATATCTTCATTTCTATTTAGCTTATTGGCTTCCTTAAGCAAATTATTTTCCTGATGTTGGGGTCACTTCAAATTTAAAGTCAAACCACTGAAAATAAGTTAAAGAATTAGGTTATCTGAATAAATTGAGGGGAGATATGGATTAGATACCTTCGCTAAATTCAAATCCTACTGACAGGATACAAGTGATAAGAAGAGTCATTGAGAATTGGTTTGAATAGGACCAGTTAAATTGTTTCTTTTGATCAGAAAGTCTCTGTATAATCTGAGGTCCTTGTGCATCTTCAATAAATAATTTTTTTCATATTTCTTGTCTCTTCCCTTTCATCTGCTCACTGCTTCTGGATGAATGCAGTTTATCCAAGTATATGATGGTAGCCTCAGGTAGGGCATCCGTGTTCATTCTCCGTGCTAAAGAGAAGACTACTATAAAGGTAGACCATCCCTTTTTAGTTTGTTATCACTCATTAGATGAATAATTTTCTGTAGCATAATATGATGTTTTGATCTTATATGTAGGCTTGGGACCATGCTGTTGGCATGATATGCATTCAAGAAGCAGGTGGAAATGTAAAAGTTTCTCCATTATCTTTTTAATTCATAATTACTGAGATGCAATGTGCAGTAATATGGGAATATGGTACTAAGCTAATCATTAAGAAGGAAAGAATTATGGGAAGCTAGTAAACAGGAGGATTGAAGAGTAAACTTAATTGGACAAGTAAAGCAGGTCTTATCTTCATTGAAAAGTTTTTCTTGCTTCATGAGATAATTTCCTATATGATTAGGTAACTGACTGGAAAGGCAACGAAGTAGATCTTGCAGCAGATCAATTTAGCAGGCGGATTATATTCCCTTCAGGTGGTGTCCTTGTTACCAATGGCAACTTACATCATCAAATTCTGCAGATGATCTCTCAAGCATCAACAGTTTGATGGTGGACTGGTTTCTGCAAGTATTCTGTCATTTTATAAAGATATTTGTAATTTCGTTGTAACTTGTGATTCGAATATTCATTGAAATGAACATGATACTTTTGAATGAGAAATGCATCGATACTTTTGATGCAATAATTCATGATTCTTCATCAATTTAAACAGTACCAAAATTTCCCCTCATCTATGGTGTCCCTATACGATTGGATATATATGAATCTATTTCATGTTCAAGATTGAAAGTTGTAATTAGCAAATTTTTTCAACAAATCCAGCTCTAAGGATTCGATTTTAACATCTTTAAATAAAAAGAGATCAAAATTTAAAAAATCAAATATAAATTTTGGAGGGTTATATGTATAATAATTATATAATGCTTGAAGAAATTACGGGTGTTTACTTTTAACTTGATAATACTTTTATGTTTACTTGCTACAAAAATAATACCTTGATGTACTAATGTGCTCTAGTTTGATGTATTTAGATTAATTTTTTTCCTAAACAAGAAATAGCCCTTTATATTTTAATTTGTCACACGTATTATCTGTCTCCCATTATTTTTATTAATGGACTTGAAAGTTACAATGATTATTCATTATTCATTATATAATTAAAACCCTAAAGCATGGAAATCCAACGAAAGTTCTGGAGGTCTAACAATGGCCACGTGTTGTTCTTCATGCTTCACAATGCAGCTAATCAGCTTTGGTCTTCATCATTATACAGATTATTAATTCATTTAGACTTAGAAGTAGACTCTGCCACTTACCAATAGACGCAGAAGAAGATGACAATCGTAATATAAAATGCTTATGCTTTGCTTAAAATAGTAACAATAGATCTCTATTTGCGCAAGCTTGGGATCTCATATCTGCAAATAATGCTAAACAATGCTAATGGAATGCCATAGAATCAAATAAACTAAACCCTTTTTTTTTTATATTCTAAGTTTGTTGGAACCACTGAACAGCTCACAACAAAACAAAAACGACTGTGTTTTGATCACAACACGTGTATATCTTCTTGTGGGTGATCATATTCTAAATTATTAACACTTTAATTAAAACAATGTGTAGTTTAAGTATAAAATCTAACCAATAATTTACACGTTAAGCAATGTGCTAACTTTTGTCTCTTAGAAACCAAGCACGGGACATAATCCAGATATCATGACCCTACCTATAATACCTAATTATAAAGTATTATGCTGAGTTTGAAGTTATAAAATTTGCATAATTAATCATATGTGATAGTGGTTGTTTAAAGAATGCTTAATCAAGGGCTGAATAACATAATTAATTAAACTAATGTTTGACTCTGCACATTAAAGAAAATTGATGTGAGACCCTTTGAGACTAAGTTTCCACATTAACCAATAGTAATTATACATGTTTACAACAATATTGAAGACAATTAATGTCATTGATTCGGTTTTTGAGAAAAATAATATTATTACTTTTTCAATAACTTGAGAGATTAATATGATGAAAACAAAACAATCAGCATCGACAGAGGGCACTACGTGACCATCATGGTAAGATTCAGATCTTCCTAATATTTATATCCTACTTTTTTTTTTATTAATAAGAAGTTATAAAATAATTATGTAATTATTGTTAAATCATTAAAAATGAATTCTTTTGATCAATCTAGAAAAAAAAAATGAAATGAAATTGGGAGTTGGTCAGAAAATGCATGTAAACTCCCATAGTAATTATATAGTAAACATAATAATTGAAACAAAATCATCTCTCTGTTGACCTTAGTCTCTTACAAACTATGTAATTTTATAAGTACATTTAGGCCATAGATGCCAGCTTTATATCCCCAACAAGCACATATCAAACTATTAATGATTGATCTTTTGAAAAATTCCACAGGGCCAAAAAAAAAAAAATAATAATAATAATGCAAACGACATTTACACGTCAACAAGAGAAGGACTTGTTTATATTTTCCTCTTGGGCAGTCAGATTCAGTGACGTAGCCCCCATTTTCAGGTAAGTGAGCGTCTTATATGAGGCCACGTTTCTTTAGGTCTTACAAGTAATTGAAATTAGGGCAAAACAGAAACATTAGACAGAAAGTAAATGACCGTACAAGGTGATGCTCGTGCATGCAAAATTCAAAATCATTTTAATTTTAATTTTTATGTTCTATTCCATCTATCAAAAAGTCATTTGTCTACATAGTTATTGACTAATTGTTCGTGTACCATTAAAATGTCGGTTCAGTTAGTGGTAACATATCTAAAATGTGTTTTAAATTAAAAGTACTAAGGTTAAAATTTTAAAATTTCTATATTAAAAAATTTACTAATTATACTTCTTATATCAAATATATATAAATTAATCTAATATTAAAAATTTGTTGATGTGAAACTTTCAACAAGAAGCACGAGTGCAGTGTGGCTCTCATTTGATTTGGGAGATAAAAGTGGGAGGTAGAAAGAACAAATGAAAATAAAACTTCTTAATCAACAATATATAAGTGAAACAAATATCATCGATTTGTTTATATATAATACACAATGCATTCATAAATTAATGTTCAAAAGAATCAAAAGCCATTCTAGCTAGATTTATATCGAAAGAATTTAAAATGTGCATGGGCTCATATAATCTAGAAGGGGGACCAAAAGCACTTTTTTCTTTCTTTCTCAAGCTCTTGCTAACTTTTCCATGCATGTCACGTTTTATGAGACAAAAGCATTTAATTATTACCCATGATTACATTAAACAGATCTGATTAGCTAATATTAAGTCAAAAAAAGGTTATAAAGCACTTACTTTAATTCACTATTAATGATTCTTTTCTAAAGTCGAGCTATTTCAGTTCATACTTCTAAATTGAATCCAGGTTAATTTTGTCACATGAAAACGTACCATAATTTAATTTGCTAAACATGTATCCATGATGAACAAACAGTGAAAGTCGGTGACGGTGATTGTTGCATGTGATTAATTATTGGATTCTCTTAAAAAAATTCATTTTCTTATTTAATTCAGAACTAGGAAATCAATGACATTATATGTAGATAGTTGATGTATATAGCATAGAACTATTCTTAGTCTGATGAGAAAATTGAAGGAAAATTATTGGTTTGCAATTATTAGGGCAAAGTCAATCATGTTGAGCTCTTAGCCTTCCTCGTCCACAAACCACAACAAGTTGAGATAAAATGATTAAGTAAAAATCATTGTTTGCGGCTATTTAATATTTCATAACAAGTTGCATAAATTTCAACCATGTGTGCATGTAAAAGATTGAGAAAAATTTATGGGTTATTACTAATTTTGTTTTAAATAAAAATTAATCTTATGTTAAAAGGTTTTTTTCATTAATTGAGCTTAAAATTTTTATAAAAAAACAAATTGATGATAACAAAATCCTTTGTAATAATATATTAAAAAAAATTGTGATAAGTTTTGATAAGTGGTACAACATATACTAATTAAATAACTACTCAAAAAAAGCCTATACTTTTCCAATAATCATAAATTCAAATAAACCTTTTTCCCCACCATGCATATAATAAATGTTCCAATATATATACGCCGAACTCTATTATTGCCGTCTTGTATTAAATGCTCATCACAATATCCTTGGCATTTATTATATACACGCATTCAAGATAGTGACTCAGCACTAGAAACATCCTTGCTCAAATACTCAAACTGCCCTTGTATAACACCATCAATACTTACAAATAAAACCTTTTACAGGGTGATAAATATGTCTTTTCACTCACAAAACCCACAAATGATCATTTGAGCATATATATATATATATATATATATATATATATATATATATATATATATATATATATATATATATATATAAAATAAACATCCAATGCCAACTTAGTTTGCATCATGAGAGATATATTAACAATCAAACCAAATTTATCTCTAAAATATGTGGTCTTGAATTAGAGTTTTAAAAATAATAATTACGTTAAAATTTTATAAAAATAATTTTATTATTTTTATAATTTTATTTTATTTAAATTTAAATTAATTTATGTATGATATCAGATATTTTTACGAAAATACAATTTAAAAAAGTTCTATAAAACATATATATATATATATATATATATATATATATATATTAGTTTGATACTCAAATAGTGTGGAATATCTTAGGTATAAACCACAAAATAATCCAACGAATTATGGTCTAGTTAGTGGCTCTTAAGATTCGTAATTATGCTAATTAATGATAATCACATAAACCGGTACAACCATGCATCTAAAGAAAAGCCTTGGCCATGCATAAAGAAGAAAATATAGTTAGGGGTTTACGTGGCGCTGTGGTGTTGATTACAGCTAATATGAGTCCAGAACGCTAGCTAAGGGTCTTACTCTCCATGGAAAATGATAGCTAGCTTCAATGGTTGATAATATAATATTATTCAAACAGAAATTATAAACTCAATGATCACAGTGATGTAAATGGAAGATTTTGCTGCAAAAATAAACAAATAATTTAGCTTAGATTTGATAAGTGCACCCATGACCCATCACTTTGGAAAACAAATCAGAGCAAGAGAAAGACAGAAAGAGATACACATAACACAATTTTTCAGATCAAAGGGGACACGTAGCCATAGAGATAACAGGGGACGGTACCGAATCCATTTGACTTAGTTCTATTTCTAATCCTTCGTCTCCTTCCTATTTATACAACAAGTACATTGGGTGCTTTACAGATTATCTCTTCATTTCTTTCTCTATTCTCTCACGTCTCCAAAATTTTCCTTCTATATATCCTCAGCTTCAAGCTAACTCGTTGAGCAAGTAACTTGTATCAACAAGTTCTTATTGTTGACAATTTACAAAATCGAGCTAGCTTGATAGATAGTTTTTCTTCAAATTAAGCCATGGGTAGAGCACCGTGTTGTGACAAGAATGGCCTCAAGAAAGGGCCATGGACAACGGAGGAAGATCAGAAACTCGTTGATTACATTCAGAAACATGGCTATGGCAACTGGAGGACACTGCCTAAGAGTGCTGGTATGGCTATCTTTTTGTCCATGCTTCAATTCAAAACCACTTAAAGATGGTTTCTTTATGTATATGAGCTGATGGGTTTTGCTTTTTTTCCTCTGTTTTTTCATTGAATAGGGTTACAAAGGTGTGGGAAGAGTTGCCGTCTCCGGTGGACAAACTATCTCCGGCCAGACATCAAGCGTGGTCGGTTTTCTTTCGAAGAGGAGGAGACAATCATACAACTACATAGTATTCTTGGCAACAAGTAAGCCTCTCTAATTTACTGTAAGTTTGTAACTATAATATGGATTCATTACAATCATGACGTAAACCACAAGAGCCATGCATAGAGTGATGCATAATTCTAAGCTATTTGATTCATCCAACAGTTACTGTTGCATTTGACTACTGTGAATCCGGATGAGTAGCTAGTAACTATAGTTCTTTGGTAAATACTAAAAAGTTTTATATGTAACAGTAACATTAGTAAACGCTAATCTTGTCATTTTGTGTTGTTTTATGTATTGATTAGGTGGTCTGCAATTGCTTCGCGATTACCTGGGAGAACAGACAATGAAATCAAGAACTACTGGAACACACACATTCGGAAAAGGCTTCTTAGGATGGGGATTGATCCAGTGACACACAGTCCACGACTTGACCTCCTAGACCTCTCTTCTATTCTGAGCTCATCTCTCTGTGGCAACTCGTCACAGATGAACATTCAAAGGTTTCTGGGCATGCAGCCACTGGTGAACCCAGAGCTTCTAAAGTTAGCTTCTTCGCTCATTCAATCCCAGCAACGTGAGAACCTTAACTTCTGCGCTCAAAATAGTCAACAAAACCAGCTCTGCGGTCCACAAATTCAGAACCAATTCCCACAATTTGTCATGGACCCGGTCCAAGAAAACCCGGTTCTAGCTGAAGCACAGTCAATAGTTGAACCAAATGTGGATGCTTACCAATCAAATTTCCCTGTCTTTGGCTCTCAACATTCTCAGCTAAGTGACTGGCAAGGCAATGGAATAGCAGCAGCAGAGGACTACGTGCCACAGTTACCAAGCTACGATTTTTACAGTTCTGATAATCAGAATCTCTTGTCTGAAACGTCAACGTTTCATTCCGGCTACCGGAACTTCAGCTTGGCTTCAGTTCTGTCAACGCCGTCGTCGAGCCCAGCGCCGTTGAACTCGAATTCTACGTATGTGAATAGCAGCAGCACTGAGGATGAAAGAGAGATCAGCTATGGCAGCAGCAACGTTTTGAGATTTGAAATCCCTGATATTGTAGATGTTAATGAGTTCATGCAAACAAATTAAGAATGATCAACGAAAACGTTGATTGATAATTGTTTGCCGATTAATTTTTCAGGGCTAGCCAGTGTTGGAACACTGGTTTTGATGATACTTGTAAAACGTTTTTAAATTTTCATTAGTTTAAATTAATTTCTTAACTTAAGATTTCAAGATCCTATCTTTCTTCTTTCTACTATTTTTGTTCATTCAAAGTTTCTATTATTGTTATGTGGGCCTTCTCCATTATGTTTTTTCCCTCTTAAACTGGGAAAGTGACTAATATAGGTTTATATAGTATATTATTTATTAAAATGGGCTTAGTCTAAAATTATTTATAAAAAATAATATTTTTTAAGAGAGAAATCAAAAAATTAAAAATATAATAAAACCATTATAAAAAAATAACAAAACGTCAAATTCCATGATGTTTTGACCGGTGCTATGGCATTATTAGTTGTTGTTGTCGTTTCTCCTACCTAAAAATTCCGATTTTTTTCTTTAAGAGGAAGAATTGTCTTTTGGTGTTACAAATGGGAAAAACATTTTAGCTACAAATAGAGAACAGAGAACAAGAGAAGAAAAAAATCTAGGTGAAGGAGTTGAAGCAAAGAAAATCTTTAAAACAATGGAGAGAAAGAAAGCAGTGGCTTCTTAGATCCCGGCAGTGAGACCAGAAACCGGCGACTGGGCCGGAGGAGAGCCGCCGGAGCACGTGGGCTCGACACCTGTCTGGGACACCTGTAAAGGTCACTGTCTTTTCACGTACGAATAACAGATAAAGTATATAATTTGCATGGGATTATGGGGATAATCGGGGTCTTTGACCAGAACACTCAGGGACACGTGGCCGAGTACAAACGGTGAGATTAGGATTAGAGGGGCCCACTACTAAAGTGGGGTTGCTTCGCTTTTATTGAAAATCATGCCGTGTTTCTTGTGCTTTTTTAACAGATCAGCGTGGAAGGAGAGGGCTTAATAATAATAGCGTCAGCATCCGGGACACGTGGAATCAATAATGGAAGCGATGGGCCCTGTTCAGGGTTCGGGAACCCGGTTGACCCTGTGACGGAGAAAGTCTAATCCGGTTTGAAGTTTGAATCGCAAAATACTCGCCGATTCTTTTTTTGTATAAGAAGGGTTCAATCTCAAGAGGTTGCGTGGAATCTTACGTTAATGCTAGTTTTTTTTTTTTTTTTTTTAGGATTTTTTAATGCTGTTTAGCACTAAATATAAGAATTCAACCTTAATTCACTATATTAAGGCGACTTGTTTCTTTTCTGAAATTATTCAAATTCTTTAAACCTTAATTCACCAAATTTTATCAAGTATCCTAAGTGAAATATTTTAAATTCAAATTTTTTCGATGAATTCATTGTTTATTCTTAAAATAAAAATTAATTTTATATTTAGAAAATGTGAAGATAAAGTAAACAAAGGAAAAAAAAAAGAAGAAGTCAAGTTGCATGTAGAAATTTGGTCTTAACTATCACAACAAAACTAATATGGGGAATCAAAACCAAAGACGATCAGCTTCAGCAACATGTACATTGTCGACCTGCGTTAGTGACTTTATTATCTCTTTTATGTCTTTTTGTGTTTGGAGTATTGTTCTTTAATGTGTACACGTCTCTGACAATATATATCACATGCCCTAAAATCGTGGCCATGCATGCAATACAAATTAGAATGTCTCTAGACTTATTTTTTCTTTCTTAACTTTTCTGCTTTACAGATTAAAAGCCCCGAAAGGCAATGTCTGTCTACAACTTTTTCTTAAGCTACCCTTCCCACTATTAACTTTTTCTTAGAGTTGCATCTTAACACTGTTTGCAAAATTTGATATTCAAAAGTTACCTTTATTGAGAGGTATATATTGATTATTAAAAATTACTCTGTACTCAAAAGATTTAAGAACACTCTAAATATTTAAATACTATTTACTTTTATTACTTTAATCCATATTATTTTAGTTATAAATAGAGTAAGAATGTGAGTTTTTTAACTTAAATATTTGAGAAGAGTCGAATATGATTTTGAGATACAAAAATATTAGAGCTTTATTTTTAAGATTGTGTTATTGTGTCAAATTACTTCATTTACTTAAAGTTATTTATACTCAATTCAAAGGTAAACAAAGTGACTCATGTTTGCATTACAAACATGAACATCATGCTTAGATTTAGGATGTTCATCAATTTAAATCACACAAGATCAAGAGTTAGGACAAGAACATGATGGCCAAGGCGCAAATGTATAAACGGTGTCAAGTTTGAATTTGTGTATATATGAATTCTAAAGGGTTGAACTAATCTTGGTTTTATCATGGTGCTTATTAGATTATGACAAGCGGCTTCTTCTTCTTCTTCTTTTTCAAGCAGCTGAATATATTTTAGGTGGCTAGATCAACCAAACAGCTAGCATAGATGTATGATTCATCCCACAAATTTGATATACGTCTAATCATGCATTAATTATGTGCTTTATTTTGTTTGGTCAACTCTTCATTTTGAACCACATCTCTTTCAATATTCTGGCCTTAAATCGCCAGTTAGCTTCTACTCGTACGATTAGAAGGTCCTTTTGGGTTACCAGTTACACAGGTGAAGCCCCTTTTCTGCACGTTAGGTGTTCGTCATATTTACGTAGACAAAATATACATTGACTTTATTTGTACAAACATATTGGTATATATTCAAAGCAGTGTTAGTCATTACAAAGAAAATTACAGGACGTGTCTGTGTCTTGGGGTTATGGCAAGTCTTTGACTAGCAACCGACTAAGCAAAAAGACAAAGCAGATGGAGAAAGTGAAAGGCTTCTAAGATTCTATGCGAGCTTCGTTTTGTAATTTCCTCTACCGCCCAAAGAAAATGTTGCAAGTTTTTTGAATAAGTAAAGTCTCCTAAAGTGTGTTTATGTCTCTGTCTGCTTGAGATGACAAAACGCGCAACTTTTATATATGAGAAAAATTTGCAACATCCAAAGCAGAATATGTAGAAAATGGGAATATGGGAGGAACTAGATCTATTGCCGTCTAAAATCCATCCTGTCAATATAATTGTTGATATTTTGCATTATTGTAAAGTTATGCATTGACCAATTTATTTATGAAACGTTTTATAACTTAGAAAATGATTTTTTTAAAAGGAAATTTGTCCTTGTAAACACTAAAATTTGAATTTATTGAATTATTACGATTAATTTTTTTTTCCATGCAATTGATAACTGGAATTATAAGAGATGTTGGACTAATTGACTTTAATACTAATCAATCCATTTAACAATTCCTGTAAAGCCATATTATCATCTATAGTGACTGTATGAAAAATCAATTGTAATAAATCTAGATTCGTATAAACTTTACATCATTCAAAAATATTTTGGAGGCTAACTAGCTATTAGGTTAAAAAAAAAAATAATCTCAGTTGACTTAAGGTGAGTTACCACTACGTTTCTCTTTGATGCAAACAAGGTAGCAACAATATTGTTGCTTCTGCTTTTGAAACAGTGGTTAAAATATCCATGCAACCACCAAAAGTATCACCATAATACCTATTTAAGCCAATTAGTCAGACTTTAAGAATCCCTCTTGTAAAAAAACACATTACCTAATCTTTTTGGCGTGTGACATTTTCTCTTTTCCCATTTGAATTTTGTGTTAAATTGTACGGCATTGTCAGAAGAAGTGGAGAACTTCTGTCTGCAGAAAAACTTGAATGTTTCCTCTTCAATATATCTTTTATAATGTCCACAAAATGTGAAATGTACTAATAATTAATTCAGAAAAGGACATATATGATGCAAAGTTTCATTGCAAATATTTTAATGAAAAAAAGTTGACAAATTCACAATCATATATTTTGAAATATTGTGCCAAATCTTTTTTAAACTCAAGTTTTGTTGTCTTCTACTGAAAACATGGCATGTCCCACGAAGCATTAATGCAAAATATTATTCAACTTTGAACTAAATAGTCCAAAAGGAAAGCCTTAATATATAAGGGGTATGGATCATGAGCAATATTAATCCATTACCTTGTTGAAAGCTAGCTATTCGAAATGAGAATAGTCAATTCTATCATAAAGAGTTATACCTAACCTAATATGCCATACAGTGTGCTATAGTAAATCAACTGTGTGGATAAGATGACCTATATGCAGAAGTCAGCTCAGGCAAGAAATTAAGAAGGGTGTATGCATGGCTTACATATTATATATAATGAAAGTATTTATGATGTCTTAAAGTGAAATTTTAGCCTAAAATAGTTTTAAATATCTCTGGTATTGATCAATAGTAGTAGATTGATTAGAATTACACTTATTAAAAGAAATTTATTAATTATTATTCTTGTCTTAAATATGCCTTGCATTCAATGCAAACTAAAAGGAAAATGAAGATAAAAAAATTTAATGCTTTTGGCTACATTATGGTTTCAAAACATTCAAAAAATATTTTCCACTGTTATTATTTGCAAAATTCAAAAAGAGAATATATAGGAATTTAGAAAGGAGGAATACATAAAATATATAAATTGTTGTATAGACATTTGAAAGAGGGAGCACACAAGTACACAAAGATAATCACAATAAATACTAAGAAATTTTCTTTTTTCCAAAGGAGACTTCCTCTAATACTTGCACAAAAACCTTAGTTTTTGGTATACTTTCTCATGAATCCCTCCCCTCTTACAGCTTATCTCTTTCTCTTCTCCTCTAATTCTTTTCTCTCAATCTACTCTTCTATTGACTTGAGTATCAAAGAAGTCACTAAAACTCTCTAGTTTTGATGCCTCTAATTGTGACTATTTTCTCATCTTAAAAGTTCTTAGTTAGTCATTGACATATAGTGATATATAAATAGAAGTGCCGGGAGAGGGGATTTGATATAAGAAATGACTAGCTATGTCCATTTCTAACTTTGGCTTCTTCAATTGTCAACTTAGTTTCTGTTACATATAGAGAGAGGTGAAAAAACTACATTACCAGAGAATCAGAGTTTACTTGAAACAGTAATGCTTAAGAGAAATAAAAATGGGTTTGATCTTGGAACAACTTTAGACTGTCACAAGCCACAGATGATTCATCAGTCAAAGAGTAGTTAACAACATTATATATATATACGAATGGAAATTGAAATATTATGATAATGATCAACTTGAATGTCCACATGAATAGACTTTTTGGTTCCCCTTCTTTTATATATATCTGCAACTGCAATTAGACTAGTAATATAAGTAAACGAACAACTGGCAGCTATTTTATGGAGCTGTAATCCTTATCAAGGCATTGCAACAAAATAGTTGAATTCAAGTCTAATAAAATTATTATTAGGAAAATTGTTATTGTCACTAATATATAGCATATAGAGGGATAGGTCAATGTGATTAGAGGGAAATGGCTGTGTTTCCTTATTATAGGACCGCCCTAGCTATAACTTGACATTAATTAGCTTGGTTTGTAGAAATTTGGGAGAGTGGGATATTCTAGGGATTGTAAATTTGTAATATGGTCTTGGGAGATATAATTACACGGGTCAAGAAGGCCATCGTTAAGTCAACCACTTCCTCCCTTTCTCTCTTCTACCTCTAACATATTAGAATGGAATTACTTCCTTTGTTTTTTCAATGTAATAGTTTACCTTCTTTTTCTCATGTATACTAGCTAGGAATCAAGATCTCATGAAACATACAAAACGATAGTCACTTTCTGCTGTAAGTACTCTCTCCATTTCAAATTTATTTATTGTTCTCTATATTTAAGAGATAATTAAATTATTTTTTCAACTTTATCCTTTACAATTAATTAGTGTAAATTCTTATTAACAATCTCAACTAACAATGCATTAATAAAATCAACTAGTTTCAACGTTTATAATAAGGATAATTTTATAAAATAACATTATTTATGTAGTTATTTATTATTGTCCTAAATTCTTATATTTAAACCTTAAAAAATAGATAATTTAGAATGAAAAAGGTATGATACAACTTCTAAGAATAGATTTGTTTTGCCTTGTAAAATTAAATTTGAATTTTATTGTAAATAGTCCCAACAAGCATGAAAAATGAATTGTAGTATATTCTAGTCATGTGACGAAGTAGCCTCCTCTTATCTTAAATTTTAATATTACCAAAAAAAAAAAAAAATTAAACAATGCCAAAGTTAGCCTCCTCGAGTTGTTGGTATTGACTCAGGAGAGAGAGATCTTGGGGGAAAAAGTTCAATTTGTCCAACTCCATCATGGGCTTTTTCAGGAATTGGGCTTATGTCATGGGCTTTCTATTACAACTACTCTCCTCTTGCCTGACCTGGAAGGCCCATCTTTGAAGGCGACAAGCATATGGATGGTAGAATATAATTTAATTAAAAAATTAAAAATTATGTTATTATTAATTTAATTAATCCGATCATTTTCATGAACTTTATGAGATAAATTATTCTTATAGAGGTAGATAATTTTCATGAAAAAAGATTAAGAATAGAAGAATGTCCTACTACGTCTTTTGTGACATTTAATCAAACAAGTGGAGCACCCGTATGTCATGTTATGGCCACGAGATGCCCACGCCAATTTACTTCCATTGATAATACTTTGTCATGGTCATTTTCAATTGTTCATTTTAATTTGGCCATTAGGGTATATGTTAATTTCGGCTGCCTCTCTTTCGCGCCAACTGTTTGATGTTCGTTCATAGTTCAGGTCGTTAGTCGCATCTGTTGTTCTCCCAAATTTTCGCGTTCTTCTATCTCGCCGCCGCTGCGTTCACCGATTTACACGAGCCTCGCTCCGCCGTTGTGACGCCGTCGTTGATGCAAAACTAGCATGTTGTCTACTTTTACAGGTTATCTCCCTTTTCATGTTTAAATGTGATGGTCCGATGATAGATATCTGTTTGGTTGCGGAAATTTTGGTATGGTTTGTGGCATTGGTACCCTTTCCAGTAAATGTCTTTAATCAGCGAGCAAAATTATGAATTTATATAATTGAAGGAAGAATTAGAATCAGGCTTTAAGATGGCATGGAGATTGTGGGGAATACAGTTGGGGTTATTATGATTTTGAGAGTCTGAATTGTTGGAGGTCCTTGCTTTTCAATTTTATGGCCACCTGAAAATAGTATGGACGCATTGGGTTTCCTTTGCACTTTTAGCGATCATAATCTATAATGTGGGGTTGGGTTTGGTCCTTTTCTTGCCTAGTGTTGAAAATTTTCTCTTTGACTTTCCGTCCTGTGCATGTTATTATTGAGGATCTATTTTTCCCATTTACAGTGTACTCTTTCTCTCTTCTCTTCGAGTTGCTAATTTCCAAGCAGCTAGTCGAACTCAACATTGTGTTACACCTTGTTATTGGTCTCTGCTCCTAATCCTTCCTTCTCTTGTTATCCCTGTCTCTGCAACTTCTCTTGTGGAGTCCAGGGTCTCTTGACTCTTTTTTAAGCAAGTAACTCATGATTGTGTTTGTTCAACATTGTTTTGTTTCTCTGTAAGGATGCCTTATCTCTATTTCTCTTTTCTCTTTGCTTTTGCTTTCCGATGAATTCTATTTTCTATTAAAAAACATGTTTTAGCTTCTAATCAATACCAAAACTTTCAGGGTTACACTGCTGCTGGTAGAGGATTCATGTAGTAAAATTTCTTTAAAGCATATTATATTAGGAAGAGGCAGAACCAGGGAGGAAAAAGTGCTGTTTGAGTACAAAAGAAGTAAGGAAAAAAAAAAATGGACGAGTACCCCGAAAGATGAGGAACTGAGAAAAAAAGGGTGGATGGATGAGTATCCCGATGGATAATGCAAATAATGAATTTTCTTTTAACAATTTTAATGGATAAAATAATTGGCAATACTGTCAAGAGTTATGATTTAAACATTATTATAGTTGACTTAATTCTGGATATGCAGATTTTTGATGCTTGGAATTATTTGGAGAGTTGCTCATTCTGTTAAAAATCATAGAAGCGGAAATCAGGAAGTAAGTAGATATGGGGCAATTGTCTCAGTTGGACCAAATATTCACCAGAGCAGATTGTACGTACAATATAAGTTTCTTGGTGAAGCACGAACTTCATACTTGCCATATGGCAAAAACTGTTATGCAAAGAAGAACGTTTGCAAAAACAGTTTTTCCAGGAACTTTTCTGTAATCTCAGCTAGTAGTGCAGTGACACAAAATTCCCAAGTTTCTTGGAAATGGCTGTTCAGAAAATATTATCCCAATGGTTTCCGTACATTTCCTTATATAAATATGATTGCTCAAGCAGTCAGCTTGGCTTTGGCCCGTTCTTATCTGCTAGTTCCTGGTATTTATGCATTCATGCGTAGAGATGTAGCATGGGCTGAGCGAAATTGGATGAACATAGAACATTACCCATCACAGAACAAGTTGTATATGCGTGCACAAGATGGGTACACTTATTTGTTCTCATCTCTATTCATGGTTGTTGAAAGCCTTGTGTTGTTAGTGAGAGCTCTCTATCTAGCAATTTTGTTCTCTCCAAGCATAGTGATGGCACCATTTGCGGATCATTTGGGAATTGAGTTTAGGAAAATGTGGCTTCAGGTTGTGCATCGTACCCTAGAAAAGGCTGGTCCAGCATTCATAAAATGGGGTCAGTGGGCTGCTACACGGCCTGATCTCTTTCCTCGAGATCTTTGTGTTAAGCTTTCAGAACTTCATACCAAAGCTCCTGAACATAGCTTCGGCTACACAAAAAAAAGTATAGAGAAGGCATTTGGTCAAAAAATATCTGAGATATTTGATGATTTTGAAGAAGTTCCTGTTGCATCTGGAAGTATTGCCCAGGTGCATCGGGCTTCTCTAAAATATCGTTACCCTGGTCAGAAACAAACGGAGCCCCTTGTGGTTGCTGTAAAGGTTAGACATCCTGGCGTGGGAGAATCAATCAGAAGGGATTTTGTGATTATCAATTTGGTAGCAAAAATTTCAAAGTTTATTCCAGCACTTAATTGGTTAAGATTGGATGAAAGTGTACAGCAGTTTTCAGTTTTCATGATGTCTCAAGTTGACCTTGCCAGGGAAGCTGCTCATTTGAGCCGCTTTATTTATAATTTTCGTCGATGGAATGATGTTTCTTTCCCTAAGCCTGTCTACCCACTTGTGCATCCTGCTGTTTTGGTGGAAACCTATGAACAGGGAGAAAGTGTCTCTCGATATGTTGAAGAGCTTGAAGGACAACATTGGATTAAAACTGCTGTTGCTCACATTGGGACTCATGCACTTTTGAAGATGCTTCTGGTAACATATGTGTTCTTTTTGCATCTTTTTGGCTGCTGTTGATGCTGATATTTGTTAGTTGGTGATAATTTCATTTTCAATTCTCCCTCTCGCTCTCTCTTTCTCTCTTAATCATTAATGGAGCATGAAAAAGTAATAATATGATTGTTGAAGTGTATTATAATTGTATGGATTGAGCATTTTTCACAAGTAGGGTATTCATCTTGGTAGTTGAGAGTTTTTGAAGTATTTTATTTTTAAAGGATTATTGTGATGTCAAGTACTGTGAAATCAGTAGGTTTGCTAGTTGGTGATAACATCTTTTTCAATTCTCTCTCTCTCTCTCTCTTTTAATCATTAATGGAACATGAGAGGGAATAAGGAGATTGTTGAAGTGTATGATAATTATGGATGACTTTACGCAAGTTGGATATTTATCTTGGTTTTCAAGTAAATTTATTTTCTTTAAAGACAGTAGGATTATTTTGATGTCAAGTTTGGGGTTTCAATCATACAATGGTCTTAGGATCACTTGAGCTTGCCTATATGAAGATTAGTTTCTATTTTGGGTTTTCAATTTCTGCTTGATGAATTGAGGTCATTATTGAGTGTTTGTTTCTGTTTTCCCTCTCTTTTCCTTCTCCTTCTCTCTTCCATTCCATAGACGCTGTTTGTCCTACATCAGATATATTTGTTTTCTTATACTATAAACAGCAAATTATTGCTGATATAACCTATAATGGCACAAGTACTGTGCAATCAGCGAGTTTGACTTTCATGAAACTCCCCAAATTTTTCTCCTAGTTCGTACTGAGATAGTTTCTCTTTTCATTGTAGTATCTTCGAAGAAATTTCTCTCCCTTGCTCCTGCCCCCTTCTCTCTCTTGAATTGTGGTTTTATGAGGATGAGATTATGTTCCAGAGATTTATTGCCGAATTATTTTTGGTTGAATCCCATGTGCTTGCCCCTTAATTATAGTATTTTTTGGTTGGAGGTGGAATTAATGAGGTTAATGTAATAACTGAGCATATTTGTCTTGAAAAGATATTTGCTTTCTCCCAACTTTTCTTTTTATCTATCCTTTATATCACTGTTCGTGTTTTCACTATAGTTATTTGATCTATTTGTGATAAATTTTCATGCATACACCATCAGTTGAAGGAAGCCTTAGGTCTATATAACTTTAAACTCGAATATTATAAAGTTTTGGCTTCCTTTACATTGAGAAGTCTTTTTTTTCAGGTGGACAACTTTATTCATGCAGACATGCATCCTGGAAATATCCTTGTTCGAGTTTCTCAGAGCAGGTCTCCCAAAAAACGGTTCTTCAAGTCAAAGCCTCATGTGATTTTCCTTGATGTAGGCATGACTGCTGAACTATCTAGAAGTGATCGTGTAAATTTACTAGAATTTTTCAAAGCTGTTGCCCGCCGAGATGGCAGAACCGCTGCAGAGTGCACACTCAGGTTATCAAAGCAACAGAACTGCCCAAATCCAAAGGCCTTTATTGAGGTAAATTGCTTGATATGCTACCAATTTTTTGTATTTTTTTCGTAAGAATCATTTGCTCATGGATGACTCTTTGTTATATGTCATTTCTAATTTATGTTAGATCATTGTTTATGCTGCCATCTCGTCTGTATCAGGTGACTTGTGTGTTTCAAGACATGCATTGTTCAAAATTTGGATGCTATACATATATTGCATTTAGGTTTGGGTGCAAAGTGTTTCATAGTTGATTGGTATCATTTCATTTTACTGATAAGTTTTCTGTCTGCTGCATTTTTGTTAGACTTTCTCGTTTACTAAAAGTATCTTTGTTTTGTGATGTTTAAGTTCGTCTGTTTCCAAGTTTGTTGTATGTGATTTCAAGCCATTGGATACATATATTCTCCTGTTTGTTTTGACAGGAATTGGATGACGCTTTTACTTTTTGGGGCACCCCAGAAGGTGACCTGGTTCATCCGGCTGAGTGCATGGAGCAATTACTTGAGAAAGTTAGGCGTCATAGAGTTAATATAGATGGCAATGTTTGTACTGTGCTGGTGACAACCTTGGTTCTTGAGGTAATCATTTTTCATTTTAGCAAGTTATCTGGTACATCAATGCAACTATAACAAAAAAAAAAAAGGTTTATTCTTGTTCATGACATGCAAAGAAAACACCAGGAGCAAATCTGCTATCCTATTTCCTATTCTATTCAATGTGATTGGTTAAGAAATTATAAAATAATGCTACTCAAGGAGTGGTCTCATTACTTTGGACCAATCATAATGAGTGAGATAATAAATAAGACATCTTATGAGAGGCTCTTGGAAACACTGGGGAACCCCTCAATGCTCTAACACTAATGTGATCATCCTTCCTAGCCTTTTTAATTTTAACTCTTATGCTGATGTGATTATTCACTCCTGATTTTGTTTAAATTTGCAGGGTTGGCAGCGAAAGCTAGATCCTCAATACAATGTGATGCAAACGCTGCAGACGTTGCTGCTTAGAGCTGACTGGGCGAAGTCTCTTTCTTATACAATTGATGGACTGATGGCTCCATGAGAAGTTTCTTCGTTTGTTGAGGTTCCTTAGAAACAATTTTGACAATCTATAACACAAAACCTGTCCTAAGAATATGAACTTTCTTAGGCTCTCAATTTTTTTTGGTTGTTTTGGAAGTCGAAGGACTTGAGCGCCACAGCTTATAAGAAAATCAAAGGAAATAAAGTCTGAATATTCCTTCCCCAATTTTACTCGGCTTATGATCGAAGTGATTCTCTCTCATAGTTTTGTTTTACGTATGACAAAATTATTTTTTCATATAGTTCAGTGATACGTGTATTTTTTGGTAAAGGAAATAATAGTCATATTTGTTTACTCACACTTCTTTATGTTATGATGTAGGGATAAAATTATATTAAAAAAAATGTACATAATTTTGCCAGAGTCCTGCTAGCTGAATTGGTAATTTTTTTTTCATTGTGTATAATATCCAATTGAATGAATAATTTCATTCTTTTCCATTTCCCACTCGTGAGAACCTTGAGCTTCTTTGTGATATCTCCTGGCGGTGAGCATGTTTTAATTATGTTACTGATATAATACTTTTTTTTATTTCCATCTGTAAACACAATCTCATACTCTTTGCTGCTCACTGGTTGTTTAAAACTATCAAATTCCCTTCGTGTAGACAATGGAGAAATTTATTCATTAACAAACTTCTATTCAAATCCTGGAGAGACATCAGTATGACAGTTTAAAAAATAAAAATAGAAACTGAAATCAATCAATGTAACAAGTTGAATGCTTGATCTTCATGTGTTTGAAAATTGATCTATACAAGAGTGAAAACATTGAGGTAGAGACTGCACAGGTTTCGGAAAGTACAAGGTAACAATTCAGCTGGTGCATTCATGTTTTGCTTGTTAGGTCACGTATTTCTTTTATTGCTGTACTCATGCTGTATAGAGCCGTTTTCTTCACCTGTTTTCACGACCAAAAGAAACACTAGTTTTAATTCCAACTACAACTACACGGCTAATAGGGAAAAACACCCATTGCAATGTCATTAGGAAACTTACCTCTAGCTTGTCTACTTTTGCATCATGGTCGTCTGGGAGCAGACGCACTTCATCAGTCAACTGGATACACTCAGGAACATTTTCAGGGGACAGAAATTCCAACGCCACACTAACACAACACTGCAGATCAAGAAACAAACACTTTGTCAAGTTGTTATAAATCCACATAAAACGACTTAGGATTATTATTATCATGCAGTTCGTAGATTGTAGGGAATCATTTGCTAAAACATACTAGACTAAAGTCATGTCAAACAAAGAATGGACATCTAGTACAAGAATAATTTAGAAATACTAAGTTTTCTGCTATTTGAAACTAGAAAGCGAAAAGAAAAGGACAGATATTTTTGTAGAATGTGAACGAGACCTTAGGATGCCTAATCTGGTATGGACATCCAGCAGGAATGATTACAGCTTCCCCAACATCTTGCTCAAAAGTCCATGGTTCAATTTCTGGTAGCAGACACAAGTTTGTCAATTCACTTATTTAGGATCATAACAGATGATACAAACGCATAAAAGTAATCTTGAGCACGTACCAAACTCCTCCTTGAGCTGCATTTTGTGAAAGTTGTCAAGGAAGAATCTCTGATCTAGAATTGGATGAACCATCTACAGAAAAGAGACAAAAAATCATCACCTACTCCAACATAACCCTCCTATAGAATTGTGTCTTCTTTTGGACTTACCTGCTTGTGATAGTCTTGGGCACGTGAAAATTCATCGGAGTGTTTTTTGAGGTATTCTATGAGCTTTGGAACATCTTGTCTGCGAAAAACATCCCACTGGGCACAAGAATCCCCAGCTAACTTCTTATTTCTTTCATTATTCAGAATTTCAATCGTATTTCTGTAATTACGATTTCTAGACATTCCTGTTGTTTGAATAGTTGCACGGAGAAATAGAGAGGGGTCAGAATCAGTATCAGAATCAGAATCAGAACCGCATTCCCCATTTTGAGAAACATTGCTAGCAATACTCTGACTAACTACTTGTTTTGCTTCAGAGGAGATGCAAGCTGTTCGATTGACTCTCCGAAGAAACTGTGTTTCTTCTCTAACAACACTCTGAACTTCTGCTTGGTCCACGTCTTCAGCATGCAACAATGAATTTCCTTTTGCAATCTTTTCCTTCAGTTGCTCGCTTGTAATATCTGATGACTCTTTTTCACACAGAGATTTGTGCTTTTTGAGCAACTTTCTTATTTTACTAAGATGTTCTGTAGAGAGAGGAACATCTGCCGTATGTACCATAATATTCACCTGAAATCATAAATCAGATAGGGTAAATAGCACAGATAACTTATTATCCACTGGTGCCTAGTGCATGCATCATTTACCATGTTAGAGTTTCAATTATGAAAATATATGACCAAAAGTGCAGCACCGTATTAGTTTAGAAATATATGAAAAGAAATCAAGTGTGACATGACAAAGAAAAAAATATACCACATCATAAGAGTCATAACAAAGTTTTGTCACAGAATCATCTTGTTTCTCAGCACATCCATATGAAATATAGACATGTGGTCCTAGTTCATGTTTTGCACTTCCTTGGGGCAAATTTGCAGCTAAGTTTAGAAGACCAGAAGTGGGATTCATGTATTCTTGAAGTGGGAGAGCATCGATAACTTCAGAAAAATGAATTGGAAACTGTTCTTTGAATAGTTGAGAAGACAGCCATCCCTTCAATTTTAACACCTCATGCCACATGTTTTTTGGTTGCCAACCTTTAAGAGAGCCGCTAAAATACTGCCTAATGTTAATTTCAACCTGTCATAGAATAATAAGAAAGCTCTAATTAATTTCAACCTGTCATATATCATGATAGCATTAATTAGTAACACAGTCAAAAATTAGCATAGTGTGACAGATACAATTAGTTGATAAACTAACCTCACACCAATCCAGACAAGCTTCCAGTAATTCTTTATTGTTTTCATATCTTGTGATGCTCCTCTCAAGATAAGCACAGAACATGACCAGTGGATCCCAACTGAGGTTAGATGTACTTGGGAGCACATCTCTCACTACCACAGGATGGCCTTTGCCCCAGTGCTTCTGAAAGTGTTCAAAATGATCACTATTGATGTCCGAACGTGTGGGATAAAACAAGTAGTTGTCATTTGAATCTTCTCTCATAGCTGCTTCTTGCAACTGTTTAAATCCATCTAGTTTATGATCTGGGTCAAGACATAGTGAGCAGCACGAACTTCTATCCAAAGTTTCAGGAAAGTCATAGCTGCAAACTATTTCTTCTGCACTTATTTCCATCTCCTTTGTCCAATTCACAGGAAACAAGCATCTCAAATTAAGAAGGCTGTCACCACACCCACCAACCTCTTTGGGCGGGCAAGATACACTGCCAGTTCCATTACAACGATTCAATTTAGGCAATGACGAAGTAGCAATTGATTTTCCTTTACAAGCAGCCTTCTTATTGAAAAAGTGCTTTTCGCTGGCAATGGAAGCTTTCATTTTACCATGAAACTTGGATTTTGATGAGTTAAATTCTCCAGAGGTGCAGCCTTGAGATAATTCCCGACAACAGCTTAAGCAAAGCCTATAGGAACAACTAGGGCAGCTTCTATGGAGATCGAAAATGGGAGTTTTGCAGCGATTACTGAGCAAAGTGTTACACTAGTCACCAAGCAGCACCAGAAAATTGCATAAAATTTATCATAAACATCATTTTTTGCAGTAGAAAAGAACATACCACTGATATTGCTCATTGCAGCCAAATTCAACCTGCTCTATGTGAACATCAGAGGGTCTTTCCCCTGGTACATATGTAAGCATCTAAGATAACTGTTCTAACACAGACTAAATAATCTAATTCAGAAATCATCTTTGTAAGAAGAATGATGATTATTACCTTTTATTTTTGCTTCTATTTCAAGCTCAGCATTCTGTTCTTCATTTAATTGTTTAAGCAATGGAAGGAGCACACAGATTAAATAATGGAAATGCAATATTCTGTCAACTCTGGTCTTACCAGCCAGAAGTTCCTGAAGCAACAAGGCATTAGTTGAAGTGTCAGTAAATGGTACCAAAAGAGAAAGACACTGATCTAGCAGCAAATTTCCAACTTTGATATCAGACCTTACTTTCACTGTCTTTAGATCGACTTGCCAAGCAGTCTTTGCAGGTGCATGTTCCTCGACAAACTGGACATGCCATCTTAACTTCATTTTGAGTATCAAAATACCTAAATTTGTTTCAAAATAGAGTCGACAAAACCCTCATATTTTGATCGCATGTGCAGACAGCAGAAATCAAATGGGAAAAATATCTTAACAGTCTTCATTTTTTATTGGCTTGGCAGTATTACCGCAAAAAATTACCAAAATTCTACATGGACGATGTGCAGGCATGAATTTCTTTTTTTTTTCACTGGTAATATTATTTGTATAATTAGTGGTAAACTCTGCCAACATTGATAAACCTTCTACACATGTGTCTAAGCTCCTCTAAAACTATATCATGGGCAATCTCTAATTACTCCATTAACTAATCAAATCATGCTTCTTAAAAATAAGCTACAATGTCGTGATCCTGTATCACGAAGTATAGATGGTGACGATTCAAGAAGTTCAACACACTGAGCAAACTTAAAAATAAGCATACACAGAAAATGTCATCCGGGTTGAAGTTTATCTCAAATTTGGGGCAAATGAATATAACAAACCGTTCTTTGATGCAATCCATGCAAAAAAATTCTTTTTGACAGCTCGAGCACTTTATAAGATTCCAAGAATCGCTTCTCTGGCACCAATGACACTTCTTTCTCCTAGCCTTCTTCAGGTTTCGCCCATCTGGTACAACCTTAGGAGGAAAAAAAACACAATTGACTTAAATGGGAAATATTTAAATCATTGAAACCGCCTGGTTTTCTATACCCAGAGACAATGTACCTGTAACTTGCCAACAGGGAGCCTTTCAACATTCTTGGAACGAAAGTAACGAGGAGTAATTGTTTTATAATCGACCCCAACTTTAACATCACAAGGGGAACCCACATTGCTGTAATCATGAGGCGTCAATGCAGGAGATATTGCCATTAACCCATTAGGCAATTCTCTCGTTAACTCTTCCTCAGTGTGATGTAGCTCCTCCTCCATCTCCAACTCCATTTCAATCTCCTTCTTCTTGTTCTTGTTCTTCCTCTTCTCACCCTGCTTCTTCCTTCTCTTCTCGACCTCTCTCTTCAACACCATCCTTATCAACTCCAACTGCATATCTCCACGACCTGGTTTCAAGGGCTTCTTTCTCACAGGACCATCCAATGCTTCAGACCCATCTGAAGGTTTGCGCCTCTTCTTCATCAACCTCGCCATCTTCCTGACTTTCCGTGCCCTAATTTCAACGTTGCTGAGAACAGGGCCATTTTCAACATTCCTAAAATTAAACCCCTTTTTGGGCTTTCTCTGAAGCTTCAGTGACTCCGGGACCTTCTCCTTGTATTGCCGATGGCGCCCTTGAAGATAATGAATCTCACAGAGCTTCAGGTCGTCCATGACCCTTCGACGGCACCGCCATTGACGACCGTCGTTGCGGCTACAACGGAGATGGTCCGGTAAAGCCTCCTCCTCCTCCATTGAGATTTTCCCACAAATTTTTAATTTTTCGGCGGAACTAAAATTTTCTAGGGAAAATTTGCTGGGAAGTTGGAACAGGGTCACAAAAGAAAAACCGTCTTTTTCTGCAGGGAGCGAAGTGAATAAAAAAGGGTTTTTCAGACCCGAACCGAAGAGTGTATTTATTGGCAGAAAGAAACAGGGGGGATGGCATGGCATATTCCCGTAATTATTGTTGGAGAGAGAGTCCAATTTAGTATCGTAATCTTCAACACAGGAACAAGTGAGATCATGATGTTATCAGGGATCATGGCTCTTGAAAATCAAATGCTTGCGATCATATCCCCACTACCCTGTCAATGTGCAAACATTTCTGTGAAAAAGCACATAAAAGGACTTTTACTGCACTTTTTCGTTGTGTTAGTAGTATCGAGCTTTGTTTGTTTGGGCTAGGTTTTGGTTTGTAAATCATGTCAGTGATGTCACAGAATTTTAAGGATTATTTGTTGTGGGACTGTTTGGAAAAACAAACTTGTTATTCTCGGAGTTGCTTGCAGTAATGAAACCAATCTCATTGGGTTAAAGATGCAGTATTCTGAAATTTAGTACTGAACAATTGATTTAAGGATTTGGTTATTTATAATCCATGAATAGCCAATGCAGAAACTAGTGTGTTTTTGTTCTTTAAGGTAATGTGGTTTTGATATGCAAATGCAATCTCTTTATCCATGTTGCTGATGTCTGGCTGTGGGAGCATCTAAGATATGAACAAGGATTTTGTTTGGTCACATTTTGTCATTAAATGTTCCAATCCAATCAGTGAATTCCTTGACTAGAGGGAAATTTTAACCAAAAAATACTGGACATAACCAATTTATCATTCATTTTTTTACTCAGTATTATATTTTGCATGGTACGATGAAATATTTCCTTTATAGTGTTAGTTGTTGCATGAGACTGGAGTAACCGGTTAGAAAATTTAGTGCACTTGCTTTTGGGCTGAGAAATGTTTAACTGCTGTTTGATCAAAGCCCATGTCTCTTTTCTTCTATCTTCCTTTCCCAATGTAATGGGCCCCTAAAAGAATGCATACAGAAGAGTATAGTATCATGTTGCTGGTTGCATAAATTTAAAGGAAATCAGCAGTTATGGAATATTTTTAACTGTCAATTGAGTTGGTTAGCTCTGTCATAGCAAGAATAACTAATAGTACATTTTCCAATTTTTGTTTACAAAGCTATAACTGTTTGGCACCACAGTTACCATACAAAACTAAGTAAATTGCTTCTTTGGAAGCTGTACAAAATATAATTAGAAACCAACCAGAACTTGTGAATGCTGATTGCTGAAGCATTTTGGAATGAAACTTCTATATTGTATGTTTTTGAATGAGAGAATATAATTGTTAATGTGATTATAATTCACGATGGTTGTAAGTTGTAATCAAAATAAATGGGAATACATGGTAAGTGAAAAAAGGACAAATTTTACTAATAGAGAATACCATGGATGATAAAATGGTCATTAGAGATGCCGACAAGTTTAATTTTTGAAGGAAAAAAAAAAAAAAAAAAAAAAAAAACAAACTTTTTTCATGGGTTTTCCTTGAGAGGCTCAATGGGAGATAGTGAGAGGGCTTCTTGTGGCAACCGAGGAGCCAAGGCCCATTTATATATTTCTTCTGGTTCCAATGCTGGACAAAAGGTTATCAATCTTTGACTTCTCATTTTTGAAGAGTTAAATGCTTAATGCCATTCATGCTGCAAGAGAACAAGGAGAAAGTAAATTCCATAACAATTCTACAGTGACATAGAAACTAGTCGCAGTCAAATAATAGATTGAGAAGATGCTCCATTCATGGATATGACTGTTACATGAAATCTGGATATATATTTATATTTAGATGGAGAATCTGGATTCCAAAATTCCCACCAGTTAAATGAAATCACTTTCGATATTGCCCTAATGGCATCTTCTAATTAATCTGCAATATTAGAAACAAGACGAACAAAAAATAGAGAAAACTTACCTGACATTGATCTTCATAATCATATGTACATGCCTGTCTGTCTCCCACACATTTAGCAGCATCGATCCCAGATTGCCATAAAAAAGAAACGTGATTGAGTGCAGCGTCGACGACGTTTCTCCTTAGGACTTGGTTGGAGAGACACCAAGTGATTTAGGAGTTTCATCAACGCTGCACTCAATGATGTTTCTCCAATGTGAGGAGTTTCCAATCAGATCGATCCAAGCAAATCTCTGATATTTTCTTGCTGCTGCATCTGTTCGTTATATATTTGTATTGCTTGAAATACACGCTTGGAGCTTAATGTACGTAGTACACCAAATTCCATTAACTTTGTACTATACCGTTGGTTTTCTACTCTATGTTTTAATTTTCAACATTGAACTTGTGTACTGGTCAGTTGTACTGGAATGGAACCTTGTACTATATCATATCTCTTTTGGTCGCAAATTGAATTATTCTTCTTGTAGGCTATATAATTTTTTGCTGACATTATATTAGACAAATCAAGGTTAGGCAACCTTAAGAATTGTACTTACTACTTAGTTTCATACAAGATATATATATATAATTCTAAAGTATTTTTTTTCTAACGTACTTGACTATTTCAACCTTGTGGGTTGTACCCTCCATGCCTTTGAAGTGTAGAAAATTGAAGAAATACAAAATCTTGCAGAGTTACATCTTAAGACAAGTTGAGTCTTGTCGTTTTGTTCTCCTTTTGTCTTTCTTAAGGTCTTACAAACAAAGATAAGACTCTGAAATTATGCAAAATGGAAGCATCAACATGCATGTGATCAAGTTGTAGAATGCAGTTTTAACTATATTGAATAAGAAATTATCAAACTTGGTTAATTGAGTAAGTATTCCTGCAGAATAAGTCACTTCTAATCAAATAACTCCTTAGGTAATGGAAATAAAATACAAGGAACAACTTGGTTTCAAATAATTAATTCTATGTCACTCAATATTAGCAAAGTTTCAGTTGTTGAATGCTGAGGAAATTTTTTACGAGCCCTCTCTTCAGTTAGATACATAGATGACGAGCTTAATCAATTCAATCTTATTTGACAATTATAGCATCAATAATAATCCAAAAATGGGTCTGCATATTTAGCAGAACAATTTTATTTGGTGGTTTCTTTTTTCTCCTTCAAAATTAAGAGCTTGTTTGGATGCAAAAGTAGAGGTGAAAAGCTGAAAACAACCTTTTTAGCTTAGGTAATTTTTTTTTTTTATAAATAATTGTTAGCTTTTGTTTCTATATATTTTTTTTTTTTTATAAGAAACATCCCTTATATCCTTTGAAAAAAACAATTTTTTAACTTTTAAGAATACTACTTTTACATAAAAAATAATTTAAATATTTAAAAATTAGTATTTTTTTTCTTAAAAGTGATTCTAAAAAAGAAAATTCAAATTAGACTCTTAAGTACTTACAAGTGATTCCTCAAGATGGCTTCCAATTATCGGGTCATTTTCAATTTACATATTAATTCAATGACATCCATTTTTTACATTGAACAAATATACGGAAATATATAACTATAGTTCTTAAGCTCTGGTAAAATAGAACTTGTGTGATTGGCATGTCTTTGCACTTCCAAGCATCTAACCCTTCAACCAAAGCTTTGGCATCTCCTTCAAGCCAAACATCATTCCAGCCATTTTCTAGGACCAGTTCAGGCCCTCTTCTGAGGGCAATGGTGTTGTTAGATAGGCCTATGAATTCTGTACAGCCAAGCTAGAATTAATTATGTTTTATCAATTATTATTTTTGTTTTAAACATAAATTAATTTTATATTTAAAAAAATATTTTATTAATTATTATTTTCGTCTTAAACATGAATTAGTTTATGTTTATATATACACACACAAAAGGCCAATTAATAAAGTAGCAGCACTGTAGCCTATTGAGAGTGTGAATAAACCCTAGTTGAGAATTTTTTTTTTTTCCTTTTTGAATGATTTTCGAACAGCGATATTAGAGGAGAACAATGAAGGTTGAAGACTTGCTAACTCTGAGAAGAAACTTCAAAACGCCATGAAAGAAAAGAAACCTTCAAGGTCACTGTGATTTAACCGCTAAATTCTAACTGGAGAAACCTTTTCTTATCCTAAGATTGGAAACTAAATTAGGATAAATAGATTTATCTGCTTTTCTATCAACCATACACTAACTTGGGTGTACAAAATGATTAATTTCTAAATATTTTATTATCATTTTAACAAAAAATAATGAGATCTTTTAAAAAAAAAAAATTGGGGATAATTGCATATGCTATTATCATAAAATATTAGTAAGAGATAAATCCCTAGAATATGAAATATAGGAACACTTGAGCACTTGGCTACTCTTTAAGTTTAATTAGTTATCACATTGAAAAAAGAGTAGTTTAATTAATTATGAGATACTTTGTAGTAGAAAAAGTTGTCATGACGTTGGTAGTTATTTAAAATCCATATTGCCTTAATTAATTTCTTTGAGTTTGAAGGAAATGCCAACTCAGAGAGCATATTAAGAATACAATAAAAAAGCACCAATGAAGTGAGTCTGAAGGCAGGTATTGGTAGGAATTGCAAAGGAAAATGCAATAGGAATTTCTTTTATGTTTTATTTCCGAGTTACATTCAATTGTATCCATCTTACCTTGAGAATGGCTCAAAGATGATGCAAAGAACAGATTGAATTTCAAAGATTACAAGTTAAATTGACTTAGTGGTTCACTAATTACATTATACACTCCTGTGTTTTAAAATGCCTGTGATTTCCCTGTAAGCCACAGCCAATCAAGACAAAACCCAGCAAATATGCCACAAAAAAGAAACAAAACCAGCAAATTTCCCAATGCATTCTGCTCGGGACCCTACAAAACCATAAACCCCACGGTATGGTCAGTGTTTGACCCTATTGATAATCACAGTTCACCTTCCATTTCATGATTCATTAGCATTTAGTTAAATGAACTGACCTTGTAACGTCTGGGTGCCACTGTAAGTACACAAACGCTGAGATAGCCATTGGTTAGTCCAAGGAAGGACACAAGCATGATCATCCATCCCTGGTCACCATTTTTTGCAGTAAAATAGAATGTCAGGATCAACAAGAAACGAGAAAGAACTACAACTAGTAAACCCCTCCTTGATTCCAATTTCAGGCATTTGATGAGGGGAATGTATCTTCCTATTAGATTCCAGACATTGTACGTAGCAATCAATATAAGTGGGTACCTTAAAAATACAAGATATGTCACGTGAAAAGGAACTAGGATGAGCAAAACACTGGGGAATAAGTGAGCACTTACCATGTTCCTAATTGGTGAGATCCAGTGTTTTCATATGAGAAACCAGGGATAATTGACAGTGTAAGGACATATGTCAGAAACACGTCAGCTTCAAAATCAATGTTCTGAAGCACTAATTGTTTAAGGCTCAACCGCTCTTGTTGTTTAGCATCATTTCCTTCCTACATAAATTCAAGAACCTTTCAAGACAATTGCAACTTCTTCCTCAATCTTAATGCATGGTTAGTTCAATATGAGTTACATTACTTGTTGACCTGTTCCTGCTTGAACGCCGGCAGCAGCAAGGTCAGCAGAAACAGTTTTTGCTCCTTCTAAAGCTGCCTTTGAACGGTAATGCTTCACTATGGACAATTTAGGGAAATAGATTGCATAGAGGAGAATACATACAAGCTCAAAGAATGTAGAGATTGCGAAAAATAGCACTGCAAAATGAGAAAGTAGCCATTTTATTTATTTTTTTTTTATAGAAAATTGTTTCTACATTAATCATTAATAACTAATCTTCTTTACATGAACTAAGAGAATCATTCTGAAGGGATCGAGCAGGAACAATTAGAATGAAACAGCATAGTCCATTAAAAAAAAAAAAAAAACAAATGCATGAGCTAGCATTGGTAATAAAAGAGTAACATATTCGCTCCCTTGCGAAGTCCATTGTTAGATTTCTCAAACGCTGCTTTTGTGATCAGTCTCAAACCAGAGACTACAACACCTGATGCAGCCAAACCAGCAACGCAGGACTGCAGAACATGAAAATCTGTATAAATCAGGTGACAAAGATAGAACAAGACCTGCACCAATAGCAAACCACCACCACAACCATCCCCCCATACACACACAAACAAAAAAAAGCAAGTTCCTCTCTTTTTCTCCCCGCTAAGAGAGAAAAGGGAAAAGAAAACATTTGAGGCGTCAAAGAAACTATGTGGAAAACCAACCTGGATGAACTCAGGACACATGAAAGCCAAGTCTCCAATCATGCCCCCTTGGACATGAGCATCTGCTATCCCAAAACAAGAAGAAAGTGCACATATACCAAGATAAGGTCCAATTCCTCCTTTCCCTGATGTTGCTAGATCCAACTGTAACACCAAATAGTTGTAAGCTTTTGAGGAAAAGCGACAGAGACTACGTAGGAATTTGAAAAAAAAAAAAAAAAAAAAGTGCAAATGACAAAATCAGAAAAGCTGCACTTACAACAAGAACAAATAAAGTACTGGCAAGGAAAAGAGAGTATCCAGCTATGTTCCGTAGCCTAGTATTAATCCTTGACTCATAGTAGGCCAGAATTGCCACCGTCCCAAGCGCAAATGATTGATAAACCAGTGTTAGTACCCGTGACGGATGGTATTTCTTCAAAGTACAGAAAAGCCTCAGTCATTCTTGTTATTTTTCTTCAAAGTACGGATGGTATTTCTTTCCAATTTCACATAAATATGCCCCCAATTATACCCATATTCTTCCAAGAATCAAGCTTCGAGCAGTAACTAATTTAAATTAATTATAAGATTTCTGAAGAGTTAAGACAACTGATTTATTAAATGAGACCTTAAGAAGTCCCAATGGGGTCTGCAATGCGTGATATTCATACTCGAGGAAGCACCAATAAGTAGCAACTAGTTTTTTGTTTTCCCTTCCTTAGAGGAGAACTATGTTGACCAGAGTTTATGAAATCTTGTTTAGTACATAGGAAACTGGAGTTCTAATGAGTTACTTACAGGGAATAGTATGTAGTAGTAATCTCCTATCGTTACCATGCTGTTAAACGATACGAGGGTCCCGAATCCAAGAATGAAACATACTACCATCGCTTGGAATTTTCCCTGCTTGTAACCAGTTTCTTTAAAATAAATTGTGTCCTGAGCAACACCTTTTTTTATGAATAATTGTTTGATAACATACCTCCAGCTTCCTCGGAGCCACACTTCCATCAGAAGTAGTCATAATTTAACCACTGTAAACAAGATATTAATCAGTCAATATTCAGAAACAAGCTCTATAGTTATAGAAATCTAAGCCATTTCATAAGTCATTCTTGTGAAAATAATAGAGAAGAAATAGAAACTGAACCCCACACACATGATATATATCTGTAAAGCTTGAACCTTTAGTCACAAAGAACGCAATTTCTTCTACTCTTGGAACTGGTTTTTGAGAGAATTGCTACTGAATAAAATGCAGAAACTGAGAGGGACTGCAAAAAGAGAAAAGCCACAAATCAAATATTTGTTTGATCAAGGAATACAACCAGAATTTATAGATAAATCTATGACACGTTGAAATCAAGTGGACCAGTGTTTGGAAAGTTGAAACCTTCCTCTATGGGGAGCACAAAAGCAAAGAACTTGGCTTACCCACTATCTTTTGATATTGCAGATGGGAATGGACTTGAGTCAAACGGGAAATATATCAAACATGCGTGTAACAAGATGGGATCTGAACGCCCTATTGCAAACATTTTTAAATTTTCAAGTTGCAGGTGTGTTCAGAATTGTCTTCTAAAGATTTGTGTCTCCTACCAGCTCAGCCCTCACCTGGTACGCAGCAGACAAGGTATCAAGCGTCATTTCAGGCTCTGTTGGTGTCGCTCCTGCATGTGCATGTGCATGTGCATGCTTTGCTTAGAAGGGGTCGACGCTAGTGTCCTCTTCATATGGTCAATGTTAGCGTTGACTCATGGACTATACAATGATGATAACGTTGTTATTGCTATTGCTATACGCTAATCCATTTGGGGATGGGCCATTTCCTTTTCTTTCTTTCTTTATTGAATGGATTGGAAACTCAACTCATGCTTGCACTTTTGACAAATAGTTTATTTGAAAACGAGGAAACTTCTATCTAAGCACCTGATGTTTGAAGTCATCTTAGCCTCACTTGCAATTTGCAACGACATATTAGCATTAAAAATGTCATTAGCCACTGCCCATGTAACATATAGTCATAAACATCCTTGTAATTTTTTTTTTCTCTTCTCTAGTATTAACTTTTGACGTGGATATTTTCATTTGACATTAAAATTTAAACACACTTTTTAAGGTCTAAACCCGACATAACCTGATAAACTTTCTGATCTTAGATGTGCTTAAATACCCAAAAAACTAATATTAAGGATATGATGCCCTACCCTACAACATTTTCAAAGGACCATCCTAAACTAAACTAATTTAAATCTTTAAGGACCACTTCATTTTTAATTGGTGACTTAATAGTACAATTTGCCGCCCAAGCAGTTATAGAAGAACAAATGACTTCATCAACCATAATTCAACCATTAGTAGCCACACATTATCATCAGCACATTCATCATCCCTTGGCATCTCCTTTCCTTTGCCTTAACCTTCCAAAGCTGTATTAAAGGCGTTAATGATTGCATGGTTTATTTATACCATCGTGAAATGTGATGAATAAGTCGCGTCACATCAAGTTTAATATATTACATCTGACTTAACATAATATAAATTTTATTAAAACTTTTTAATATAATTTAGATTATTTAATTGTTAGTGTAATACAATTTTTGTCAAAGATATTCATCCACTTAAAGACTAATTTTTTCTCAAAATATATAACAATAACTAAGAGATTGAGACTTAACAACGAAATTAGATGTAAAAATGAGTATACACTTATAAGTATAGCTATAACATTACTCATGAATGTGCATATTTGATTTGTGATTAATAAAATAGTAGTGTTATACGCTCAGCCAATATTGAGTGTACACGTATTGTTTCCTTGACAAAATTGGCTACAAGAAAACACAAAACTAACCAACAGGGCAATAAGTCAATAAGCATATATCAGCATTTAGCTCACCATAATATAATGTTTTAACTGGAATAATGTTGGTGTCCTAATCCACATTAAGTGGATGATCTGGGACCCTTATAAAGACGAACCTCGCTTATCCAGACTGTGATGAGTCCACCATGGAAAGCATTCCCAGGACACAACTACATACGTATCTCTGACACACAGAACCCAGATAAAAACTAACCGTGCTGCCCGCACCCTCCTCCCCACTGGACAATAATAATCTAATCGCCGGAAAATGACGTCACAGTACCTGGCTGAGTTAGATGCCGACTCCGTCGCATCATCCCCTCGCTCCGATGTCCATTACTCGCACGAGAGTCTTCCACGTGTCCGATTGATGTGTAGCTTCGGTGGCAAGATCCTGCCTCGCCCCCACGATAACCAGTTGCGGTACGTCGGCGGCGACACCCGCATCGTCGCCGTTCCTCGCTCGATCAGCTTCTTTTCTCTCCTCGCCAGGCTTTCTAAGTTCACAGGTATTTATCCTTCTGTTTTTGTTACTTCCCTTAGCTTTTTTTTTTTTTTTTGGTAATTTTGGATTTTGGGTTTTGATTGCTGCATGCAGGTACGATCTTTACAACAGTGAAGTACCAGCTGCCCAATGAGGATCTCGACGCGTTGATTTCCGTTACGACAGATGAGGATGTCGAGAACATGATGGACGAGTGTGACCGGTTGGCACTGACACAAAATCCGAGGTCGGCTCGCCTTCGCCTCTTTCTGTTTTGCAAAGGGGTAGATTCTAGAACTAGCAGTATCAGCTCACTCCTTGACGACTCTGCCAACTGCGAAAGCTGGTTCGTGGACACCATAAACGGCGGCGTGGCTAGGCTTGACCGTGACCGATCGGAGGTGTCTTCAATGGCGTCGGAGATACCTGATTATATCTTCAGTTTGGATAACTCCGACGAAACCCAACAGCGTGAACCCAGAGCTAGGGCCCGACCCTTTCTTCACGACAATGTATCAAATTCTGATCCCAAGTCTCCTGTTCCGGTTGTTTCATTGCCGTTTTGTTCTAGGTCATCTGCACCTTGCGTGCCATCTATCTCGAACCTTCCAACAGTTAAGACCAAACCCGATAACCCGATTCCGGTCGTGGAGTCAAAAGAAAGTCACGTTGGCAGTTACCCAGTTGAAATGGGTAAACAGCAACAAAATGTGTATGCGGGAAATCCGGTTATGCACTATGCCCCGGAATCTAGCTATTCGGGTCATCCTTTGCAACCGGTTTCTGTTTATTACGTTCCGGATCTGATTCCACCCGGGAAAGTACCGGTCCAAGTCCAACCAGTTCCAATCCAGGCACACTATGTTCAAATGTATCATGGTCTTCCGGGTCAAGTACCAATCGGGTACCATCATTTGGTTCCCGGGGTGGGTCAATCATACGGTGGAGGAATGCGCCCTGAGGCGGGGAATCGATATGATGCATCCGGTAGGGTGGTTCCAGATGGTGTGAGACAGCAAGTGTATCATGCAGTTCCGAATCCGGGTACAGTTCCAGTTTATCCGGTTATGGCCATGACGGGTGTGGATGAATTACAAATGACGGGTCGGGGTACCAATCCTCCAAATGAATAAAGCCATTATTTATATTTGGAAAAACCAAAATTTAAATATAACAGTAAAGTTATAAAATCTTATTGCGTTGATTATGTAATTTGTGAACAACTGTGTCCTTAAAATTTGTGTATTTGACATCACTTGTTTCTTTCACCAGGTAATTCTTTTTATAAGCACTATGGTAATTTTTCTCACGACTAAATGGAAACATGGAATAGAAACAGTAATATATAAAGTTAAGACCTTTAACATAAATTATATTAATGAAAATTTTATATAAATTTTAAGATACTAAAGGATATTCCTTTTTTAAATTTAATTAAATTATCATTATAAATTATCTATTCCCACAAAAAAAAGTTGGGAATTTTTTTTTATTGGATGTAATCTCATGTGAGAAGGCATCGATGGATCATGGATAGCTTTAACGGGTCTTAACCTAGGCCCAATTCCCTTCCAGTCCAAGTCATAGATTGGGCCTTTTATCCTTAAAAAAATTATGTTCGATGGAAAATGAAAAACAATGGAGAGAGAAGAAAACAAAAAGTGTATCGTATGGATCGGCATCCAAACAAGTGCAAATTGAAAGAAGAAGATCGTATGATCTTCTTCCAGCTTTCTCCTCAATCAATGCCAAGCATGGGAATCCACCTGAATGGGAAAGACACTGTAACAAGTGCATTACATAACTGGTTACATAAACAAATTACATGCCACAAGTTTAGAGTTTAAGGAATGAGATCACGTAATTGTAACTTACGATTTTAAGAAAATTTAAATTTGATAAAAAAGCTCTAAAAATCTTTGAAAGGAAGTGATTACTTTTTTCGTGACTTTTCTTTTGTTTTACAAGACAAGAATAAATTTCTTAACATTATTATATCATTTCATGTCTTTGTCTTTAAACTTTAATTCCTGAGAAAGCCAAAAAAGATTTAAATGAAAAATGAGTTCTAAATTGGAGGGTTGCCTTGCACAAGTCACATGGAGAGGTACCTTTTGTTGGAAATGACAAACTTGAATGGCCCCAAGGACACCCATAACCCTAAATGTTACCAGATTTTCCAATTAGATAGGAGGTCAATTCAAATTGGGGTTTCTGACATATGGTTTCCCCATCATCTGATCATCATCATGTGAACTCTGCTGTAAATTGTAATAATTTGTCTTGACACTTTTCAATCTGTAATTTATACATTTAATAGCAACTACTCTCCAATATGGAATATATAGGTAGATATTAATTTGTGTAAATGTATTCAACATTATAATAAGACTTTAGTATACAAAGTAGTATTTAAATTTAATTTAATGTACATGTTTGTGTATTGAATAATTCACCATATTGTTTAAGAAATTATACAAATTTTTCTCAATTAACCATTATTTAATTTTTGTTGTTGGATTTGACCCTTTTATTTAATTTCAACATAGCATAAACTTTTTCAATGGAATTGTATACTTAAATGGAGGTATTGTACAAAAACTTCCTCACAATTTGCTTCAAGTATTGTTTATATCATTACACTATTTCACTGTGCAATAACCATTTTCATGGAAAAATGGATAAGTATAAAACTGAAGAGTTAGTTTGGAGGATGTCATGGTAAAATAGGATTCCTTGTGTTGTTCTAGTTGAAGTTGAGAGAAGAGATGAGTCAAAGGAACAAGTTGAAGAATATTTCATAGATATGATTGAGGAGAATAGAGTCTTCTTGCTTTTTCCTTTTCTTTATCAAGCAAAAAGAATCAAAAGCCCAAAACCAAAAAGCTAATGTCCACAAGGACTTAATTAGGAGGCTATAGAATAGAATAATGCTTCTCCTAACTAACAATAAGCTCAAATCAAATACATTCAAAATTGAAATGGATACTCTGTAATCAAAACTTAAAATAACTAATAAAAGATAAACACACAAAAAATAAATAAAATTTACATAATTTTATTTATTTATTTATGTTTTTCATGTTTATTTTTTTTCTACTGCTATAAATTTTAACTGCAGAAAAACCGTCTTGGTTGAAAACATGTCCCAATGGGATAAGGTGCAGTGTCTAGATAGCTTGTGCTTAGAGATGGTGTTAGCAGCATGCACTCGTCCATGATTAGCAGCGCTTATCTCGGCCCAAAGGAAGGAGGATAGGATTAGGATATATACCACAAATGTCTCTACCTTTGATGCTTATAGCACAGCACAGGACCACTTGCTACTATCTCGAGCTCATAAAACTAAAATTACACTTGTTTGTCAACACTCCCGTAATCTGCACCTTGCTGGAATTTGTCCCCAAATAATGTTGTATTCACAAACAAAATGCTAAAATTGTACTATAATATAATACAAAATTTAAATTTAATGTTTATTTGTATACTAGTTAGTTTTACAAGTCAAGTAATAAATGAGGGTTATATCAATAAGTAATTTAAATCTCAGAGAATTTCAAGATAAAGATTTAAGTTTAAAATTTTAAAATTATTCTTATCATACACTATCTCATTTTATAACTCAAAAACTTTTAATTAATCATTTTATTTATATATAAAAGCAAATAACTAATTAGAATTTTAGATCTTACTTTCTTGCCTGATTAAAAGTTTTGTGACATAAAACAAGACAAAATGAAGAATAGAAATTAAGTGGATTTAATTAATCTATAATGTCAACTGTAATGATATAAAATAACGCAAGGTTGACTGATTTATGAGTACCATAACTCATTAATAGTTCTCAATTTGCTTAGAATGGGAAAGCAGAAATTGTTGAGACACAATGATATACTTGTGGGCCATAGGATTCGACTCTACATGAGTATGAATCTGTGGAATTTAACGGTCAGATCATCACTTCAATTTGATGTCTTTTTTCTTAAAGTGTGGCAAAATTGTTCATATTATTTTTGAGAGAGCTGACAGAAAATGAGATGCTCAAACTTTGTCCAGACGCTCCTCCCCCTACGTCTCTCTTCCTTTCCCTGACTTCGATGCTCATAACAAAGAAAGAAAGGTTCCATAATGTGTTTATATGAAGAGCAGCACATGCACTTTCTTTAGACAGCACAGAAAGCAAAGCTTCTCTTTCTTTTTCCATTTCTTGAACCTCTTTTGTCCCAATGTCCTTATCATACCATCCTTGAACTACTCAATTGCCAAACCAAGACTCTGAGGGAAAGCAGAGGAAGGACAATGGAGTTTAATCTTCAAGACCCTTTAACCAGCTTCATACAACAGCAACCTTGTACTATGTCTGAACTTTTTGCCTCAGAATCTGATCACATGCCCTCCTTAAACGGCTTAACCAGCTTCAATAATGCAGATTTTCGTTCTGAAGCCATTTCTCTTATGCTTCAGGTGAATGTTAGCTCTATATCCTGTGTTTTAATCCTTCTCGTTCATTTCAAATTTGGATTTGGATTTTGATTTTGCTTTTTTGTTTTTCCAGGTCCAATTTTCCTGCAATCTTGACCCTTTTGTAGCTTACCTTGCTTCAAATTACTTGGACCGTTTCCTGTCTAGGCAAGAAATTGCGGTAACTGAATAACTTAGCCACTTTTCTTTAAGCTTTTCTTTTTCCAACATTTTTCTTGGCAACCAAACAGAGTATCATTCTGGGTTTGCAGCAGGGGAAGCCATGGCTACTCAGACTCATTGTCATTTCTTGTCTTTCTCTGGCTTCAAAGATGAAGAACACACCCTTCTCATTTTCTGATATACAGGTAAATATTCAAATTCACGTAATTACAGTCATTGGTAGACATAGGAACTTTAAAGATTGATTTTAATAATCAATGAAACAGAATGAAGGTTGCATCTTTGAGGCTCAAAGTATTCAGAGAACGGAGCTACTCATACTTGGGACCCTGGAGTGGCGTATGAGGTCAATTACACCTTTTTCTTTCCTGGATTTCTTCATCTCTTCAACTGAACTCAAAGACCCATCAATGGAAAAAGTCCACAAAGAGAGAGCTTCAGAGATAATCTTCAATGCTCATTATGGTAATTAAATGGGCATCTTTAATTCATTAAAAAAAAATCACTTTTATTTTAACTTTCACTTTAAATTGGCTCAAAATGACCCTTTTGTTTGGCTGTAGATATAAAGTTCTTAAAGTTTAAACCTTCAATAATTGCGGCAGCAGCACTCATCTCTGCATCTCACGAGCTATTCCCACTGCAATATTCTGCTACAAGAACTTCCATTTCAGCTTGTGAGTATCTTGATGAGGTAAGTGACATTCAATACCATGTTTTCAAGCAAAAGTCATTGGACCGGGATTATAGAAAAAAAAAAATTAGTGCAGGTACATAGATTCTTAGCGGTTGACTGCTGCTAGCCATTAGATAAGGCACTATAAATGAATGCATTGCAATTACAATCTTATCCAATAGCTAACAATAACTACACAACATTCGACTATAGAAAATCCAAATTTTCCAACCATCCATTGTGCATCGGAACCTGGATCCAATTGCACCATGCAATTGATTGGATCTACTTATAACTACATCATCAATGGCTGACAAGCTGACTACATGGTGTAGTAACTACACCTCATCTATTTTATTGTGCACTATGTTATTAACTGCACTAATTATACTTATTTTTGATTTATTTCTTGGCATGATGATGAAGATGGTGGTTGTTGTTATGTTGTTAGGAGACATTGTTCAATTGCTGCTCTTTGATGGAAGAGCTGGTGAGGACAGAAGAAAATGAGTCAACTTTGGATACAAGTTTTACAAGCACAGAAACTCCAGTGAGTGTGTTGGAGAGGAACATGAAGAAGAGAAGCAGAATGGATGGTCTCTGCTGCATAAACAACCTTATCTAGTTCATGTATTTTTCTGTGTCTCTGATCTGATGATGCACAGACCATGAAACCGGGCCAAAAGGCTTTGATCATGGGGAGTTCAGAGTTCCAAGGTCGTTATGAGTGTCATTAGCCATAAATGTTTTGGCAGAGTCTCTTGTATAAAAGAAAATTACAAGTTATTAAAAAAGAAAAAAGGAAAATATTTGGAGAGGACTTTAATGAATGAAATGAATAACAGCATCATCGCATGTCATTCATTTTCTGTTGAATTCTAAGTGCCATTATATCCCACCTCTATTTTACTATATTTTAATTGGTAAAAAAGTTAGTAATGTTTATAGTATTATTTTATAATTTTATATCAGTCATATTATAATGGAAGAGAAAGTAGTAAGATAATATCGGATAAAAGAAAAGGTTGCATTGCATCCATCTCACACGAAATGAAATCCACAGCTATCTTTGTCTCTCACTTTATTTATTGAAAAATGAGATTCAGTAACAAGCAAGGCTTTCATAGCTCAGTTGGTTAGAGCACCCGTTTAGTAAGCGGGAGGTCTTGAGTTCGACTCTCAATGAAAGCATTTTCTTATTCTTTTCGCTGAATTTTAATTCTTTCCTTTTATTTATTTATTTTTTTTTTTTCACATGAACTAGCATTTTCCTCTATCATCAAAGGATTCCCTACCTCTTGTTGGTTCTTTGTTTCATTATCTGTTCTTTTACCCTCGGGGGCAAAAAGGCCCAGTTTTGATGTGTGACACAACACAGTTACGAGATTTTCTTGCTTCATTAGGATTTATCATAAACAACAAATGCTTAATTGATCATTAATTCTACAAAGGCCTACTGGGGTTGGTTAAAATTAAACCCCCAAGTTGAAAAAAGACAATCCCTTTATACACAGAAAAACTAACATCTCCCTCAGAATAATTTGAAACACAACATTATTCTCCATCCAAAAGAGAATGCAATCCCAGAGCCAAATGGCAAATACCATTCTTTTCCGATGCCTGCAACCATCTCTGATGCAACTTTCTCATTGCAGTTCATCTAATGGGCAAGGAATATCCATGGCAACTCAGAGTGGAAGTATTTTTCATGCAGACACTAGGAAGTGAATTCAGATGGAGAATCATTTTCAGAAACTTGCTTTCTTCCTTGAATTCAAGCTAGATTGCTCGCATCAACACTTTTTTCGATCCCACTTTGATCAGTAGACTTGATGGAGACAACCGGAGGTGGATTCATGTCAAAGAGTGCTTTGCTGCTTTCATTAAGGCCACCTATGCATATCGTGTCACCCCGACCATGCCAAGTGCCATCTTGAACATTGTTCATCTCCAATGTTCTAGATTCCTGCATCATATTAAACAGACAGATAATCAATGTTAGGATTGACAACAATGTTGGAAATGTTCAGTTTCAGTTATAGGCATCATTAATTTGAACGAGATTCCTAGATGCACAGCATTTTCTCATGCTGCAGTAGATTACCTGACATAATGTACAGCAAGGACAGATGAAATGGTAGATAAAATCGTCCATGGAACTATCGCTACCCTGAAAAAGATACAGATAACAAGAGCATTAGCTATACGAAAGCAGCACAAATCAGTTCAAAATTAGCCAGCATAGATGACAAGCTGCAGATTAACAAGTCAAATGCCACAAAATATCAGTATGAACAAGTCTTACCCCAACTGACATGCATGCATATAAATCTGTACAATAACATTTGCTGAATCCTAGATCATAGTTGTTTAACAAACGAAAGTAAAAGAAGAAACGATGATAAGATAGTTGTTCACTACTAGTGGTAATCAAATATCAATACAGATATTTTAGGTGAGTATTATGCTATTATGCAATAACATCAGTGATTGTATTTATGAACATAGAAAATAAGACAAAACTAGAGAAGGAATCATCAATTTACTTCAATTAATAGTATCCATCTGCAAAAATAAAAGGAATAATGTCCAATTATAAACAAAAATACCAACCTTGATGTTGAATTTCTTCTTAATACGTGTTCGAAAGAATCCTAAATATGCTCCAATAGTAATGGCGAAGGCAGCTGCCAGGTATAGAAAGCAGTGCCGCCTTGTGACAATGAAGGCAATAAAGTTGATGAAGGAACTGATAACAAGAAGGAAATAAACTATTGCCTGCAAAATAAAACAAGAAATTCAATGTTTAGAGAGACGTATGATCCTAAAAACGACAAAAGAAAGAAAGAAAAGGAACAGATAAATATAGGAAATCACTAATTATAACACGAGTTCATTTTGTTAAAAGTTTTAACGCTTTATACCGACATAAATGCTCTTTGAATTTATAAGCAATTTATCTTTACCTGAACAAAGCAAGGACCAAAACCAGCTCTCTTCATGTTCTTCCCGAATCGGTAGCAAGGACAACTGCAACAACAAAGGAGCTGTTATTTACAGTTATACGACTCCTTATTTATGTTAGCAAACTCTCAGCTCACTCTTCCACTGTCTTGCTCTTACTCTCTCCATCCCCCTGCCCCATCTTTTCTCCCTACTGTGTCAGATGTTTTAGTCTTCTATAAGACAGAAGGACATTCATTGAATCTAGGTGTAATTCAGGAAACAAGCTAAAATGAATTAACTTCATCCGTAGAAAGTTGAAACACAGTTATTTTAGGGATAGGAACTGAAAATAAATTGCGGGAAATAAACCTATATGCCATTTTATCTCTCTTGTACAAACTGAATGTATGTTCCCTTCGAAGATCCTAAAATTTGAGACGTGAACTGAAAACTGAAAGTTTGAGAATGGAAACCAAAGAAGAAAATGGAAAATTTAACAGAAACCCATTACTTTACATCCTAAACCTTACGTAAGAATCTAAGGACAAATGGAAACGGCTATCTCACAAGCAAGAGTTTCTTGTTCTTCTCTCCACGTTGAATCTGCCTAAGAAAGATTTTTCCTTCGGAAAATGATGGACGAAAACAAAATAGGAGAACTCTATTTTTTTTTTTCCAATTCTATTTCCGGCAGTTAAGCTTCTCTCAACAACTAGATCCCTCAAGAGGAACAGCTTCAACAGAATCTCAAGAACAAGATGAACAATTCCAAAACATCAATAGAAAATGAAGCAAAAAGCAACTTACCAAGCGGATTCAAGAGCAACTCGGCGGTCATCAAAGCAATCCAGAAGTTCACCTTCCCACATCCTCAACACCCCACCAGATTCCCCTCCCTCTTCTTCATCCCCTAGCTTCGTCCATTTCCCCTGTGTCTGCAACGCCACAGTGGAGCACAGCATGTCAAAATCCAGAACCGCCATGCCCTCCAACAAGCCCTCTGTCTCTTCCTCATCTTTTCCCTCCTCTAGCACCCTCTCTTGCTTCTCCAAATCCCCCATTGCCAAAGCTCTACACTATCCCTTTCCTTTTCTACAACCCAATAAAAAGCTTAGGGCTTTTCTCTGTGAACCTTCTCTTCCCACAATTTGATGCCGTCAAAGATCCAACCTTTCTGTTGCAACCAAATAAAAAAGTTCAGTTTTTTTAGTGCATTTTTATTTTGCGTTAGGGGTTTGCTTTATGGGTTTCCTTTGCTTAAGGAGAATGATGTTATGGTTGTTGCGGGTTCTTATAATTCATGAATGAATGAGTAGGACGCCGTTCGGAGATAACGATACCTCGGTTGGCGGGTAATAATGGAGTGTAGGACCCAGAGGTGTCCCATTATTGACGGTACAGCTGTTGCCACGTGGAAAATAGAATTAGTAATTAGTAATAGTAATCTTCGTAGATAACCCAACCTTCCATTTATAAACATAAATCATTTTCTCACTGATGATAAGTTGAGAACAGAAATATCTAAAATACCAAACTACCTACCAAAAATAACAGCTCATCTAATCTAAGCCGTTGTCTTTTTTACTACTTTCTCTAATTTGGTGAGAAAAATGAGAGTTGAAATTAGACAGAAACTTTTTATGAATTATCAAATCCAAATGAAATATATATATATATATATATATATATATATATATGTGTGTGTGGGTTTGGGTGTAAAAGGCCAAATTTACTATCAAATTGCAAATGTGGGACATGGCTTTAATGGTATTGATTGATAAAGAATATGATTAATTCTCCTTGTGAAGTTGAAATCTTGTAGATTAAACTAAATGGATGCAACATAATCAGAAAGTGACGCTGGTATTTTATTGCTCAAAGACATAATATAATGTCGGCTGACCTGTAAATGTGAACTTTACAAGTTAATATATTCACACAAGAACATTTTATTTATTTATTTTTTGGTCACGAGACTAATGTGACAATGTTTTATTAAGATATAGTGCAATAAACGGTACGTTTTAACTTTAGAATTTTGAACTTGAAAGATTTTATGGTTTAGTCTAAGTCAACACTTTATCAGGTATATATTTCAATCAAAATTGTCTTTTGTATTTAAATAGTTGTCTTTTTATAATAAAATAATAAATAATTATTCTTAATGAATATGATTAAACCGTTTTTGGTTCCGTTCTTTGTGTAAACAATCGAACCAGAAACAAGGGGACAGTTTGTTGGACTTGGTTTAAAAAACTAGGAATCTTTGGCTTCCTTCTTATCTTATGAGTAAGGAAGGAATAGACAGAATGAACTATGGATATGGGTTAAGAACACGTGCCATGAGGGGCCACCGGCCACTGCCCTCCGAACCAAGCCAACTTGAAGAGATGTTTAGGTGTTTTTGGTCACCACAATAAAGCCATGGCCCCAAGCTGTATGTCCCTTTGCTGGCATAGTGGCAATACAGATTATCCCTTTTCTTCTGTTTCTTTTTCTTGGTTTCTCTTCTACTCCTAGATAGATAAGAGTACAGTGTAAACAAAGGTCTTTCCTTTCCACAAGCAGAAACAGCCCACGCGCATAAAGCTATTCAACTGGGACTTGGGGTTATGTACAGAAATGTAAAATCCAAAATGACAGGTGTGCTATGGCGTGATTATTGAGGGTCCCAGATGTGATAATAACACTATTTATGGAGTATTAAGCAAAATAAATTATAACTGGCCATCGGGTCAAAGCTTTCTAGCTGTCTCCTGATGATTAATGCTTTAATTTATGTTAAAGAACATTATCTCACCAACTTATCCGCAATGTTGCTAACTGGTCCCCACACTAACCCTACTATCACATGAGAATTAGAATACAGCTAAGATCAGATCATCAAGTGCATTACATTTCCATGCACTATTCATTAGCGAAACAAGTCGACTTCTCAAAGTTCACATTGGGTAACAGCAAATGAAAATTTAAAATAAGAAGCATAAAGTAAAGCAACCAATTGGCAGTCACAGGCAACGGTGAGCCTTCATCATCAAGATGAGGATTCAGGTTTTTGTTGCAGGTCTAACCAGTCCCAATCCACTACCACTTCCCAAATGCTTGAAGTCTGTGGCTTCAAGATGATCTCCATGAGCAGCAAAACCTGTGCCTCCTTTTTCCAACTTCACCAAACCCCTCTCTTTACATGGCTTGCTGCAAAGAAGGCACACTTTATCAACTGCCACAAATCTCTCAGCACATTTCTTGCAAAAGACATGCCCACATGAACTAAGCGCCACAAGTGACATTGCGTTGGTGAGAGTTACTTTGCAGCTAGGACAGATATAGGTCCTGTCAAGAGATGATTTCTTCTTCTCACTTGTATCTTCGGTGAAGTGGACTGGGAAAAGTGTCAACTTCAGTTTCTCTTTTCCTTCAGGACAGACAGTACTGGTAGAAGGTGCATCTACTTTAGCAGGAGCCTCTGGTGTAGCAGAAGGTAGCCAAAATGCCTTCATTGTCCGGAGGGCTTCCTCTTCATAGGAAGTGACCTTCACACTATTTGCTCCGTGAAAACCATTCTTATCACGACTATAATTTCTGTCACTGTAATGCGGCAAAGCACCATGATTTTGTTGATCAAATGCATCAAGTTCTTTAGCCCTTTGCAACATCAATCTCTCTTCTTCCTCTTCTTTTTCTTGCTTCAGCTGAACGATATGGGCAGCAAGCTTCCTGATTTGGAAACAAAATGTCATAGTTAGTTACAGTATTAATAACTGACAACATACTAGAGATTATCAACAACAGAACAGAAGGAAAAGGTAAAAGCAGTATGTTCTATCATTATAATGCAAAGACATTATATTTTTGAAAGCTCTATGAGTGATTAATGATGTTGGCAATTCCATTTTGCATGTTACGTGGAAAATTATAAAATTTCCAGCAGCGTAGATAGAAGATCAATTTGTTGATATAGTTCATCTACAACCTCCAAAACCCCCATGGTTCTAAAGAAAAGCTATCAAGAAAACTAAACTAAGTATCATCATGTCAATAGTAATAGCAAAGAAAAGTTATGTTAGAGCACGGCTTGCCACATGAAAAGTGTTAATGATGGCCAAGGCTGACCAGAATTTTACCTATCTAGGCAAATCAAACTTGTAAATTGCAGGTATGTTTCCAAGCATGAAAGTGCAAAAGTACACCGAACATGGCAGAGTCATGATAAAAATTCATCTGCAACAACTAAATTAAAATTATATATAATGGGGCTTCAAGGCACTTGTGTTTCAAGTAATTTGTCATCCCAGCAAAACCACTCACTCCAGATAAATTTCAACAAAATGCTAGATTGAGACGAGAAAGGGACCTAATGTCATGCTTAGAAGACCATCCATGGCACACTGATTACCCACTCCCTACACATAAAATTCAACTCAACTTCTCAAAAAAAGAACTTTCAATAATTCAGGAAGAATGACTAGGCTAAAATAATCCAATTTTCTAGAATGGGCTCCTCCAATCTTTGCATGTCTGCCACTTTTCCTCCATGCTGATGTAGAGGGTTTTCCATACAGAACGTATACGTGATGAAAGAGCCAAAGCCAAACCTCTACCATTCTCCAGCAATTGATATATAAATAAACATGCTATACTTACAATGAGGACACAATTTGAACTTTGCCGATCCATCTTTCAACAAAGCTGCACCAATCCCACCTTCATCTCAACAAAAGATAATTACAAATGACCAGCATATTTCACTTCATAATCCTTTGTTCCCAATTTTCTTTGACATCCTAAAACACTGTCAGTAAGCAACAAAGGTCTATCCATGAGCATAAAACCATAGTGTACAGTCAGAGCATGCTGGATGGTTTCAAACCAAATATGCAATATGGAATAATTGAAACAAAAAGCTCTGGAAGTATGTTGATAGAATGTAAAGCTTAGAAGCCAAGATTGACACTAGTTCATCCCCCAAGTATTTCTGTGGACCAAAACAAACCAAAATCGAAGTTCTGATGCCTTCACTGGAATGAAACAACTATACCCAAATTAATCAAGGTTAAATTTCCACTTCAATAAAGTAAAACAATAGAGGATAAAATTCAAACTTCTAACGCTACACCCCTATGTTTTTCAATAAAAAACCAAAATCATCATTCAAATGAGCAGCACAAATCGAAATTCAGCATAAAAGCAAAGGAATTGGACCATTGAAGTATGGTATGAGACTTAAAACACTTGTGCAAGATAAATTTATACTTTAACCTTTGAATGTCTTTCTTCTGAGCCAACAAGCACTCCAGAATGCACTCCTTACAAAAGACATGTCCTTTCTGGCAACTCATAGGGTCGATGAAGTGTTTCAAGCAAAGGCAGCAAGCATCAAAGGGCTTAATCGAGTCCTTTCCGAGCCTCTCCTTCTGGGTCCCATACCCAAGCTTCCGTTTCTCATCATAGGTGAAGAAGGCAAGGTCGTTGTTGTTCTTCGAGTGCCTCTGAGGCATCTCTCGTCGTCCTTATCTGGAAAATTTTTGGGGAATATGAGAGTTCGTTTGGTAACAATCCCTGGATGGGAGCAGAGGATCTTAAACCACAGAGCTCATAGACGGTGAGAATTGAGAAAGATGGGGAGAGATCAGAGAAGAAATCTGAAACCCAGATCGGAAAAGAAAACGCCAGCGTCTCTTCCGTATTCAATCCCGCGACCGCGCTTCTACAACCCGCTACTTCTCATTTTTTTTTTTTTTCATGAGGTGAGTTTTTAAATTATAATTAACATGAAAATATACGTATTACTATAAAAAATAATTAAAAATTTTTAATTTATAAAACTTTTGTCCTTTTTACGTATCCATTAACCAATATACATTGTGTAATGTAAAATAGATATATTTAGTACATCTTATAAAAAAAAAATATTTATTAAAGTTATAAAAAAACACTTTAAAACTTGAAAATATTTTTTTAAAAAAACAGAGATACAGATTATAGATTATTGAGTAAATATGTGAGAAATTTTTATTGATTTTTTTATATTTTAAATTTATTAATTTAATTTTTTTATATTTAAAAGTTTAATTAATTTTATTCTTTATATTTTAAATTTATTAATTTAATCTTTTATATTTCAAATTTTTTTACCAATGTCATCCTTTAAATTTATCAATATATTTAAAGTATGAAGAATTAAATTAATAAATTTTATAAATTTAAGAGATTAAATTAATTAAAATTTTAAATATAAAAAATTAAATTAATTAAAATTTTAAATATAAAAAATTAAATTAATAAATTTAAAATATAAAAAATTAAATTAATATATTTAAAATGTAAAGATTAAATTAATAAAAAATTTATCACTTAGTATTTGGATAAAATCTGGGAAAAAAACAAGTTTTCCTGACAGTTCTGACACAGTTTTGAACGTGTCTCTATCCTCTGAAGTCTCACCACCTCGTTTGTCATCACCAAGATAGCGACTCTTTCCTTTCTACCATTTCCACCCTCAACGCAGCAATACCAACATTCCATTCGACCCCTCGAATTCCTCTTTCGCTCTACCCGAATCCACTTCCCTGACCCACAAGGCTTAACCGATGACGTCCCCGACGAGACCCCCCGAATCCGAAGTGAAAGCGACGGCGATTGTAGTTCCTACTTCATCTCCAAGGTTTCTGCTTTCCGCCGCCTCCACTCCAACCGCCGGCGCCCAACGCAAAATTGGCATCGCCGTTGATCTAAGCAATGAAAGTGCCTTTGCCGTCAAATGGGCAGTTCAGAATTATCTCCGCCCCGGTGATGCGGTGATCCTCCTCCATGTGCAAACCACGAGCGTCCTCTACGGTGCCGATTGGGGTGCCATTGACCTTTCCCTTCATGAGGCGGAGACCGGCCAGCTTGACCAACAGTTGCAGCAGCAGAAGCTTGAAGACGATTTTGATTCCTTGACTTCTACAAAGGCAAATGATGTAGCTCAACCTTTGGTGGAGGCTCAAATTCCCTTTAAGATCCATATTGTGAAGGATCATGACATGAAGGAGAGGCTTTGCTTGGAGGTGGAGAGGCTTGGATTGAGCACGATGATCATGGGTAGCAGGGGGATTGGTGCCTCGAGACGAAACACCGAAGGGAGATTGGGGAGTGTGAGTGATTATTGTGTTCATCATTGTGTGTGCCCTGTGGTTGTTGTGAGATTTCCTGATGAGAAAGATGGTGATTTTGGTTCCAATGCTGGTGACAAAGAAAAGGACAAGAAGAACCAACTGGAATCGACGTGCCCTGTGGTGGTGGAGGAGGATGAACAAGAGTACCACGATGCAGTGGAGAAACAAAATGGTGGGTTATAAAGTTTTCTTCTTTAATTTTTATATGCTTGTGCTCATGGTTGCATGATCGTAATTGATATTGGCTTTTGATTTTGTTTATTGGTTTTGTTGCCTTTTTCCTTGGCTTTTAACTGTTGTGATTATAAAGATGGAAAATTTGAAGTGTATACAAAAGTTGGTTTCACAAGGATACATAGTGTATCTTGGTTACAGGCTCGGGTTATTAAATGATATATGGAGCCTGAAATGTTAATGTTCTAATAGCATTCATGTTTAGCGCTGCGTATTCAAATTTGGTTGAGTTTGTGCAAGCGCTGATAGTATTTAGGGCTGCACTACTAAATCCTTTTGAGCTTTTTTACTCGATGATGGAGGGGTAACTACTAGTTTAACCAGAGTGTTAATCGTTTGAGCTTCTTGCTTAATCAAAAAAAAAAATTTCTATGTTTGTGGTTTTGGAAATTTGATTTCTTCTTTCATGTGGAGCGTGGACTGGAAGTGATGGGGGCTGAGATGATTGCCGTGGCATTTTTTCAATCATTTCTTCTTCTCGACTCTGGTTGTTTAATTTCATTTTTCTTGAACTCTATATTAGTTCACACCATCAAAAGGAAGGAAAGGAGACATCATGCTGGTAGATGAGGTATCCTAGTGCAAACTCATTAGATGTTTCTTTTCTTTGATATACATATAGTAGGAAAGCAGTATGCTGTACTAAAGTATCTATCATGATTCCTTTCTCCTGGGCTTGTAAATATCAACACTGTTTTGAATTTGGTCCATTTCCCGTCATTTTCTTCCTCAATTGGGTTTCCTAACTTCCAATTCCTTTGAGCTTCCTTATGTGCTAAATTGCTAGCTCATACAATGTTAAAGAGGGTTTTCGCCCCTTGAAAGTGAATTAGGGCATAGTGGCAACTATATATCTTCAGTTAAATATTGGATACAGTTCCATCTTATATGTTCTTTTGGGTTTTTGACAATTGATGAAGCCTTCTTCTTAAGATAGTTTCAGGAATGCATAATATGAATCCCATTTTGAATTCTTACTGTTTCAATAAGAGTAATTTCATCAGTTCAGTTTAAATATTTCATTTGTAGTTTATGATTTTTGAATTTGTGTCAACTTCTGCAGTGCCTTCTGTACGTCAACATGCTCTTCTATCTAGGGGTGGGCACGGGTTGGGACGGCCCGGTCTCCCTGCCCGGCCCAAAGGGTTCGGGACGGGACCGGGATGCAATTTTGGGTCCTGATGAATTTTTCCCGTCCCAAATTTTGTATAACCATGTCCCGTCTTGTCCCGAAACTGTCCTGTTTATTACTTTTTACACCCTTTTTTTATTGTTTACACCCCACTTTCTTCTTTTTTACATGCTTTCAACACCCCTCTTATTACTTTATACACTCATTTTATTTTATTTTTTAAATTTAACCGGGACGGCTCAATTCCCTTCCCGTGCCCACCCCTACTTCTATCATCATGATAAGAGTTTCTTTTTGTTATTCACCATTGATTAATTAATGGTAGTTTCAACTTTTTAACATGTGGTGCTGCTGACCTACTATTTTGCTTATAGCAGAAGGCACGGTCCTTCTGCAAATCAATGTACTTAAGCTCCTCTGGTATAGTTAACAGAATGGTTGGCTTCAAAATCAACTGTCTTTTCATACTCAATGTTGAAGGCCAAAACTTGATGTATAAGGTGTTTGGACAAATTGGTTGTTGAAAATATAAGCATCAGAGAGTCTGATTGAAAGCTGATTGTTCAAATTCAGGACCTGAAATTTTTAACTATAGGCTCAAAATTACTTCATGCTAATAATTCGGATGATAATATTTGACTGTTTTCATGAAGAAGCAGCATTGCTTTGGGATAGACTTGTGTTGCTTACTGCTCCATTATCTGTGGTTAAGTGTGTTTTAAAGATTACTCTCGAGAACTCGTGAACATTTGGAGGGTCACTTTGTTTGAATTGTGTTTCTTTCAGCGTGAGCTCATGTTACAAGCCTTCAATCATAAACATGCAGTTATATGATAATGCAATGGTTTTTTTGCAGATGCTGACAGGTCTTCATGAGTTTATATGCTGAAATGCCTCAAGATATTGGGAGTTCAGATGCATATGTTCGACATGCAGTCACTTTTGCTTGAAAGCTGGTAGTGGTTGTGTCTATTCTCAACCATTTACTGCACTGCACTAGATATGATAATAAAGCTTGCAGATAATGTTTCTTCTTGTTTGATTTGTCAATATAAATTACTTGATTTTCAAGAAGGAAACAAAAATAAATCCAATATTTCTGACTCCTGTTCCTGCTTTTCTGTAATGATAAAAATATAACTCACCTCTTAAATTGGTGGTTTTACGAAAATTTGAGAACTTAGTTGGGTTCTGTTTGACGAAGACTCAAATGAGTAAGATTTGGAGAAAAAGAAAAGAGAAAGTAAAAGAATAAGCCATTATGTGCCCAAATATCAAAGAAACCAGATTTCTTACCATCAAAATTTAGTGGAATTGCTCTCATCATTAGTGGGTCAAAGCTTGAGCTGAGGTGCTTGGAATCCTATTGGATGACGGAGGGGAGAAGGAGGAAATGGGGTGTGTGTCTAGAAAAATGGGGTGTGCAAGAAGAAATGATCATACAGCTTATTGGGCCTTGTGCTTTCAAACGCAAGGTCCATTAGGAACCATGTTCAATCCCATATATGCACAGGAACAGGATTGTCGTCTTATAATTGGTTTCTTTAATTTGCGCATCTAAATTTAGACCGCTAAGTATGGGGCACGAAGAGGACACTCATAATTTACGCCACCCATTCTCTTTCAAGAATCCAGACAAGTGTCATTGAGCATTTAATTCAATGGACTTTCTAACCACAACCAACCCTAAGGGGACAGACATTCTTACTGTGGCGTATGAATGATATGATATTTCTCGTTAGGCGTGGCTATTGCAAACCCAAATAAGAACCAAGTTCCATAATATACGATAACCACACCAAAGGTTGATTTTTCATTCGTGTTAATTAAGTGAAAAATAAGGTTGAACTTTTAAGGTATTTAAGTTAAAGATTTTAAGTCTGATACTATAAAGTGATAATTGTTGAAAAAAATTATTATTTAATATTCCTTATTCTAAACAAAGAAACAAGAAAAGGTTATGTTTTAGTTCAAAAGAAAGTAAAATTGAATTCTAAAACGTTTTAAGTTGAAAATCACATAATCACACTTATTAAAAAATAATTATTCATTGTTTATAGTCTTAAACCAAGATTAATTTCATATTCAAACAAACAGTGTGAAGATATTTTAAATGTGAACAAAAAGACAAAAAAAAAAAAAAAAAGTTTGATTATTCAAATCTTTCATAAAAAATTTCAGTTTGATTAAACTTAAAAAAAAAAAGCCAAGGAATAGCTCTACTTGGAATTGATGCTGCTCATGGACTCCACCCTATTATTGCAAATGGCGGAGATTCTAACATGAACAGTTGTATAAAACACAAGTTGCCGAGCATAGCAGATGACCACTTTCTCTTAAACTTGTCCTCCTTGGTGCATGGTTTGCTTGGAAACCCCACGTGGAAGCAAGCATCAAATGAGACAAAATAAACTGACGTGAGTTCTCTCTATTTTGGGCTAAGCAAGAAAACTATCTAAAGTTGAAACCAAAGTTTCTTTCTCTTCACAATGGCTAAAATGGAAAGTCTTCCAACAAGCAAGCAAGTGCTCGCTATGATGATAACTAAGCACATGATAGAGACACTCGAGAGTTCCATCTTCTATACACGTAGTGAGCAGTTGCCCTAACTATCATATTTTGATGGGAAAAGACTTTTGATATCTACGGATACCAAATAGGGTTTGTGTTTTAGTGGCTATCACTTCAAGATAAAAGCTATACGCATAGGGAAGAGAAAGAAGGAAAGAAGAATAATATCATGATGTGGCTGGCTCACACACAGAGACAGAAACAGATCAGAATGACTAACAATTTTGGTGCCGAAAGAATCCTATAAAAAATCATCAGATTGTACCCTCCAAAAATATCTCAATGCTCCTTGTGGTAAATTTTCAATTTTGGCAAAAGCATTCATTTACGACCACTCACATCCTTTTCTCGCAAATGGATTCTCTGCGGTCCAGAATAACTATACTCACCCAAGTCATACAGCGTGAGCTGTTCGATATTAAAAACTGATTAATGATAAGAATTACATATTTATTTATTACATTTTATTATAATTTTGTTTAAAAAGGTACTAGCAAAAAAGTCAATATAAGAGTATTATAACTCTGATATCATATTATAAATTTAATTGTTAAGAGAAAGTTTATAATAAATTTTTTATTTAACACAATTGAATTGCATTATTCAATTATCTAACACTTTGTGCTTTTAACATGTAAAAAACTAGTGCATGTAACGATTTTTAAATGCAAAAAATCTAGATTCTCTTTTTTTTTTTTTTTGTCTTATTTAAAACCGAAACAATAATTAATATATCTAGAGTAAATATCTATTTTGGTCCCTCACACTTTAAACTTTTATTAATTTGGTCCCTCACACTTTAAATTTATTAATTTGGTCCCTTACATTTAAACTTTAATCAATTTCGTCCCTCACATTTCAAATTTATCAATTTAGTCTCTTACACTTTAAATTTTTTATGAATTTCATCTCTTTAATTTATTAATATTTTTAAAGTATGAAGGATTAAATTGATAAGTTTTATAAGTTTAAGAAACTAAATTAATTAGAGTTTTAAGTGTGAGTGACTAAATTGATAAACTTAAAGTGTGAATGACCAAAATAATAAGGGTTTTAAATGTGAGGTACCAAAATAAATATTTACTCATATATCTATCCCATGAAAAGGCAACTTGACTTGAGCAACGATATCAAAGCCATTGCAAATCTATAAACTCCCACTTTGCATTCTTGATTTCCCTTTAATCTCAAGAGAAAAGGTTGACATTAGTTTACTTAATCTTGTTTGAGACAAGAGGATCCACACTCAAGTTGCAATTTAAATACTCAATTTAGCTTTATGGAAAGCACGTGGAGGTGTCGGATTTTGTTGGCCTCACTTTTTATTATTCTTAGGTTGTAAACTTAGTAAGCATATTCTATTTTTGTGAATCACATGAGAGGGTGGCTGTTTCCTTTGCCAATCGAGACAGCCTGCTTCTTTTTGTTATATTCCTACAAATCTATGCGATGGTCGGGTTAGAATATTAACACCAGGTGATAATCGATTTGGGAGAGATTCTTGGCATTATGCAGCAATCGTTTATAGACAGACTAGATTAGATTATTATTGCTCAATCTCTACTCAAAGTAGAGAGAAAAAGAAATTGGATTTCTTTCACATTTTGGATTGGAAAGAGAGCCTGGTCTCCTAAATCATAGCTATAATAAAGTTAAATCCATGAATGTGAGTTAACTATTAGAATTAATTAATGACTGGGTTTCAAGAAAACAAGGTTATAATTACATGAGAGCTTAATGTATGGCTGAAAACATTGCTTGCCATTTCTGGCCAGGATGTAACTAGACCTACTAGATCCAAATTAATATTGATGTTTCTCTTTTTTAGTATTTAGAAATTCTAAATATTATTAACAAGACTTTTTAAGTTAAATTTTATAATCCCTCTCATTAAAAAATATTTATCTGTTAATATTTTTACTTTAAATAAAATTAGTCTTATACTAAAAAACTAGTCTAAATCAAAAAATATTATAATTATTTTGAGATGACAAAGGAGCAATGGGTCCCAAAAAGCTAATCGAATTTCTTGGATAAAGCAGATAGATGATTCAATCAAAACTTGTGGTGTATCATTTTAGTGATTTTGGCTACAAATAGTAGTGGGTCAGCAAATGGTGTACACATTTCCTGGATTTTTCTGAAGCATGATAATAGGACAGGATTTGCAGTCATGAACGTCATACCAACTTTTAATATCAAATACGACAATTCAAGCTTATGCCTTTTTTATTTGAGCAAATGAATAATAAAATTCTTTGAATAAATACGGTTTTAATATTTGAACTTCAATTAGAACTTTTTTTAAGCCTAATTTTGATTTGTTAGCATACCAAATATGGTGCATAATTCTGTCTTGATAATAGTATCTCAATCTAAATAAACAAAAACATCACTTTCAACAAGTACTATGGAACTTTTACAATGACAAAATGTGAAAAAAAAATAATAATCAATAATTATCTATGTATAGCTCATGAAAGAGATAAAAGAAAAGGATTTCATGAAGCAAAATATGTAATACAGTAGAACTTTTTAACATAACAAATATTTCAATCCTGCACATACCCTAAATCTGAATTTTACAGATTTTTTTTTTTTTTTTAACAAACAGGTGATCACAAAGAAAATTACCTCTAATTTAAATCAGTAATCAAATCTTCACAAGGATCCTCAAGAGATCCATGAAGGCTTTCCTATTTTGCTCTGGTTTCCTTGAAAGGAAAATCTTCAAACTTAAATTATGTGCAGCCATGACATGAAGGACCTATCTAAATTTTTTTTTTTTTAAAAAAAAAGGAAAGAAAATAAAGCAGAGCTTCTCAGAGGTGGATGCTCCTTCTTCACCATTAGAAAGAAGATGAACTATTAGAAGAACTCGAAGCCGGCGGTGGCGGCGTGATTGCCCATGGAACCACCTGATTTTCCTCGTCATCTTCATCATTGTCGCCGCCGACATCATCATCATCCTCGTCGCGATCATCATCATGGTTCTCATTCTTGTTGGCAATGCAATGATTACAAACGGAGACTGTGGGCACAAACCTGGGCCCAGAACCGTGCCACGGCGTTAGCGATTGACAGACATGGCATAGCAGAGTTCTGGAATGCTTGGTGACCAGAAAGTTAGCACCGTGAACTCTGGCATCGCATTCCCAGCAGAGACAAGCTTGATCTGATTCACAGAAAAGTTTTGCAGGTGAGCTGCAGAGCTCGCACTTCTTCATCTTCAAGGGTGGAGCAATGAGAACACAGTCCTCTGTTTTTTTCTATGTGAGGGCGGAGGATGCTACTAGAACTAGATATAGTGAATTTAGGAACAGATGGTGTGGAGACCAAGTTGCAGGTATTTAAAAACCATTACCTGTTTTTCTCTTTCTAGAATTGGGTTTCTCACTCCTATGTGGAAAAATTGAAGCAGTCATGGTAGGGAATTGTAGTTGTCCATGACTTGGAGTCAAACAAGTAGGTTGCGTACTGGATTTCAACACATTGATCATTTCTCTTTCCACTTTTCTTATGCTTTTCCTATTATTTTCAACACATCTTTCCAATTTAAGAAGTTATTCATTTTCATCATGGTGTTTGGTTCACCCTTAACTCTTTGGTCAAAACAGAGCAATGCCATGTCCCCTAAGTCTGAAGTTCTACTTTTTCACGTGTTTTCAGTTTCAACTTAAGTTTGTAAACAATTAATAAAATATAACAGATAATTACATTTTTAATTATATAATAAAGTTTAATTTATTTTGTTTAGAGAAGTTATTTCTATTTTAATAATTTTATTATTTAAAAGAAATCAGTCTTCAATTATCAAAATATTTTTATTACATAAAAAAGTAATATTTAAGGAAAAGATTTAATCTCTTCAATATTACTCTTTTTGACCTTTTATCCTATCTACCAAACATAATGATTAAAATATCATATTTTTCACATATTTTGCCATCTCATGATGTTTAATGAAACTTCACACATACAAAAGAGGAAAAAAGTTTGAAAAAAAAAAACAAGTGTGAAAGTTTGAGGTGTGTGATTTTTGGTTAGATATTTAAGTGCCATCATTACTCAGCACCCAACGAGAACATGCCACGTCAGGCTGCATTAATTATTTAATCATTATAAATGCTGACATGGATTAAGGGGTCGGGCTTAAAAAGAAAATTCGTTGAAGGAATCCACCAAAAGACAGTGCCCTAATCGGGAATGCCCGAGTTTGGGAAAAGGACACGTGTCAAGATTCCAATGAATAATGTGAAATCTGTGGGCTTCATAGCGGATAATAGTAATACAATACAGGTTGGTGGTTTTGTTATCTCTCCAAGATGGCACTTCATAAGATCATCTTTTCCTTTCTTCACTGTTCTCACGTCATTCAATCAAATTATAAATTTTACTTTACTTTTTTTTTAATAATAAATAATTTTTTCTTAATAATACAAATCCTAAAGTTTTCATCTAATACTTTTAATCTAGGCTTACTTTACTTTCTATTTAAATACACCTTTTTTGAAGTCAGTTATGATACGAATGGTGATAGTAAATTATGTTGTAATAATATAGATTTAATTCCATGTACACATGCTATATATGTACGCTCGTATCATTAAAGTGTAAAAGTTATTTAAAATAGAATCAAATTTGTACTCTCTCATATTAATTAATTAATATTTATTTATTAATTAATAAAAATGAATCTAATAATAAATAAATTTTAACGAATTATGCATAAAATTATAAGATAAGATTTTAAGAAAAAAATTGAAAGAAATGATTTTGTCGAATGATATTATCTAAAACATTATTTATTTAATTTTTATTTGAGTAGTTGCATTGCACCCTCTTGGGTGGCCACCTATTTAGAATCCTAAGAATAGGGTACAAGATTAGTGCAATATAAGCTAAATTCCAATTGAGACTGCCATTTGAATTAATAAATTTAAATCTTTTATAATTATTATTAATAATTTTTTAGCATTACAATAATAATAATTTCATTCAACAATTAATAAATTATTATTGTTAAAATGTAAATCTTTGAAAGAATGTGTGAAATTAAACCAAATTTCAAATGTGATGGCATGAAATTTCAACATCACAAGATTGAATTGGGAATTACAATTGTCAATGAAATTAATCAATTTTCTTTCTTGTCAATCCGATGGAGACTGAAAGAAACCAAACAAACATGTCGCACTTATTCACGTCCATCCTGGTGGCTACATATTAATTGGACCATGAAAATATACAAGAGCTGATTGCGATCATTCATGTCGCATTGGTAGGAAAACAGGAAGCTGTTGCGTTTGTGGTTGAGATTCCAGACTTGGCATTAATTATTAAATGCAAATGGGTGTTTCTTCTGTTGGTGATTAATCTAGGGTTTCAAACAAAGGGACCAGGGGTGCTAGCTTTCTAATCATATATATATATAGATATGCATGAACATGAAAATAAATTTGGTAATAAAAGACACGAAGGGGTATATCAATGATTTTTAATGTTATGTAATATGGTTTATTTTGTTTCCCTTTCCATAAAGTTGTCGAATGATTTTGGCACATATATAAGACACAACATTGGTAATCATGACCTCTTGGCCAAACTTGTGTAAGAATTAACCATCCCTGTGTTTGCTACTTGTTGAGTACATTCCATAATTTAATGTTCATAAAAAAAAAAAAAAAAACTAAGTTAAAGGTGGTCACAAATTAATGATCTATTTATTACTAATAGAAGTATGAATGCATAAAACTTCCCTCTCACAAATTCATCGAAATAAAAAAATTTTGTGTTTTGAGTTTTGAGTTTTTTAAATAATATATTCACACTACAAAATTTTATTAAAGTCGATTATTTGTAAAAATTTAAAGATTTTATTTGATAAAAATTCTTCTTATCTTACTTTAATAAAATTTTATATTATATTGTGAGTTTCTTATTTAAAAAACCTTAATTGTGAAGGTATTTTTTCATTTGGGAAAGAAAAAAAAATACAATTACTCACATGAATATTAATATATATTTTTATTTTATCTCCCTCCATCAAGTAATGCCATCTTTGCATGCGACTTGGCACTGAGGAAACATCTTTCTAACTAAAATTTACATTAATTCATAATAGATTCACAGCTTAATGCTTTTGTGATTTAGATTCTTTTTGTAATATGATTTAGGTTATTTTTTTATAGAAGTAATTTCTTGTATCCAAATAAGATAAGTTAAAACAAGAAATTGATCGGAATGAGGATAATATATTAATATTATTAGGTAGGAGAATGATAATAGCACATGAACAGGAGCACATGCAGTGTATGGTCCCAAATCAAATAAAGTTTCTGATATATAAATCTTCTGGAAGCCCTCCAATATATACCTAATTCTTTCTGCCTCTGGATAGCTTTAGTTTTATTCATCAAATATTCACCATGCAATATTGATGCATGCATCTCTATCTCTTTTGTGAAATGGAAACCACTCTTTGGACTTTAGAGCTTCCACAAGTTCTCATTCCTCCAAATTCTCTTCACGCATATAACTCAACTTTCATATATTTTTTTTAGAAAGATCACTGATTTTCAGCACTGTATTATATTTCGAGAAATGAAGTTCTAGAATTACTAGAGTTTTTGTTAAAATTTTAAAATTACTTTTATTAAATTTGTTTTTTACTAATTATTGCTTTTGACTCGAAAAAAAATCTAGTTGTTCTTCGGAGTGTATTTGTGCAAGAATTTCTGGGCTAGAAGCATTTACAGTGTGAGTATTGGGTATGGCGTGTAAGAGGGAGATTTGTTTTAACACGCCCTTTTCTCTTTTCACACCTCCAATTGGGGTGTGAAAAGAAAAAGGAAGGGTGAGAAAATACTCACCCAAAAGCCAAGGCCCAAGGTTGATCTTTTTTCCAACTCTCAATATTGCGTGACTTAAATAGTTGAAGTTTCTGGGAAACCGAGGTAATTTTAGATAATAAGGGTGTTTTGGGAATGAGTCGCTTCTTAGTTTCCTCTTATCACATGCACTTGCTTGTCTTAGATCTTCGTCTTTCTTTTAAAATGTTAATGTGCATCATATGTTTCCTTCTATTTTTAAAATCATAGACTAAATGGCCACCAAAGTTTCTCATCAAAATATCTCCAAAACAAAATGTCTGCAAACAATTTTTTTTATTATTTATTTATTGTAGCATTAAAATTTCAAACTCTATAGTATATAGATGCAGGCAAGATTTTCAACTGTCCAATTTTTAATTTTTACTCTAAAACCAACAAAAGTTAATTTCCATTGTTTGGTAATGGCTATCTATGTCGTATACTTCGTTTTAAGCAACCTTTTCTTCTCAACTTTTGTTTTGGGGTTTTAATTGATGGTGGTCGTACACACGTGAATGTATTATGTACTCTGTCTCAAATCTTTAATTGTTTTAGAATTTTTTTTTTAATTTCAAAAATATTATATTTTTAAAATTTTAAAGATAATTCTTTTTTTTTCTCTCATAATTATATTTAAACTAAAAAAAAATTAATAAGGACATTGTGTCAATATATTACATAAGTAATTTCTTCCACCAAGTATTCAACATTTATTTGTTTAATTGTCTCTTAAACTAAAAAAATAAATATGGACATTGTGTCAATATATTACCTAAGTAATTTCTTCCACCAAGTATTCAACATTTATTTGTTGAATTATCTCTTGACTAGAAAATTTAATCATTCATTAATTTACATCAAGCGTACAGTTGAAATGGCTTGTCAACAACTTATCTATAATTCTATGTTTACCTGCATAATTGAAATTGTCTTTAGCTGAAATTGGTGCTCTCTTTCATACCAAACCCAGGAAAAATTCAAGCAGAAGAACCAGAAAAGAAAACAGAAGAAGGGAAAAAGAAGAAACTGCATTGTTGAAGAAGATCAACTCAATGATTTCTCTACCACAGATAATCAAATACAAGCTTCAAAACATGCCTATGAGAAAAATGAAACACCTTAGAACAAGATAGGGAGGGAAAGAGGCTTGTTTGATTCTTGAACAAATAAACAAAACATTAATCTAATTCTTAAAGTTCACTAACAATGGCATCTTCCAAAAGCTGCTTAGAGTTTTTCATCAAAGCTGGGCTCAACCTGAACATGAGTGTGCAGAATTCCATTTCGTCAAGAGCTCCATCGCCATCCAAATCACCTTCTCTTAGCATGCACCTCAACTCATCGTCATTCATCCCCTGCAACCCAAGCAAAGCAGAATTCCTCTTCAAGCTCTCAAACGTGATAACCCCTTTGTCTCTGTCCATCAACAATTTGAACCCAGTAGTTAACTCCTTCATGAACCCGTCGGTGCCCAATTTCTCCACCATTGCCGGGAAATAGTCCTCAAAGACAACCCCACTCCTCGACGCCATTGTTGATCGATATCAATCACAAAAATCAAAACTTTATGTTCCAAGAGAGCTCCTGGGGGAAAATTGTCAAGTGGGTACGCTGTATATATAGGTATATATGGGGAGAATAAGAGAGAAATGAAGAGTGTTCTAGGAAGGAGGAAATTGAAAAGTGACAAGACAAGCAAGGTAGAGATGATAGAGATTTTCTGGTGGAAAGGCCAAGAGGGCTAGCCTGATACTGCTAGGTTGGTTGTTACTTGCTGGGCATTATTTATAAATGTGTGGCCATTTCTTGTCTTAGTTACTCTTTCCTGGAAGTTGCATGGGAAGCCACAGTAGGCTAAGAAAAAGACCAAATTGGTCATGGGTCAAAATTTTCCAATTCCTAAAGATAAAAATGGTTTACTTTCTGACTTGTTGTCCCTGCAGTTTAACTATTTATTGTAAGATGGATCCGAGGACGGAAGAAAACGAACTAAGGAAAAAGAAATGGAGACGAAGCAGCCATGAGCTTAGGTATATATATGTACGAAGAGTTGACCCACAGTCTTATCATGCACTGTCTGCCGTATGGAACTTTTGCAGTATACGAAAAGAGTGTTCTAACTACTAAGGTAATTTGAAATTATCAACTAGGAGTAGGGATCATGGAGAAACTGTGATCTGATGTTATAACCCGTAATTTTCTTACACCCGTGAACCGATATTCTTCTACCTTAAGGTAATATTAGTTTTTGTTTAGGATGTGAATAGTAACTTGTAATTAATAACTGTAATTTTAAAATTTTAAATTTAAGAAAGTCCTAAAGCTTAACTGTAATTTTCACTCAACAACCTTTACTAGCGGTTAATTGTAAATAATTTCTTTTGTTGAATATTGATGACAACGTTATGAGCTCTTTGTCTTCATAAGGACAGGAGGACTTAATGGCATTGTGAAAAAGGTGGCAATAATTGGTGACAATGTAATTGCAATCATACTTAATGAAAAGACTTACCATCTATTGTAGGTGCTATACTATAGATAAGTGAAAGTACATTTTGGGAAGTGCCGAAATCTTGTGTCTCTTTGGATCAAAGGAGCAATGTGGGTTATGTCATAGAAATTTCACGTTTGGATTTAACTTTGTGCTTTGCAGAGATTCTGTCTCCATGTTTTTGATTTGTGCGACCACTTTACTTCTATGAAGATGGTTACTTCACTCTGCGCCTTTTCGTAAAAGTGAGGGATGTTACGTAACAAGTACAACTATCAGAATTTTATAATATCAAAACTATTCCAAATAAATCAAACAGCAAACCCAACTGGGCCTGAAAGTATTTGGGCCAAGCCCAATTGACAACTTCATTGTGATGGTGACAAAGTCAATGAAGACGAAATTCACAGAGGCGGCCATAAGAAAAAAAGCCATTGAATTGTAGTGTAAGAAAAGTCTTAACAAGACGAACCACGGTACTTAACATCATGCTTCCAAAATCCATTAGTCTAATAACAAGTTCTATCATCCTTCAAGGGACCTATGACTATTCTTTCTGATCACTAGAAAGTTTTCATTTCAGCAATGGGATTATGCAGTTACCAGAGATTGTTCTCTATTTTGATCCCATTTTGTTTCTCTTGCTTAGATTTTAGTGCTGCCATAGACACCATAACATCAACTCAATTCCTCAAGGATCCTCAAACTCTGTCCTCTAATGGCAGTAAGTACACACTTGGATTCTTCAGCCCAGAGAATTCTACAAATCATTATGTGGGAATATGGTACAAGTCCAAATCCACTGTCCTATGGGTGGCAAACAGAAACCAACCCCTAAGGGATTCTTCTGGGATTGTTACAATATCGGAGGATCACAATCTTGTTGTGTTGAATGGAGAAAAACAGGAAATTTGGTCATCTGACGTGTCAAACATAGCATCCAATTCAACTGCACAGCTTCTAGATTCTGGAAACCTTGTCTTGCTAGATGACGCTTCAGGAAATTACATATGGGAGAGTTTCAACCATCCTTCTGATACCTTGTTGCCAGATATGAAATTTTCTGAGAAAGTAAAATTCACATCATGGAAAAGCCCTTCTGATCCATCCACTGGGAACTTCTCTCTCAGTCTTGAAACTCTAAATATTCCTGAGTTGGTCATTTGGGATAAAGCCCAGCCTTTCTGGCGCAGTGGTCCATGGAATGGTCAAGTCTTCATAGGAATAGAAAATATGTATTCTATGTATCTTGATGGTTTTACTCTAGGAAATGGAGGGGATGGGACTAATTATTTGATTTTCAATTTTGCTAATCAGTCGGAATTTACTATCTTTGTCTTGACTTCACAAGGACAACTGGTGGAAAGAGATTGGGATTCTATGAAGGAAGAATGGCAAGTTGATTTTAGAGTTCAAAAATCTAACTGTGATGTTTATGGTACTTGTGGGGCATTTGGAATGTGCAGTGCACATAGTTCACCTATCTGCAGTTGTTTGATTGGTTTTGACCCAAGAAATAAAGAGGAATGGAATAGACAAAACTGGACCAGTGGATGTGTTAGGAGGACAGGTTTGCAGTGTGAGAGGGTGAACAATGGGAGTGCAGATAATGGAGAAGATGGATTTTTGAAATTGCAGATGATTAAGGTTCCCGACTTTGCAGAAAGGCTATCTACTTCAGAAGATAACTGCAGGAGCGAATGCTTGAAGAATTGCTCTTGTAAAGCATATTCATATCATGCTGGAATTGGCTGCATGACTTGGAGTAGAAATCTAACTGACACACAGCAATTCTCAAGTGGAGGAATCGATCTATATATTCGTTTAGCACGATCAGAACTCGGTATGTTAAATTTGTTTTGCATCCAGAACTTGGACTCTAGTTCTTGAACTTGATCCTATCAGTCAGATTTGCACCAAAATTTTCATCTTTCATTTATTTTCCTTTTCTTGTCCCTATTGAAATACAGGTAAAGGGAGAGATATGACCATTATCATTAAAGTTACAGTTATAATAGGAACAATTATCCTTGTCACCTGTGCATATTTCCTATGGAAATGGACTGGTAGACACTCCAGGACTGGTATGCCATTTTATATTATCTCAGTGGGTCCAAATCTATCTTCTAATTGCTTTTTATTGTTTCTAACCAAACAAATCTCACTTCTGGCATATGCAGATAAAAAAAGTGACAACAGCATACTTGGAGAATTGTCAGAACAGGAGCTATTGCAATATGATTTTGAAAAGCTTGCAACTGCTACAAACAACTTTCATTCATCTAATAAACTTGGGCAGGGTGGTTTTGGTCCAGTATACAAGGTACGTTTTGTCCTGCAAAGTTAATAATGTATTAGCCCTTGTGTATAATTCTTGTCTCTTTATATTATTTTCTAGGGAAAATTGCAAGATGGTCAAGAAATAGCTGTTAAAAGACTTTCTACAGCATCTAAACAAGGGTTAGAAGAGTTCAAGAATGAGGTTATTGTGATTTCTAAGCTTCAACATCGTAATCTAGTAAAACTATTTGGTTGCTGCATTGAAAGAGATGAAAAGATGTTGATCTATGAATACTTGCCAAATAAAAGTCTGGATGCATTTGTCTTTGGTTAGTTCTTTGATGCCCTCCTCTTCTATATACGTATGTACATCACGTCTGTTTAGAAACAAGTTCTTCTTACTTTGCATACATAAAATTTTTAAAAGAAAATGTTGTAAAGCCATTAGAGTTTCTTCAAAGCATATTGAATTGCTGATTCAGAAATCTGTTCCTGTTTTTTGTTATGTCCATAACTAATATATTTGCTTTTGTAGATCCACTTGAATGTAAATTCTTAGATTGGAGAAGACGCTTCAACATAATTGAAGGAATAGCTCGAGGGTTACTTTATTTGCATCGAGATTCAAGACTAAAAATTATACATAGAGATTTAAAAACAAGTAATATCTTATTAGATAATAATCTAAATCCAAAAATATCAGATTTTGGTATGGCTAAAATCTTTGGAGGGGATGAAGATCACGCCAACACCCGAAGGATTGTAGGAACTTAGTAAGCATGTCTATTTTTTTGTTGAAGACTATAGTAGCATACTCCATCGAGCTCTATGAATTAATTATTCGTTCGTTAAAATGCAGTGGTTATATGGCTCCTGAATATGCTATGGAAGGATTATTTTCAGAGAAATCAGATGTCTTTAGTTTTGGAATCTTACTACTAGAAATTGTTAGTGGAAGAAGAAACTCTAGCTTTTATAACAACGAGGAGTCTCTCGGCCTTCTAGGAATTGTAAGTCTTCACAATTCATTTTCTTGTTGCTGATATGTAATTGACTCTCAAGTTCAAAAGCTAATATTCATTCCCATTCATTTATTTCAGGCTTGGAAGTTATGGAATGAAGAAAACATTGTGACTTTAATAGATCCAGAACTACATGAACCTGGCCATGAGAAGGATATTTTGAGGTGCTTACAGATAGGACTGATTTGTGCACAAGAACTTGCAAGAGAAAGGCCAAATATGGCCACTGTAATTTCCATGCTTAACAGTGAGATTGTTGATCTTCCATCTCCAAGGCAACCTGCATACACCGAGAGGCAGAATATGATGAGTTCAGAGTCCACTGGAGAAAGAAGCCATGGGTTGCACTCCAACAACAGTGTCAGTATTACAGAGATCCAAGGAAGATAGATAGATAGATAGCAACACCAAACTGTCAATGAAATAATTCATATATATTTTTTCTGTTCAAGTTGTTGTATTCTTGCAAAGACTCTTTTTTTGAATCTTTTTGTTAAGAGGTTAGTAAGATCTTCTGCAAGAATTTCTGCATCATTTGTTGATCATTAGGAAATGAAATAAGATGTCTTCTATATATTGAAATTAGACTATTTTATTGTAAGGCCGCATGATGTTTACGCTGCTATCCTCTCAAGGAAATGGTTCATGGTTGGTCTCCAGCAGCAAATGTGAAACTTGCAGTTATGGGCTAAACTGTGGCACTGTGATGTCATAAGAAGTTATGGGCTTCATTCTTTTTTAACAGAGTTGGTTGATCCTAATTCAACCAAGATATATAGTCAAAGTTTGGGTGCCTTACTATATATATTTACATATAATCTGTTATGACTTATGCCTTTAATTTAAGATAAAATAATTTATCTTATCATATTTTTATTTTTTATTTAACGAATTAATAATATATAATAAATTAATCACGTATTTTATTTTATCTTATTATCTTAATTAAAATTTAATTCTAAAAAAAAAACTAAGTTAAAAAATAACCGGATAACGGATAAAAAATTATCTTTTATCCTGTGCCCCTCTCTTCCTCGACCTATGTGGTTTCTCGATCCTCCCTCCTGTTCACTTCTGTTGTTCCTCATCGCAACCCCTCCTCTCTCTCTCTCTCTCTCTCCTCTTCTCTTCCTGTAGACCGTACCACAGGTTGTCACACTCCCGTCCCCTACAAGAAGAACCACGGAGTTCAGAGTATTCAAAAACGCGTTTCGGTTCCTGTAAGCCCGTCTCCTCCCTTCCTCTATCTATCCCTCTCCCTTGGTTTCTCTTCGCAAGTTAATTTTTTTTCGTGATGAAAAATAATTCACTGCAGTTGCGGTGCTCATTGCGCATCTAAATTTTACAAACTTAGGATTTTTTTTTTTGTTTCTGTGTTTTCTTGATTCGAGTCGTCGGATTCTGATATGGGATTTTCGTGCTCACCTTTTTATTGTACTGCTATATGATTGCTTGTGCCTCTTGTTATGTTTGGTTGCCGAGAAAGTTTGAGGAAAATTGTAGAAACCGAGAAATTCTAAGTTTTTCCTTGACCCTTTCCCATTTTATTTCGAAGTTGAAACATTTAGGTGATGACGGTTGTATTTGGATCAGTTGGCTATTTTTGGTTACCTATGGACAACGGTTGATTTAGAAGCAAGATGTGATGTTTAGAACTTCTCTTCTGTTCTGTTCATTCTTGTCTTAATTCCAGTTGTGATTTTGGATTGGAAAACAGTTAATTCCTATGTCATTTGTTTCTTCTTTTCAATTTGTAACTCAATGATCATATTTTTTCTCCTTTATTGTGAGGTCAAATGGGAAGAGGCTTGTGTGTCTATTGTCCCGCATCTCCTGTTCAAGAGAAGCTCAAGAGCAAACAGATGATATTTTAATAATGTCTTCATATCATGTTGAGAAAATCAAATATTTATCATTAATGTTAAACATGATGATATGAATTCCTTATTCATTTTTGTAGGTTTGCAACTTCAAGCTTTGGTTAGGTCTTCAATTAACTCTATCTCAGTCTTGGCTGAGCCATAGTTAACCAGTGATGTATCAAAGTCCAGATTTATCAACGTTTGTAATTACCTGATGCATTTAGCATTTTATGATCTGAGCTTGTGATTGTGGTAGATGTAGAGAACTTTGGTTTATATTTTGTTTCCTAGGCCTTTCTACTTCACCTTTTGTTGTTTTAGCTTTTGTATTATAGTACATACTAAAAGCATCACATAAAATGCAGGTGAAGAAGGGGAAACTCATTTACTTCTTGGCATTTGGAATCAACAAGACTCGGCAGGTCACAAGATCATGGCTTCTTTAGGTTTCAACGATGAGAAAGCCAAAGAACTTGCCCAACTAGTAAGTCACAAGTTTTGTTGACTTGACTCACTATGACTTACCCTTTAATACTGATTTAAAAATGGTTTTTGTTACTTGCAGATGGACAGAGATGTCGATTTTGGCTTTAAGAAGCAAGTTGAAACTTCGAATGATGGTTGATTAATGCTTTCTGACCGTTTGTGTCCCAACTTTCACTAAAGCAACTTAACATAGTCCCTTTTGTGCAAGTTTTTTCGACAGGGAATTGTTTGCTGAATGTAGTTTAGATTTTTCATGCCAAATGCTGGTTTATGCTAAATCAAAGATGACGCCATTGATTTTCTTTTCATACAAGTTTTGTCCAACTCAGATTCTCAGGCAATTTGTGATAATTCAATCTCTTTCAGGCTCACTCTTCCTTACCACTTTTATAGCTTTAAACTGTCTTTGGGTTGTGTTGTTGCATCTGCATATCTCTTTTCATCAAAGCCACTGCGCAAGTAAAACATTCTGTTAGCTTGAATATTTCTGAACAAGCCACCCTTTTGACTAATGCTGGTCCTTTGACAGACTTCTCCTATGGTTTAAGAATAAACGCATATGTAAAATGCAACTGGAATTGCCAAACAAAGTAATTATGAATTGGTCAGTTTTTCTCAAGATATTACTTCTGTTCTGCATGATTATAGGAGTTGAGGTTCAGATTTTTTAACGTTTGTTACTTTGAGCGCTTTACAAAGCAATTGATAACCCACACCACTGACGTAAAAAAGAAGTCCAATAACAGAAAACAAAAAAAAAATAAAAATAAAGAAACATATTAGCTTTCTGTTGTGCATGGTTTAAAGCATAATTTTTCTATCACAGTTCTATTTTACTATTCCATCTTTTACTTCACATATCTTGAACAACTATGCAGGTGTGCTGTTCTGGTCATGGAAAGAATGGTGCTCTTTGTGTTCTTCGGCAATCAGTTCGTCCAGAAGTGATAACTGAGGTCTTCCCAGTCTATGAGTAGACTCAAATTAAAGAAAATACTCACCAAAAACCAATTCAAACATTTCTAATACTTATTTGAAAAAAAAAAAAAAAGAACATACAGCAAACAAAATATCTTGATGTACTAGAAAGTTAAAAGAATGCTCATTGACGTAATAAGGCCAAAAAAAAAATAAATAAATAAAGAAAAGAATGCTTAATGGACAAAATTTATTTTTCACCGTTAGTTTTTGTTTTTCATTTTTGTGATTTTGGTCATTTTTTTTATGTGAATTATTTTTTAATTATATATTTTTATTTTAAAAAATTATGTATAAAATAATTAAAGAATTATATTAAAAAAAATTAAGAAATTATATGTAATTTTTAATAAGGGTAATTTTATTATTTAGACATATTTTATATCATATTTTGTTACTATTTGGTTCATATCAAACACATTATATGATAACATAATTCTATCAAATATGTTATCTTGTGTGCATCAAATACTGGATATGATAAAAATTTATCAAGTTCTTATTTTATCCTACTCTTATCTTATTTTTTATCTTATCTTCTGTTATCTTATCAAATGCACCAAACATGTCCGAACAATCAACCAACTAGACGTTGGTTCAATGCAAACATGCAAAGTTATTAAGTTTAAAACTTCAAAATTATCATAGGTTTATTGGTTAATATTCTAACTTTAGTTATAACTTCTTATGCATTCACTATGTGAAATGAGTTGAAATTAGGTTACCTCAAAACATATTCTGTTTAAATTTTATATTAGGTCTACCAACACTAAACTCATTGCCATGATTTATAAATTTTATTTTTTGAATTTTAAAATTAAATTTGTTAACATAAAAGAAAATATTTAATAGTCCAAAACTTATTGGGTGCTAAACTAAGTAGTATTAACATTAAACCTTTTGATTCTTGTCGCGGCGATTGGCTTACCTAAAAAACGCGTAGTAGGACTGTAGATACAATGCTAATCCACAAAATAATTTCAAATCCTTCTATACTCAAAACTTATAACCACGTGTAATTTTTTTTTTTTTTTTCTCGTAGGTCTGATTTTATGTTGTAAAGTTTTATGGTTCACAATGGTATTATTCACCTTAAAGATTGACATTTTGTGAATCTCACGTGATCTCCTCTTAAATGAAAACTTTCAGTTCCAACATATTATGTTAACCTTAAATCAAGTCTAAAATTCGTGGAGCAATTTAAGATATAACTCTTCGATATTAACACCAGATTATGAATTAAAAAGTTTTACACTTTATAGATAAAAATATGTATAAAGAAATAGTAGCACTTAATATATATATATAGCATACATAGCACATCTTAAAAAAAAATTAAAGTTACTACAATATAAAGATATTTGAATAATATATAAGAGATTAAAGAGTCAGAAAATATTTTTTTATCTCGGGAAAAGTGTTTTAAAACATTCATTAAATATTATTTGTTGAAGAATAAATTGTAAGAACCTATTATTTTTTTTAAGAAATTTTGAAGATCTAGTTTAATTTTTTAGGAGAGTGAGGACGCCTGTTAACGGGACCACTAAGAATGCACGGTGAAGATTAAGGCGCCAAGTCAACTTTGAATAAAGTAAAGCTTACGGGTTACCGCCGATTAGCTGAAGCGGATAACGGCGCCTTCATTTTGCAATATATCAAATTGTTTTTATTAATTATTCAGAAAATAATATCAGTACCATTGTTGATCGATATCAATCACAAAGATCAAAACTTTATGTTCCAAGAGAGCTCCTGGGGGAGTATTTATAGGAATACATGGGGAGAATTAGAGAAAAATGAAGTGTTCTAGGAAGGAGGAAATGGAAAAGTGACAAGACGAGCAAAGTACAGATGATAGAGATTTAAGAGGGCTAGCCTGATACTGCTAGGTTGATTGTTACTTGCTAGGCATTATTTATAAATGTGTGGCCATTTCTTGTTTAAGTTACTCTTTCCTGGAAGTTGCATGGGAAGCCACAGTAGGCTAAGAAAAAGACCAAATTGGTCATGGGTCAAAATTTTACAATTCCTAAAGATAAAAATGGTCTACTTTCTGACTTCTTTGTCGCTGCAGTTTAACCACTTGATGCAAAATGGATCCGAGGACGGAAGAAAACGAACTAAGGAAAAAGAAATGGAGACGAAGCAGCCATGAGCTTAGGTATATATACAAAGAGTTGACCCATCATGCTAAATATCTTTATTTGATAATATAATTTTTTTAAAATTTTATAAGTATCTTTATTTGAAATATTATTACATGCTAAATATAATTACTTCTCTCAATAAAGATTTATAGTATATATATATATATATCTTCACATATCAACATACTAACATATGTAAAAAAAAAAAGAATGATCTCAAAATAAATTTTATTTTTTAAGTGGTGAATCGCATTTTTATTGTTGTATCATGTATCACGAATCTCATTAACCTTTACTAGCGGTTAATTAATTGTAAATAATTTCTTCTGTTGAATATTGATGACAACGTTGTGTTCATAAGGACACGAGGACTTAATGGCATTGCGAAAAAGGTGGCAACAATTGGTGACAATGTAATTGCAATCATACTTAATGAAAAGACTTGCCATCTATGGTAGGTGCTATACTATAGATAAGTGAAAGTACATTTTGGGAAAGTGCCCAAATCTTGTGTCATAGAAATTTCACGTTTGGATCTAACTTTGTGCTTTGCAGAGATTCTGTCTCCATGTTTTGGATTTGTGCGACCACGTTACTTCTCTGAAGATAGATAATATTATTTTATAATATCAAAACTATTCCAAATAAATCAAACGGGAAGAAGGTCTTCGGCCCAGGCCCAATTCACAACTTCATTTTGATGGTCAAAAAGTCAATGAAGACGAAATTCGGAGAGGCCGCCGTTGAATTGTATGCAAGAAAGGTCTTAACAAGACGAAGCACGGAACTTAACATCATTGCTTCCAAAATCCATTAGTCTAATAACAAGTTCTATCATCCTTCAAGGGACCTATGAATAGTCTTTCTGATCACTAGAAAGTTTTCATTTCGGCAATGGGATTATGCAGTTACCAGAGATTGTTCTCTATTTTGATCCCATTTTGTTTCTCTTGCTTAGATTTTAGTGCTGCCATAGACACCATAACATCAACTCAATTCCTCAAGGATCCTCAAACTCTGACCTCTAATGGCAGTAAGTACACACTTGGATTCTTCAGCCCAGAGAATTCTACAAATCATTATGTGGGAATATGGTACAAGTCCAAATCCACTGTCGTATGGGTGGCAAACAGAAACCAACCCCTAAGGGATTCTTCTGGGATTGTTACAATATCGGAGGATCACAATCTTGTTGTGTTGAATGGAGAAAAACAGGTAATTTGGTCATCTGACATGTCAAACATAGCATCCAATTCAACTGCACAGATTCTAGATTCTGGAAACCTTGTCTTGCTAGATGACACTACAGGAAATTCCATATGGGAGAGTTTCAACCATCCTTCTGATACCTTGTTGCCAGATATGAAATTTTCTGAGAAAGTAAAATTCACATCATGGAAAAGCCCTTCTGATCCATCCACTGGGAACTTCTCTCTCAGTCTTGAAACTCTAAATATTCCTGAGTTGGTCATTTGGGATAAAGCCCAGCCTTTCTGGCGCAGTGGTCCATGGAATGGTCAAGTCTTCATAGGAATAGAAAATATGTATTCTATGTATCTTGATGGTTTTACTCTAGGAAATGGAGGGGATGGGACTAATTATTTGATTTTCAATTTTGCTAATCAGTCGGAATTTACTATCTTTGTCTTGACTTCACAAGGACAACTGGTGGAAAGAGATTGGGATTCTATGAAGGAAGAATGGCAAGTTGATTTTAGAGTTCAAAAATCTAACTGCGATGTTTATGGTACTTGTGGGGCATTTGGAATCTGCAGTGCACATAGTTCACCTATCTGCAGTTGTTTGATTGGTTTTGAACCAAGAAATAGAGAGGAATGGAATAGACAAAACTGGACCAGTGGATGTGTTAGGAGGACAGGTTTGCAGTGTGAGAGGGTGAACAATGGGAGTGCAGATAATGGAGAAGATGGATTTTTGAAATTGCAGATGATTAAGGTTCCAGACTTTGCAGAAAGGTTATCTGCTTCAGAAGATAACTGCAGGAGCGAATGCTTGAAGAATTGCTCTTGTAAAGCATATTCATATCATGCTGGAATTGGCTGCATGACTTGGAGTAGAAATCTAACTGACACACAGCAATTCTCAAGTGGAGGAATCGATCTATATATTCGTTTAGCACGATCAGAACTCGGTATGTTAAATTTGTTTTGCATCCAGAACTTGGACTCTAGTTCTTGAACTTGATCCTATCAGTCAGATTTGCACCAAAATTTTCATCTTTCATTTATTTTCCTTTTCTTGTCCCTATTGAAATACAGGTAAAGGGAGAGATATGACCATTATCATTACAGTTAGTGTTATAATAGGAACAATTATCATTGTCACCTGTGCATATTTCCTATGGAAATGGACTGGTAGACACTCCAGGACTGGTATGCCATTTTATATTATCTTAGTGGGTCCAAATCTATCTTCTAATTGCTTTTTATTGTCTCCAACCAAACAAATCTCACTTTTGGCATATGCAGATAAAACAAGTGACAACAGCATAATTGGAGAATTGTCAGAACAGGAGCTATTGCAATATGATTTTGAAAAGCTTGCAACTGCTACAAACAACTTTCATTCATCTAATAAACTTGGGCAGGGTGGTTTTGGTCCAGTATACAAGGTACGTTTTGTCCTTCAAAGTTAATAATGTATTAGCCCTAGTGTATAATTCTTGTATCTTTATATTATTTTCTAGGGAAAATTGCAAGATGGTCGAGAAATAGCTGTTAAAAGACTTTCTACAGCATCTAAACAAGGGTTAGAAGAGTTCAAGAATGAGGTTATTGTGATTTCTAAGCTTCAACATCGTAATCTAGTAAAACTATTTGGTTGCTGCATTGAAAGAGATGAAAAGATGTTGATCTATGAATACTTGCAAAATAAAAGTCTGGATGCATTTGTCTTTGGTTAGTTCTTTGATGCCCTCCTCTTCTATATATGTATGTACATCACGTCTGTTTAGAAACAAGTTCTTCTTACTTTTCATATATAAAATTTTTTAAAGAAAATGTTGTAAAGCCATTAGAGTTTCTTCAAAGCATATTGAATTGCTGATTCAGAAATCTGCTTCCTATTTTTTGTTATGTCCATAACTAATATATTTGCTTTTGTAGATCCACTTAAATGTAAATTCTTAGATTGGAGAAGACGCTTCAACATAATTGAAGGAATAGCTCGAGGGTTGCTTTATTTGCATCGAGATTCAAGACTAAAAATTATACATAGAGATTTAAAGGCAAGTAATATCTTATTAGATAATAACCTAAATCCAAAAATATCAGATTTTGGTATGGCTAAAATCTTTGGAGGGGATGAAGATCATGCCAACACCCGGAGGATTGTAGGAACCTAGTAAGCATGTCTATTTTTCTGTTGAAGACTATAGTAGCATACTCCATTGAGCTCTACCAATTAATTATTCGTTCGTCAAAATGCAGTGGTTATATGGCTCCTGAATATGCTATGGAAGGATTATTTTCAGAGAAATCAGATGTTTTTAGTTTTGGAATCTTACTACTAGAAATTGTTAGTGGAAGAAGAAACTCTAGCTTTTATAACAATGAGGAGTCTCTTGGCCTTCTAGGAATTGTAAGTCTTCACAATTCATTTTCTTGTTGCTGATATGTAATTGACTCTCGAGTTCAAAAGCTAATATTCATTCCCATTCATTTATTTCAGGCTTGGAAGTTATGGAATGAAGAAAACATTGTGACTTTAATAGATCCAGAACTACATGAACCTGGCCATGAGAAGGATATTTTGAGGTGCTTACAGATAGGACTGATTTGTGCACAAGAACTTGCAAGAGAAAGGCCAAATATGGCCACTGTAATTTCCATGCTTAACAGTGAGATTGTTGATCTTCCATCTCCAAGGCAACCTGCATTCACCGAGAGGCAGAATATGATGAGTTCAGAGTCCACTGGAGAAAGAAGCCATGGATTGCACTCCAACAACAGTGTCAGCATTACAGAGATCCAAGCAAGATAGATAGACAGATAGCAACGCCAATCTGTCAATGAAATAATTCATGTATATATTTTCTGTCCAAGTTGTTGTATTCTTGCAAAGACTCTTCTTTTGAATCTTTTTGTTAAGAGGTTAGTAAGATCTTCTGCAAGAATTTCTTCATCATTTGTTGATCATTAGGAAATGAAATAAGATGTCTTCTATATATTAAAATTAGACTATTTTATTGTAAGGCCACATGATGTTTATTTAAGCTGCTATCCTCTCAAGGAAATGGTTCATGGTTGGTCTCCAGCAGCAAATGTGAAACATGCAGTTATGGGCTTAAGTGTGGCATTGTGATGCCACAAGAAGTTATGGGCTTCATTCTTTTTTAACAGAGTTGGTTGATCCTAATTCAACCAAGATATATAGTCAAAGTTTGGGTGCCTTAATATATATACTTACATATAATCTGCCGTGATTTATGCCTTTAATTTAAGACATTAAGAACTTGGTTCAATGCAAACATGCAAAGTTATTAAGTTTAAAACTTCAAAATTATCATAGATTTATTGGTTAATATTCTAACTTTAGTTATATCTTTTGTTTTGTTTTTTTATAACTTCTTATGCATTCACTATGTGAAATGAGTTGAAATTAGGTTACCTCAACATATTCTGTTTAAATTTTATATTAGGTCTACTGATACTAAACTCATCGCCATGACTTATAAATTTTATTTTTTGAATTTTAAAATTAAATTTATTAACATATAAGAAAATATTCAATAGTCCAAAACTTATTGTTGCACGTGACTTTGACTGGCCTCTTGTATTTTCCTAAACGGCAACCGATTACTGGCTAGTTTTTTAGATATTTTGTAGCGCGGTCAAAGTTTATTTAATCTTTAACACCAAATTTCTATAATAAAATATTAAGTATTTTTTCTAAAACAAAATTCAATATTCAATATTAAATCTGAGCTGACAAAATTATAAAAATAATAAAAAAATTTCAACAAATTCAAATATATCTAATTAAGTATTAATTCATCTGTGCACTTGTTTATAATACTAACTACTGATTTATTTTTAAAATAGTTTATTAAAGACGAGTAATGTAATGTTTTAATAATTATGGATCAAATTAAAAATTATTTAAAAACATGATTTTCAACTTTAATATTATTACGCACAAACCCGCGTTGCCAAGAAAAAAGGTTGAAATTACATAAATGCAGTATGGAGACTTATTTATGGCTGTTTGGTCGTCTCTTGAATGATGAACTTATGCCGATGAGACACAAGTCAGAGTTGACAAAAGAGGATTTTGAATGAGTTTTCTGCGATTTGGGTCCATTTCCAAATTTTGAAGATGATATTAATTAAAAACGATGAATAAATCCTACCAACAAAACGCCAATACATTTGACAGCATTGGTACTTCTAGACTAAGTAGTATTAACATTAAAAAGTCACTCACCTTTTGATTCTTGTGGCGGCAATTGAGCCTATAAAACACGTAGTAGGACAGTAGATACAATGCTAATCCACAAAATAATTTCCCATCAAAGTCATGGAACTCTGTTTCTGTAGCCACACAGATTTCTTACCCTTCTTGCTGATAATTTTCATCTTTTGTTCACATTTTGGCACTGCCTTACAAACCATCACAGCATCTCAATTCATCCAAGACCCAGAAACTGTAAGCTCTAGTGACAATCTGTTCAAGCTTGGATTCTTCAGTCCAGAAAACTCAACAAACCGCTACGTGGGAATTTGGTATCTCTCTGAATCAACTGTTATCTGGGTAGCAAACAGAAACCAGCCTCTCAGGGATTCTTCTGGGGTTATCACAATTTCAGAAGATGGCAATCTTGTGGTGTTAAATGGACAGAAACAGGTGCTTTGGTCTTCAAACGTGTCAAACACTTCATCAAGCTCAATTGCGCAGCTTACAGATTCTGGAAATCTTGTCTTGAGGGACAACACCACGGGGAATCTGCTATGGCAAAGTTTCCAGCATCCTTCTGATACACAGGTTCCGATCATGAAAATCAGTACCAACAAGAGAACTGGAGAGAAAGTGCAGATGACATCATGGAAAAGTGCTTCTGATCCATCCATTGGAAACTTCTCTCTCAGCCTTGGAGGTTTAAACATTCCTGAAGTGTTCATCAGGAATGGAGATCTTCTCTATTGGCGTAGTGGTCCATGGAATGGAAGTAGCTTTATTGGGGTACCAGGGATGAATTCTCTGTATATGGATGGATACAACATGGGAAATGAAGAAGATGGAACTGCTTATCTAACTTTTTTGACTGCTAAAGGCACTGACTTTGTCACCATTGTGTTGAATTCACATGGAAGATTAGAGCAAACCCGCTACGTCGATAAGAAGATCGATCACAAATGCACAGTACAAAACTCAGATTGTGATGTTTATGGAAAATGTGGTGCATTTGGAAGCTGTAATGCCCATGATTATCCCATCTGCAGCTGCTTGAAAGGGTTTGTTCCAAGAAGGGAAGATGAATGGAGTAAACAAAACTGGACCAGTGGATGTGTGAGGAGGGAGCCATTGGCTTGTGAGAGGGTGAAAAATAAAAGTGACCCTTTGCAAGGTGATGGCTTTCTGAAGCTGCAGATGATGAAAGTGCCAGACTTTGCAGAATGGTCAACTGCTTCAGAAGCTAGCTGCAGAAACCAGTGCTTGCAAAACTGCTCTTGCACTGCATATGCCTATGGTGCTGGCATTGGGTGCATGTCTTGGACAAGAAGCCTAATTGACATACAGAGATTCTCAAGTAGCGGAGTTGATCTTTACATTCGTTTATCTGCTTCAGAACTTGGTAAGAAGATTTGTTTTCTGTGTCCATTATGGTATAACATGGTCAATATTATTCACTCTGTAGTAAATTTGATTAACTTTTACCATGAAACACAGATGGGGAGAAAAAACAGACAGTAAAAATTGTGATTATTGCTACAATAGGGACTATTAGTACTGTTGCTGTCTGTGCATGTGTTTTATGGACATGGACTGCTAAAGATCGAGGTAATTACCCATTTATACCATCTAAGTAGACTTAAACTTGTAGGATTTGTTTTCTGAAGGTTACTTCTTGAACTGTATTTTGTCTAATAGATACTGATAATGAATTAGGCTCTTGGTTTTGGGATTGCTCTGAATCTTTGAGGAATAAGAGAAGGAAAGCACTGTACATGATAAGCAGAGGGAAAATATATCCAAAAATTCAAAGTGGAAAAATGATTGGAGATCTGAAAGAAGTTAAACTTCAAGAGCTACCGCTGTTTAGTTTTGGAAAGCTTGCAACTGCAACAAACAACTTCCACTTGTCCAATAAGCTTGGGGAGGGTGGTTTTGGTTCTGTTTATAAGGTTTGTTTGGTATGTTTTGGCTGAGAATTCAATAATCTTCTTGATCTTTTATTTACATGATGTTTGATAATTCTTCATATTTTTTTACAGGGGATATTGCAAGATGGACAGGAAATAGCAGTTAAGAGACTTTCAGCAAAATCTGAACAAGGGCAAGAAGAATTTATGAATGAGATGGTGTTGATTTCTAGGCTTCAACATCGTAATCTTGTGAGGCTTCTTGGGTGTTGTGTTGAAGGAGATGAGAAGATGTTGATTTATGAGTGTATGCCTAATAAAAGTTTGGATGCATTTCTCTTTGGTAAGTATATATAGAATGAAATTCCTTCTTTAATTTCATTTCAGTCTCTTGAAACATGAATTGGGTGATTTCAATGAATTAGAGTGTTTTTTTTTTTATTATTATTATTCACTTATTCTCGCTTTCTCTTGTTTATGTAGATCCAATCAAGCAGAAATCCTTGGATTGGAGAAAACGTTTTAATATAATTGAAGGAATAGCTAGAGGCTTGCTTTACCTTCATAGAGACTCTAGACTACTAATTATACATAGAAATCTTAAAGCTAGTAACATCTTATTAGATGAAAAACTAAATCCAAAAATATCAGACTTCGGTATGGCTAAAATTTTTGGTAGCAGTGGATCACATCAAGTCAAAACTAGAAGAGTTGTTGGTACATAGTAAGTGAATCTATATTTTTCCCAAGATTCCAATTACCACAATCATAGCTCTAAACTAATCTTAATGTTTAAATGCAGTGGTTACATGTCTCCAGAATACGCAATGACTGGACTATTTTCAGAAAAAACAGATGTTTTTAGCTTTGGAGTTTTACTACTAGAAATTGTCAGTGGAAGAAGAAACAATAAATTCTATGATAATGAGCAGTGCCTAACTCTTCTAGGATGTGTAAGCATATCCAAATTGTTATCTGGCTTTCACTTCTTGTTTCTGGCATTAACCCTAGATTTTCAGCTAGTATTCATTCTTGCTTTTATATTTTCAGGCATGGATCTAGGATGTGTAAGCATATCCAAATTGTTATCTGGCTTTCACTTCTTGTTTCTGGCATTAACCCTAGATTTTCAGCTAGTATTCATTCTTGCTTTTATATTTTCAGGCATGGAAACTATGGAAAGAAGATAATACATCTTCTTTAGTGGATCTAGAAATTCTTGATGATGAAGGCTCTGGGAAGGATATCCTAAGGTGCATACACATAGGACTTCTCTGCGTGCAAGAACTGGCAAGAAATCGGCCAACTATGGCCACTGTGGTGTCCATGCTTAACAGTGAGATTGTCAATCTTCCTTCTCCTGGGCAACCTGCATTTGTACAGAGGGAGGTTATGTTAAATTCTCAGTCCTCCATGGAAAACCAGAGTTCTCACTCAACCAACAATGTTACTGTCACAAATATCATTGGAAGATAGCAATATGGCATGAATGGTACCGTTAGAAGCTAAAACTTATTCATAATAATGTATTTTTTGAGTTGATTAATTGGTTTTTTGTTAAATAATTCAGGTATTCTTTGTTCATTTACATTTATTTCTTTACAAATTTCTAAATTCGTGACTTAAAAATAAAAATACAAAAGATCTGTATAACTTAGATACAAATATTAAAATATATGAGACATACATTGAACTAAAACTCTTTTTTTTTTTTCTTCTTTCAATCCTTACCAGCCCAATTAATATTTGTTGACCCAAACTAATTTATCCAACCCGAACTTTCAACCCACTTGTTCAACTTGGTTGAATCAAGTTGGTCAACACATCTCATCTGCTCTCATACCCATTTGATGGAACTCTGAAACTTTTATTGGAAGTATGTATACAGAATTATGGGTTCGAATCATCCAGCTATGACTATGAGAAGGAAGACTCTTCACAAATACTTCTTCTAACTTCAACTCTGACAAATTAGTTGACTGATTGTCTAGTACAGTCTTGGATTTTTTTGTTATACCCAAGGATCACAATAACATATATGCATGCATAATGACCTTGGTGCAGCTGGTTCACATTGCAGATATTAATGCAAGAAGCCAAGAATCAATAATAGCATGCTCAGTTTAGGGTTGATTTTCAAATTACCCTTTTTGCAAATTGATGTGTCCTCTATACAGTAAAAGAGGGAAGGAGACATGGCAGTGCATTAAATTAACCATTCATTGATAAGACAAAGTTCAGGGCCCATTTGGCATTGTTCAGATTCAATTTTTCAAACACCTTTAATTCTTTGGGTAAAATTAAGTTTCTTATTGCTATGGAAGCATGGTCGGAGCATAGTCCTACCCAGAAAGTTGACGCAACTAAGTCTATTCAATTTGATTATACTCATTGAATTTATCTAGAAAAATTATGATTAAATCACTTAAACCCTTTATTTATTTGATTTCAGATTACATATATGGACTCAAGTAGCTAGGGTTAAGAAATAGATGTTACTTAAAAAATTAGGTACAATCCTAATTGGCTAAAAATAAGAACAAGTTGAGTCTTCGTTGATAATCTTCAACATTAGGGACGATCTGATTTCAGCCATTTCACAAATTATTAGCCCAATTGATGAGATCAATTGGCTACTCATGGTGACATCATAAGTTATAAATAGAGCTAGAAATTATGACAATCACTTGAAAATCAACCCACATGGGATATGATAGAATTTTCCTGATTTCCCACCTTGATCATCACTCAAGCTCCAGAAGACTAGGACATTTTACTGACATACTTTTCTTTTTACTTTTTTTCTTTTTTCTGCAATATGATTTGATATTTCCTTGGAAGCATAGCTTTAATTTGAAGCTTTCATAAACTTGCTTTGCATCATGAAACTCTGCATTTACCTGCAGCTCTTTTGACTTTGCCTAGATACAATTTCTGTTAATTGAAAGAAATGTACTCACACTTTGGGTGCATTTAATACATCACATATTAGATATTAAATAATTAAATAATTTTTTTTTATTATTTAGTAATTATGTAAAAGACAAAAAATATTGTTTTAAAATAATACAAAATTTATTATAATATTCTTTGTTTAATGTATTATTTATTTTTCATTAAAATAAAGCTTTATTTTTTAAAAAATAATATATGAATATGAATACTGAAAAATAGTTGAGAATTAATATTTTTATGTGTAGTTTTAATTAATGATTAAATTTATAAAATTCTCATATATTTGTAATTAGAAACCACGTACTAATGAAAGAAAAAGAAAAATAAAAATATTAGAGGATGTGGTCTTCATCATCCACGTAAAATAGAGGTACGGGGCTTTAGGTATAGTCTTGTGCGGCGACCGCCTAGGGCCCTAGAAATAAGGGGCCTACTTTTTAAGTAATTTTATTTTATAGTAATGATAATATTTAAAAATGATAGTTAATTTAATGACTTAAGCATATTTTTTTTATTTAAAGATGGGTCCACTTTAATCTTTACATTGATAAAATTAACCTTCAAGATTTAAAAAATAAAAAGAAAAGAACATTGAAAGATAAAAAAAACCTTGAATCTTCCACTTCTCATTCCCTCATCCTAGAATTATTAAAAGCATATTTGAGGTCATCAATGTTACAAAAAAAAAAAAATGTTATGTGGCCAACTTGTTCATCTCTACCCCACAAATTTATCATTGCAATATATGATGAGATATATGATATGATAAGATTCTTTCACAACAGCCATAGTTTTGTTTTGATTCAAAATAGACAAATTTGATTATATTTGTGCCGTTAGAGTTCCTTGAATCAGAAATTAATAATTATGTTTACTGGCCAAAATAAATTGTCACTTTCTCTTTTCAAAATTTGATATGATGTATGTTGTTTTTCCATCCTGTACTATCAACAACCTTTCTTGTATTTTGTTGTTAACTATACGAAACAAACACCTGAGTTATAATATTAAATGTTAAAGAATTTTTTTTATTATTTTGGACAAAACATGAAATTATAACAATTATTCTCTACAAAAGAATAGTTAAAAAATAAAATAGAGATTCTTTAGAAAAATAAAATCTCTTTTTTAATATTTAATATTATAGCTTAAGTATTTATTTATATATAGAGGGTCAGATTTACATAAAAAGGAGATTTATATTGGACAATAATTACAATGATGAAATATTAATTTTTTTTTGAAAACTATAAACATTGTTTAATAAATTTTAAAAAATATAGAAATTAAAATTTAATTTTTTAAAAATTATAAGGCCTAAAAGAATAATTTAACCTTTTATTAAATTTAAAAAAAAAACAAAAAATTTAAAAAATTGATGAGGAAAATTTAATTTTAAAAAAATTATAAGAATTATTTTTAAAATTTTAAAATAAAAACTTAATTTCTTATAAAGTATAAACACTAAAAGGATAATTTAAACTTAAATTAATATTTGCACCACTTTTACCAAAGTTAAGCGGTGGTGAAAATATTAAAAAAAAATGATGCAAAGATAAACTCTCTTAAAATTTTTCAGAGTTTTAACATTAAATTTTTTTTTTACCATATTAAGGTAGCAAGATATTCGAGAGGGATTGCAACCTCGCGGGATTAGAATTTAAGTGAGGTTACATGATAATGTTAACATATACTTCTTTAAATTTATAATGAAGTTATCCAAAGTCAAAATTCTTAGTATTTGACAACATTTAATAATTTATTTTTTTTTTAAAAAAAAAGTAATAAATTATTTTTAATAAAAATAAGATTATATTAATCACATAAAAAAATACCCCTTTTTTGAATCTATCGTAGGATTATGTTATGATTTACTTACCTTAGTTTATATTATAGTTAATGATTAATAATTAATTGATCATCTTCTCGCGTACTTTTATGACCTCAAGTCTCCCTTAATTTCTTACCTAAAAAAGTGACAGCACTTATTTTATGGGGAATGGGGCCCAATTAAACTTGGACCGTACCAAAAACATGATTGGTGGCCAAAGCACAACCATTAGTGCCAATTAAATTCATTCTTTCTCATACACTTATTTCACCATCCCATAATGTGTTTCCAACACTCCATAGACTATGTAATACTCATTTAAGGGGACAAAATAAATCATATTTTTAAGACAACAAATTAAGATGGCAATATAGATTAATCTTTGAAAAATTTAGGATTTTTTTTTGGGCTGTAGAATGATTAATAGAAAAAGAATAAAATTTGATGAGAGTTATGTAATCTTAAACAAATTTAAAGAAAAATAATAAATCACTAGACTAAATCTCGCATAAAAAATCAAATCCAACTATCATGGTTAGAAAAATGAGCAATAATGTGTTTCAGCTGGACAGCGGAACTTTCCTGGTATCTTACCATAGACTCTCACCGTGGTCAATAACTAGTCATAGTACCATCAATGGACCTTTATTTATGGAAAGGCATTATATAAAATATGATACACCATTTTATCCTTTTCAAGAAAGTTAGATCACCATTTTTATTTTGAGTGATTTTATATGTATATATTTACTGGCCCATACATATATATATATATATATATATATATATATATATATTATTGTTTTATTTATAATTTTATTTTTATAAATAAAGTATAATTATCATACACTAAATACACAGAATTTTCCTTTTCTTTTTTTTATCCCCCAATGGCCGGAGCGTGTGAGCAAGTCTCATTGACTATAGAAAATTCTTCAATTTTTCCCCTTTATATTTTCACCTTAAAATGTGTCTCCTGCAACTTCTCCAATCACTACCTAAACTGGTCGAAGTTCCCTCCTTTTTTTTTTCTTCATTGTCACCTTCAGTGCAGAATTCCACAATCCCCACACGTTTTGATCAGACAACAGGAGCACTGGGACGGCGTTGAATTTTCGTTTTTCTACTGTTATTGCTCACTTTCTAGTTGTATTTCGGCCATTTTCTCAGATACCAAACAGCAGATGAGTCCCAGCAATCTCAGATTCTAGCAATATGAGCATTTCTGGAAGAAACCCAGAAAAGTTTTTTTTTTTCCCTTCCTTCTCCATCCTCCTCTGTTTTCTTCCACTGTTTCCTTGTGCTGAAAATTCAATCACACCAGGTGAATTGATCAGAGACAAGGATAATGGCAATTTGGTATCAAAAAGCCTCAATTTCGAAATGGGTTTCTTCAGTTTAGGAGATCCCACCTTGAGATACGTTGGGGTTTGGTACTATAACATAGCACAACCAACCTATATCTGGGTTGCGAATAGAGACAAACCCATCAAAGATAGAGGTGGGGTTATAACAATAGAAAGCAATGGCAAGTTGGTTATCCTTGATGGAGAAAAGAACAGAGTTTGGACGAGCAATGTCTCAGGTCCTTCCAATGGCACTGTAGCTGTTCTCGATGATTCTGGACTGCTTTCTCTTCGGAACAAAGGGGGACAGACTTATTGGCGAAGCCTTGACCATCCTACTGACACATTTCTACCAGGTATGCAAGTGCCTTTGAATGCTACAAATGAAGAGAAGCATGCCTTTGTTTCATGGAAATCTGCTACAGATCCTTCACCCGGAAAGTATTCAATGGGGCTTGATAATCAGGCTTCACCCCAGATAGTGGTTTGGGAGAGAGAAAAGAAGATATGGAGAAGTGGGTATTTTGATAATAGAGTATTCAATGGTGTTTACAATATGACAAGCACTTTAGACTATGGGTTTAAGATTTCTGACAATGGTAGAGAAGGCAGGTTCTTTACTTTTACCCTTCCCGACAGCTCTGTGAAGATGAGGTTTCGGATAACATGGGAAGGCGAGGTAAAACAATACAAATGGAACGACAGTGACAAAGAATGGAATGTATTGATTCAACAGCCTTACAATGAATGTGATAATTACAACAAGTGTGGAAATTTTGGAGTATGCGTTTATTCGGATTCACATATTTGTAGATGCATGAAAGGGTTTACTCCAAAGCATTCGGATCAGTGGAAGACTGGAAATTGGTCAGGTGGGTGTGAAAGACTCACTCATTTGAAGGCTGAGACTAACAATACAAATTCTAAAACTGGAGAAGATGTCAGAGAGGATGGTTTCTTGGAACTGAAGTCTATGAAGTTGCCAGATTCCGCGCAGTTGGTGACTGGCACTTCCGCGGATGACTGTGAGAGTACCTGTCAGCAGAAAAGTAATTGTACTGCATTTACATATGTTACTGGAATTGGGTGCTTGAATTGGCATGGGGAGTTGGTTGATGTTCAACAATTTGAAAGTCGTGGAAATACCCTTTACATCCGCCTTGCTGCTTCTGAATTAGGTAAGGTGAAATGTTCCTTTATCTTTGTTTCAGTTGAGAAAGTTCTTCAAATATGGTTCAGCTGGGTCTCCTTTGATAATGAAACTAATCCTATCCGTTATAAGTTGCATATTGTTTTCTTTCCGTCTTTCTGTTTTTCCCTCTTCTTACAAGGGAACTTATCTTTTTCCTTACAACTGAACAGGAGAAATCAGTAGTAGTATATAACTCTTATGGTTAATCAACCCTACTGATATCTTATTTCATTTGTGGAAAATTGGCATCATTAGCTTTCAACATAACAGATGGTAAAACTGCAAAGCTTGCCCTTGTTCCACATTTTTATTCAAGGAGAAAATTTTTTCCCGGGATATATTAGAATTTTCCCCAAATGAATAGAAATCTATTGACTTCTTGTCATGGTTGAGCTCAACTTATAGCTTTTTAACCAGTTCAACCACCATGATCAAAGCATACGATATTTCTTCTGTTGGTTTGATAGTCATTAGTCAACGATGATGATGGATGAAGGGAACATAACTCTTTAATCTTACATCAGTTCTTACTAGCTTTAGTTATGGTGATCAACAGTATATGACTTCTATTTCTACAAATACAGATTATAAGACTAAGAATACCAAGAAGATTATTATAATATCTGCTGTTGTCGCGGGATTCATCTGCCTAGGAGGATTCATTGTATGGCTAGTGTGGAAGTTCAAGGGGAAACTCGAAGGTAAATGCTTCTTTTCCCTTAATAGTTTCTTTCTCTCTGATGAATAAAGAGGGAACAATGTAATTGTTATTAACATCTCTGAGTTCCTCTCTTCCTTTCTAGTTTTGCCTACAGTTTCATATCGCAAGAACAGCAATCATATATCAATCTTTGATCCAAGCACGAATTTAGAATTTTCGGCAGAGTTTTTAGGGTCAGCTGAGGGTATTATAGAAGGGAGTCAAGGACCAGAACTTCCATTATATAATTTCACTTGCATTACCATAGCCACAAGCAACTTCTCTGAAGAAAACAAGCTTGGGCAAGGGGGATTTGGTCCTGTCTACAAGGTAAAAACTCCTGTTAAGTTTTCCTTTAAGGGACAAAAGGATTGCTAAACTGTAATTTAAACTGATGTACTCCATTACCAGGGAAAGCTTCGAGATGGTCAAGAAATAGCCATAAAGAGGCTCTCCAGAAAGTCTGGCCAAGGTTTGGAGGAGTTCAAGAATGAGGTGATACTTATGGCCAAACTGCAACATAGGAATCTGGTAAGACTTATGGGATGCTCCATCCATGGGGAGGAGAAGTTGCTGGTATATGAATACATGCCAAACAGAAGCTTGGATTGCTTTTTATTTGGTATGTTATCCCTTGTTTGGCCATGCTAATCCATTCTTCTGCATTTTAAATCCTAACAAAGTATGCAGTTTGACCAACCACGCGTGGCCTTAACAATTTGTTTGTTCTGATAATCTTGTGCACTTTCTGGTTAACATTGTGCAGATCCTCACAAGCAAATACTGCTAGACTGGGAAAAGCGCTTCTCCATAATTGAAGGGATTGCAAGAGGGCTACTTTATCTACACCGAGATTCAAGACTAAGAATTATTCATCGAGATTTAAAAGCAAGCAACATCTTGTTGGATGAAGAAATGAACCCCAAAATTTCAGACTTTGGATTGGCTAGGATATTTGGAGGAAACCAAAATGAAGCCAACACAAACAGAGTAGTTGGTACATAGTAAGTATGCTTTGAGTTTTAACTTGTAAACCAAGTGATCCACCTTTTACTCAAAGCTGGACTAATCACAATATAATAATCTATATGTCCAGTGGTTATATGTCTCCTGAATATGCAATGGAGGGTCTATTTTCATTCAAATCCGATGTCTATAGTTTTGGTGTTTTACTACTTGAGATTGTGAGCGGCCGCAGGAATACTAGCTTCCGTCATTCAAACCATACAAGTCTAGTGGGACAGGTGAGTAACTTAAACTTAAAACTTTTAATTAAGCTGAAAAGTTCCCTAACATTTGCAAGCAGTTAATGATTTATGATGGGAATGGTGTAGGCCTGGCATCTTTGGAACGAAGACAAAGCAATTGAGCTTGTTGATCCTGTGATTCGTGATTCAACTCCTATAAAAGAAGCCATGAGATGCATACACATAGGGATGCTGTGTGTGCAAGATTCTGGAGCCGATAGGCCAAACATGTCTTCTCTGGTTTTGATGCTGGAAAGTGAAACAGTAAGTCTCCGAACGCCTAGGCAACCAGCTGCATTTACTAGCATGAGGAAATCTTTAGGTGGAGAATTCTATGCTGATGGCCTTGATGTTGTTTCAAATGATCTGACTGTTACAGCGGTGGTTGGGAGATAGCATAAGTATTTTCTTTGTTAATGAATCAGTTTTATTTCCACTTCCCCAAATAGAAAGCAGTAGTTACACTGTTACCTGCTAGTCCATGACTCCACGGTGGAATTATACTCTTGCATATATCATCTACGAAGAGGGTGGTTAGGAATTAAGGGAAAAAAAAATAAGAAGACAAAAGAATGAGAATATGACTGATATAGAATTTCATGTCATTAGACGACAAATATAAAATCACAAAACACACTTTGTTTGGCAACGAGATTACATATACAATACAATCAACGCGTTTGTTCATTGTTAATGAATATAATTAACAAAGACCAAGGATTAAGTAAGAGTATACAGAAGACTTTAGTTGTTTTTTAAGATGAATAGTTTTTGTTTGGATTGGGATTTTTCTTTTTCTTTTTCTTTTGTTTTTGTTAAAAGCGCTTCTAGAAAGAATAAACGTACTTTCATGAAGATAACAAGCATTATGATTTGCAGGTAGGCATGAGCTTCATCTTTCTTAAAGTTAGCTTTAGGACTCTGATCGATCAGACTCAAAAGGAAAAATAATTTCTTCTTTCTGAACAGCTTCTGTGATTCAGTTTGTTCATTGTTACTGAATATAATTAACAAAGAGTTAGTTTGGATTTTTTTAAAGAAGTATTTTTGATAGAAAAAAAGGCACATGATTAGACGATGGCACATGATCGTGTCATTAATTGTTAGAAAGTCTGATTTATTTTCTTCAAAGTTTTTAGGGCAACCAAATCAGTTAACATCAATCTTGACGTGATAACATTAAGACAAATTCCTCATAAGATAAAAATAGAAAGGAAAACACAAATCAATTACTCATGTTTAGCCAAAACAATTGGTTGAAGTAATATTGGGAACTTTGGAAAGCCTTCCTTTCAAGTTTTCACTCACTTGTTTTTTTTTTTCCTCTCTCCCTGTCACTTGCACCAAAAATAAGGTTGCCATTTACATCTAGATTAGGTCACCTAACTAGAAAGCCACTTATCTTAAACCGGAAATGAAATGATAAAAATTGGAAACCATGCTTGCCACCTCAAACAAAATTATGTGCAATACATTTACATTAATAATCTTTATTTAAAGAAACATTTAGGTTTAGTATCTAACAATGTTTTGAGACATTTATAGATTAAATTCTAAGATAATATGCATTTTATCTTAAAAATATATATTCATCTTCTCAGCATTAACGACGACTTCAACATTTTTGAAAAAGCTTTGAATTTAAATTCAAGTAACTAAGCTCTTACATTGTAATTATTACTAGTTGAATTGGAAATTAATTGAAAAAGACCAAAACACAGTCAAATTAAAATCAAGAATTATATTTTAATTTATCTATCTCAAACAGAATCATACAATACATATATTTTTTTTAATGGTGAATCATGATTTAGTCTTTGTTCATATTATAATTATGAATTATGTATATGTGGAGAAAGATTTTATTTTATTTTTCTTTCCAAAATTAGGTTATTCTCCTACTGCGGACCTAAAGCAAGCCCAGGTCACGTAAAGCCCATGGCAGCAAAATACTGCCAATATATTACGCGTTCAAATTAGAAGAGTTATTCAATGGAGAAACAAGACAGAACAAGAAAATACAGAGCAAGCAAGAGCCTTGGAGTCAACATGATCTGCTTTCCTGTCTAGCCATCAAACTAAAACCCCAAAAGAAAATGTCTTGGACATGAAGTAACCAAACACTCCGATCTACTTTCACAAAAGCAAGCTTTGCCTTTCTCTGCAAAATGGGAACTTTCACTAACCTCAGCTTCTTCGTTATACTCACTCTTATCCCCACAATCTCAATTGCAATTTCTACAGATACCTTAACTGCAATCCAGTTTCTCAGAATCAATGAGACCCTTTTGTCCCCCAAACAAGTTTTTGAACTGGGTTTCTTCAATTTCTCCTATTCCAAATGGTATTTGGGTGTTTGGTACAAGAGTATTCCTCAGAGAACATATGTTTGGGTGGCAAACAGAGATTCCCCACTTGAGAGTTCCACCGGAGTTCTCAAGATTGGAAACAGGGGAAACATCGTTATCTCTGATCAAGTTGGGAAATTTCTGTGGAACTCGAGCCAAACAGCAGCTAGAAACCCAGTTCTCCAGCTCTTGGATACTGGGAATTTGATTCTCAGAGAAGAAACAGAGACTGACCCATCAAAATTCCTCTGGCAAAGCTTCGATTACCCAACAGATACTCTGTTACCAGGCATGAAACTGGGTTGGAACTTGGACACGGGCATGGAGAGGCACATAACATCGTGGAAAAGTGAAGAAGACCCTTCAACAGGACACATCTCCTTCAAGATAGAATACCGTGGACTCCCAGAAATTTTCTTGTGGAACGGTGAGACAATAAGGTACCGAAGTGGGCCTTGGAATGGTTTCAGATTCAGCGGGGTACCAGAAATGCAACCCAGCACAGATTCCATCAAGTTCATGTTTGTGGCAAACGAACACGAGGTTTATTACACCTTCTCGATTGGGAACCAGTCCTTGTTTTCGCGACTTTGGGTGAATCCAAACGGCGAGCTTCAACGAATGACATGGATAGAAAGCAGCAAACTTTGGAACAAATTCTGGTATGCACCAAAAGATCAATGTGATTACTACAAAAACTGCGGTGCTTATGCGATTTGCGACTCGAATCTGTCACCTGTTTGCAAGTGTTTGCATGGGTTTAGGCCAAAGAATCAGCAAGCATGGAATTTGAGAGATGGGTCTGATGGGTGTGTGAGGAACACAGGATTGGATTGTGGAACTGATAAGTTTCTGAAGCTGCAGAATGTGAAATTGCCAGAGACCACGACTGTGTTCGTGAACAGAAGCATGAGCCTTCTGCATTGTGCAGATTTGTGCCAGAAGAATTGTTCTTGCACTGCTTATGCTAATGTTGAGATCACCAATGGAGGAACTGGGTGTGTGATGTGGAATGGTGAACTCATAGATATGAGACAGTATCCTGAAGGTGGTGGGCAAGATCTCTATGTCAGATTAGCAGCTTCTGATGTAGGTATGTTGTGTCTTTCTGTTAATTGTTTATGCTTTGGGTTTAAACTTCTATGGCGCTTTCATTTCTTAAACTCTATATTTTAGTTTTCTTCCTTAGAGAGTAGGTTGATGTAGGTATGTTGTGTCTTTCTGCTAATTGTTTATGCTTTGGGCTTAAACTGGTATGGCGTTTTCATTTCTTAAACTCTGTATTTTAGTTTTCTTCCTTAGAGAGTAGGTTGATTTGTGCGTTTGAGGTGGTCAAAGATCTCAATGATGTTGTCTTTTAATTTGGGGAAGGGAAGGATCAGTTATGATTGTTAGGAGTTTCTTCGTTGCTAACCAAAAACATGTATGAATTTGGCCAACTAAGTTTGATTAGATTTGAGTTGATACTAAGATCAAAAAATGATAGTTTAAGAGGATATTTGGTAGAGAGATGAAACATGATTGAATTCTTAATTATTTATATAAGTTATTTATTTATCATCAATAAATACCCAACAGATAAAAATATTTTTTCTTACACAAAAACCATAAACTTATTAATTTTTAGATACTCTCAATTTGGATTAAATACAATTTTTCGTCAAATTTATAATTAAAAATTACAAATATTGATTTTAGGTTAAGCATCTTAAATTAAATGATAAATTTATCCCAAATTTTCAAATCAAAATGGAGGGAGTATTGATTGATGTTTCTTTAAAATTCTTCCTTAGGATTGTAACTAGAAATCTAAGTGGGAAAGGGATGAAATATGTGTGGCGTACTTTGTCTAGTGGTCCTTATTTAACAGTTATATATGCATCATATAATGGATGGGCTAAAACATTAAACCCTTAAAAAATAATAATGTCATTAAATAGGAAACTTACAAGACAACAAGGATAGATGGTTCTCAACCTTAACAAAAATAATACACAGAAAAATAACAAGAAAAATACAAAATTTCTCTCAAGTCATTATGTTCTGACCAAGAATCTACTGCAGCTGCCCCCCACGTGCTTTTGAAGCTTTGAATGTTTCGGGTTGTAACCCGTCACTAAATAAATGATGTCTGTGATATTTAAAACCCGGTGGTGTGCCGTAAAGTTAGTGTTGCCACTCCCTTGATTAGTTGCGTAGGTTATTAGCTTTTCTAAAAATAATCAGTCAATTGGGCCCCGCTCTACCCTTGTAGGGCGGCGATATGGACCCCTTAATTTAAATACCGGGGATGACCTTCTGTAACTCCATAGATTTCCTTGGGTCCCACCTGATTTATCATATTATTGTAAGAAATTTATAAATAAGTTTCAATTTAACCAATGCTCTTATAATTTTAATTTTTTTGAATTTTAAAAATTTAATTAGTTTAGATAGGGTTGTAAGGTTTGGTGAGATGTCTTTGATGGATTCATTTTCCATATTTGGTAATTTTTTAGTTTAATTAGAGTGCTTAAATCTTTACATGGTTGGCCATAAGGGGAAGGAAAAATAAAACTTTGATATGATGGCTAGGATTAGCCAGCCACTTTAGCAACCAAATGTTTGAAATTGAACCTTTCATTTTCGTATTTATAAATGCCAATTGTAAAATAAGTTAAGTATAGAATAGGTTCTAACCTGGATTCAAATAAGTAATCAGCGTAGGAAAAGTAGGAATTAAGTATGATATAATTCCACTCCCACATTTAGGTTAATTGGGCAATTTGGTAGTACTAATAACTATTAAGAAGGTAAAATTTATCAATCTAATATGTCTACTTAAATAAATGAAAGGTATTCATAGAAAAAGCCTCAAGAATAAGTTGGTATTTATGTAAAGTGAGTTAGTTGGTCAGTTAGATTAATAGTGCGTAAAAATGTAATAACATTATAACTTAATTAAAGAGAATATAAATTAGTCTAAATTTAATATGGTTTTACATACTATATATCTTTTATTTAAAAAAATTATAGTGGGTCTTAAATTTTGATGGTATTTTCTCTCCTAGGAACATTTAAGAAAACATAATCCCATAGTATTATTTCACATTTCGTATTCCATGTGATTACGTAGTGATGAATAGGATTATTGTGGCTTACCATGAATAAGGGTAAGGATTTGGTGAAATCGAGGCTGCCCCCTTTTTATTGTGGTGGGACCAAAAAGGGTGATTTTTGATTCATTTTTCGGTGGGAGTTGTTGCCTTCCATATTTGCACGTCTATCTCAACTGGTTTATCGGTTCAAACCAACGAAATCATCTGTCTCAGTTTTCTTGTTCACCTTTTCCCTGTCAAAATCAAGATGAAAACAACAATGATAGGAAAAGGGAGAAAGAAAAGTAAGAAACAGTACAGTCAAGTTGATTGGTTACCGTATCTTACTGCTTGGCCTTGATGTCTACTGCCTATGCATTACAAATTTGACCATGAAAATGAAATATCTACCTGACATGACTTAACATAAATTCCAGGCAAGCACTATAAATGTCCCCTTTTACTTATTAAATTGTAGTTGCAGAGAAATTATAACACACAGAAAACATAGAACTTCCACATGGCTTGTACTTTGTTTCATTTACTCTCCCATAGGGTAGCTATCATATAAGTTTCACCATATCAGGATTTTACTTCTAATGGTCTAGTGGTAAGACACTTAAATTTGACTTGATTGTATGACTTGGATATTAGGAGTATGATCTATCTAAAATTTATATTTGATTTACTTCAAATCTTAATTTTTTAATCTCAATCTTTTTACTCAAATCTTTACTCTGTTCCTATTTTGTACTAAATTTTGGCTTGACTTTTTTAAAAATTTTATTGCTAGAAATATATATTTTGTAAATCGAAAGGATAATGTCTAATCTAAATTATCATAAAAGAGAAATCTACATTACCAAAATGTAAAGCATATATCTTTTCTATAAACTCTGTTTTTTTCAGATGATATAGGATCTGCTGGTGGTTCTCACAAGGCAAAGGATATTGTTAAGGTTGTGGGCATTTCAGTTGCTGCAGCTATTGTAATTTTGGCATTGGTTTTCTATTTCTTATGCCAGAAGAAGAAATTGAAAAGAATATTAACAGGGAAGACAGAACTAACAGGTAATATACAAATAATGCTCACCAAAAGAATGCATATGATTTTGCAGTTAAAGATGGTTTGCATGCTTGTTGTCACAGATCCAGTTTCTATTGAGAGAAGCCAGGACTTGCTGTTCGCTGAGGTGGTATTTTCAAGTAATAGAGAACAATCTGCTGAAAGGAAGTTAGAGGAACTAGAGTTGCCATTATTTGACTTCAATACCTTAACAATGGCTACAAACAATTTCTCTGAAGAAAATAAACTGGGACAAGGTGGCTTTGGTATTGTTTACAGGGTAAGTTGTTCTTTTGGCTGCAAACAAATGACAAGTCCAATATCACAAATGAACACATTACATAACTAACATGAGTGGTTGTGGTTGTGGCTATTGATTCCAGGGTAAGTTGGTGGAAGGCCAACAAATTGCTGTGAAGAGGCTATCAAGAAACTCTGGGCAAGGAACTGAAGAATTCAAGAATGAGGTCAAGTTAATTGTCAAGCTTCAACACCGGAATCTTGTTCGCCTGTTTGGTTGCTGCGTTGAGATGGAAGAGAAGATGCTGGTTTATGAGTACATGGAAAATAAAAGCCTTGATTCCTTTTTATTTGGTGAGTTGTTTTTACATTCAGTGTCTTTAATCTTATAATGTTTCTTTGTAATTTTACGTGGATCATTCTGAACAAGAAATCATATTCATAAACTTGATCTTTGCTTATTTAATGTTGCAGATAAGGTGAAAAGATCCTCATTAGATTGGAAAAAGCGGTTCAACATTATATGTGGAATTGCTAGAGGGCTTCTTTATTTGCATCAAGATTCAAGATTTAAGATTATCCATAGGGATCTTAAAACAAGCAACATTCTACTTGACAAAGAAATGAATCCAAAAATATCAGATTTTGGGATGGCTAGAATTTTTGGCACAGACCAAACAGAAGCTAATACATTGAGAGTTGTTGGAACATAGTGAGTATATGTAACAACACTACTATTACTCTAAGATACTATACATGGTTATCTAATAGCTCTATTTTTCTTATGGTGTAGTGGCTATATGTCTCCTGAATATGCAATGGATGGGATTTTTTCAGTGAAATCTGATGTCTTTAGTTTTGGAGTTTTAGTGTTGGAGATTATAAGCGGTAAGAAGAACCGAGGATTCTATCATGCAAATAAGGATTTGAATCTTCTAGGGCATGTAAGTGAAAACTTAACTCTCTTTTTTTCCTGAAATTGTACTTATTTGATAATAATAACTTCAGCTAATAGAAAATTGATGATGCTTTGTTGTAGGCTTGGAGGCTATGGAAAGAAGGAAATGCTTTGGAACTAATAGATTCATCGTTTGGAGATTCATATTCACCACCTGAAGTCCTCAGATGCATACAGATAGGGCTCTTATGCGTCCAAGAGAGGGCAGAAGACAGGCCAACAATGTCTTCTGTGGTCTTGATGCTGAGCAGTGAAAATGCAACAATGGCACAGCCTAGAATCCCTGGGTTTTGCCTTGGAAGGGCTCCTAATGAGACTGATTCTTCTTCAAGCAAGCAAGAAGAATCATGCACTGTGAACCAAGTCACAGTCACAATGCTAGATGCTAGGTAAAGAAAATCTGGCAGAGTTGTATATTCTCAAAGGCTTTCAGAAGTTGTGTAAAGTTTCTTCTTCTGATAGTTGCGGCACCTGAGGTCCCCTTTGAGATCTTGTTTTGATGAACAAGTTAAGAGATATCTCTATTAAGTAGTACTTCTTGTTTCATGCCAATTGATATTGTTAACACCAATTGGGGTACTATACGAAGAAAATTTAAGTCAATAAATCATCTGGAGAAAATATGTTAAAAAAGTTTAAATCTTTACCAAAAATCTTGATTTTAAATTGTGATAATACAATAGCATTAAAATTCAATAAAATTTTGTCACTTATATAGAATGACAATAAATTTAAAATAAATTTGTCTATATTATTTACAAGTTTCAAAATTTTCTAAAAAAATATTGCATATATTTTTAAAATGGACAAAACATGCTAAATTGGGCCATACTTCTTTTGCCCTACCTGGAATCTACCATTGTGACTGTGATATGGTTACTGTATATATGTGATGCATACTTGAAGATTTCAGAATCAGTTTGAGTAGGTTCCCTCTTCCATGGAAAAGTCAGGGCTTTTAATTTTAGGCTATTGCATTGATGCTGTTTGGCTAGTCAAACATCAAGACAGGGATTAATAATTGCAGCACCCCCATCAGGACCACAGAAAACATTTTTACATGCTCTTACATGAAAGCCCAACCTGTATGCATTTAAAGCTTAAATGATAAAGCTGTCTGGATTGAAGAGCAAACACAATCAAAGTTTTTAGTGGATTAACTCTCACCGGATACACACAAACATAGAGAGACTTCTTAAGCAAGCACCAAATCTTTAAGATGTTTAGTACATTGAATATGCTAAGTTAAAATTTATTTTTTAGTGCAAATCATTTCATATTTGATACTATGCATATTAAATATTAATTAATTTAGTTCTAACAAAATAAAATCAAGAAAAAATTAATTTTTCTTATTAAGTTTTAATGTAATATATGCATAACTTTTCTCATTTTGTAATTAGTCCATCTATATTAAAACAGATCATTGGTGGGTCTATGCTTTGCTATATTTTCAGACTGGGTCAATAATGAAATGTAGAAGCAAACATTGAAACTTGACTTTTATTATGGTGAACACCTTCTTAAATTTTGGCTGCGCTACTTAAATAACTGGGTATAATTTTCGTTAATTTATTCATAAAATTGAGAAAGAGGGAAAACTGACAAGTTAGAAAATGAAAGCTAATTAAAATGCTCCATCGTGTACGCAAGACATTTTAACAGGTCACACATCAGAATTTTTAATGAAACAGTGACGTAGGAGAAACTAGAAAGAAGCCAAGACTGCAAAGTCGCTGCCCCTTCCATCAAGCGACAAAGACTCAGACAAGGTGCTTGCTTGTTCTTATCCGCTTCTTACTCTGGTTTCTTTTGAGTGTTTCACTATATTGACTATGGTGTAAACTGGTACACTTTTTTTTTTTATATATATTTTATAATTTTATTTTTATAAAATATCAATATATACCAAGTCTACACCTAACATTTCTTTTCCCTATTTTCTCAAAAAGGGAGAAAAAAAATTTGTGTCTCCAGGACCAAGTCTTCCCTTTCTCCCACCAAACAAGGTGCCCCTCATTAATTCCCCTCTAATAGACTCTCTCTAGCTGGTCATACTACAAGCTAAACACGCCCAAATTTAAAGATTTACATGCTCAAAATTTTTAATTTATATTTGGTACACTTTATGGTCTAAACTTATCAATAAAATGATTCAATTTAAAAATTTACGTACTCAAGTAAAGTGGTTTATGTTTTACATAAAATGTTTCCACGTACTCTTCCCGATGTAGATTTTGCTTATACATGTTGGCAAGTGTTAACAAAATCATTAGTCACCGACACAATCCGTGATGATGAACATTCATGTTAATTATCATGTTCTTTGACCAGGGATGCATGCATGCATGCATGAACCAAAACTATCTTATCCTTCGCCACCTTAATTCAGTAAAAAGTAACCACACACATCTCGTTATCTCCCAAGTCTCAACTACCTAATTCAATTTCTAGTTAAATGTCTTCGTCGTACACCCTTGCAGGACCCAACTGGGACTCGACCATTATTTCCATTTACCTGTCAACAACATTGAAAGAAAAAATATCAGCACCTTCATTGCTATCTAGAAAAGCAAATGAACTTGTCCATTTCCAAACACTTTGCCAGACCATGAAGATAATTTTATCCAAAGAGTTTTTCAATCCATTAACAGTTTTGCTTCTCTTTCTCGTTTATCCTTTCTGCTGCAACTCCCTTGATACCATAACTCCCAACCGTCCTCTCAGAGACAGAGACGGTGACGTTTTGGTATCCGACAAAGGCAGCTTCGCCCTTGGTTTCTTCAGCCCTGTCAATTCTACAAACCGGTATGTTGGAGTTTGGTATCAAAAGGTTTCATTACAAACCGTTGTCTGGGTTGCTAATAGGGATACTCCTCTCACTGACACCTCTGGTGTACTATCCATCAACAGCCGTGGAAACCTCGTCATCCTCAACAATCAAACCAGAAGCGAGAAACCCATTTGGTCTGCTAATGGTTCTGTCCCCGTCTTTTCCCCTAATACATCAGCTAAGCTTCTAGACACTGGGAACTTCGTTTTGGTTGAGAGTGGAAGCCAAAACATGATATGGCAGAGTTTTGATTACCTTAGTAACACTATGCTACCGTTTATGAAACTCGGGTTGGACCGGAAAACAGGTTTGAACCGGTTTCTAACATCCTGGAGATCTTCCATTGACCCAGGAACTGGGAACTTGACCTACAGGATTGATCCTACAGGGGTTCCTCAAATGTTCTTGTATAAGAACGGGGCTCCACTTTGGCGGGTCGGGTCTTGGACGGGTCAGAGATGGAGCGGTGTACCCGAGATGACTAACAACTTCATATTCAACGTTAGCTACGTGGACAATGCTAACGAGGTTAGCATTATGTATGGAGTGACAGACCCTAGGGTTTTCTCAAGAATGGTGGTGGAAGATACCGGGCATGTGAGACGATCCACGTGGCAAGCTCAAGAACATAGGTGGTTCGAATTTTGGTATGACCCGAAAGAAGACTGTGACAACTACAAGCGATGCGGGGCAAATAGCAATTGTAACCCCTACATTGAGGATCAGTTTGAGTGTGATTGTTTGCCCGGATTTGAACCCAAGTTCTCGCGAGAATGGTTTCTTCGAGATGCATCGAGTGGGTGTGTAAGAAATCGTAACGTGTCCACGTGTCAAAGTGGGGAGGGGTTTGTTCAGGTGGCACGTGTGAAGACACCAGACACCTCTAAGGCACGCGTGGATACAAGTTTGAGCTTGAAAGCGTGCGAAGAGAAGTGTTTAAAGGATTGTTCATGTGCAGCTTATACCTCTGCGGATGAAAGAACAGGGAGTGGGTGTTTGACATGGCATGGAGATATGGTGGATACAAGAACATACACAAGTGCAGGACAAAATTTATACATACGTGTGGATGCACGTGAACTAGGTATTCTTTTTTTCTCATCTTGATGTGATATTAGTTAGATTAGTAATAATTAATAAAACCTTTTTAAATATGTGACATGTTTTTTCATTTAAATATCGAAAATATGACATAAACAATCATGTTTGTTTATTTCATTAAATCTCTGCTTCATCTTTTTGTTCCTAGAAAGAAGAATAGGACTAAAGAATTCATGGGATTAATGTATTTATTTCAAATTTCGAGAAGGAAACATGTACTGGACTATAAAAAATTCATGAGAGAATTCTGCTGCTGTGGTAAGGCTTGAGGCATAAATATCATTCATAATAATATTGTTTGCAGCTAAATATGCAAAGAAGCAACATGGTCCTCTCGGCGTGAAGGGGATGATAGCAGTTATAGTGGTGTCTGTTTTTGTGATCCTGCTTCTTATCGTTTATATTGTACATTGGTTCGTAAGGAGGAAAAAACAAGGTAAGCTAAATTAAATATATGCTTATGAGAATTTCATAGAACAAACAAGTATGAAAACTTGGTTGAGAATTACTGTATATGTTTCCATGTTCGATGACAGTGAGGAGAAAGTATGGCAAATATCCATCTACCATTGATTTTAATGACTCTCCAAGCATAGAAGATCTTCAAGGCAGACAGAATTCAGACTTACCTTTCTTTGATCTAAGAGACATTGTTGAAGCAACAGACAATTTTTCCCCAGATAACAAGCTTGGACAAGGTGGTTTTGGTTCTGTTTACAAGGTAGTGACAAGTCTCATGTTTCATAACTTCATAGAACAATGTTTTCCTGCGGCACTTGTACACTGACAGAAAATTGAGTTTGGGTTATGATTTCAGGGTTTGTTAAGTAATGGAATGGCAATAGCAGTGAAGAGACTGTCAAGGTCTTCTGGACAAGGCATCGAAGAGTTTAAGAACGAGGTCGCCCTGATTGCAAAACTCCAACATAGGAACCTGGTTAGGATCTTAGGTTGCTGCATTCAAGGACAAGAGAAGATGTTAATCTATGAGTATTTGCCAAACAAAAGCCTGGACTCTTACATTTTTGGTGTGTCCTGTTTTCACCTTTGCTCCATCAATAGTTGACCTGTCAATTTAGAAATGCCCATGTTACTTAAGTCTTTGCATTTCTGGTCCAGATGAATTTAAGAGGTCACAGTTAGACTGGAAGAAACGGTTAGATATCATCTATGGCATTGCTAGAGGGATCTTATACCTTCATCAAGATTCAAGATTAAGAATTGTCCATAGAGATTTAAAGGCCAGTAATGTCTTATTGGACTCTGAACTCAATCCAAAAATTGCAGATTTTGGTATGGCTAGGATATTTGGTGGGGAGCAAATTGAAGCAAACACAAACCGTGTCGTTGGAACCTAGTAAGTACTAAACAATACAATACAGAAAAATCTAACTAGTTTCCTCACATTATGTTACTTTGGTCTCTATACCAATTGAAAGACTATGCAGACAAAACATAAATAGGAAAATAGTCCATTGCCAAAACCCTATCTGCAATATTTTTTCTTGAATGCAGAAGAAATTGAATGGGTTTTTTTTTTTTTTCTTTTATAGTGGTTACATGTCACCGGAGTATGCAATGGAAGGAATTTTTTCAATCAAATCTGATATATATAGTTTTGGAGTTTTAATTCTAGAGATCATCACCGGAAGAAAGAATAGTGGTCATTATGAAGATATTACCTCCTCCACTTTGGTTGGACATGTGAGTAACAACGCAGAACAATATCTTCAAACTTACTAAACAGTGGATCTGGAAATGCTTTAATACTATACTTATCTGTTAACTTCAATTTTTTCAGATATGGGATCTGTGGAGAGAAGGCAGAGCCTTGGAGATTGTTGATCCATCAATGGGTGACACATGCCTTGAACATGAAGTCCTAAGATGCATCCAAATTGGGCTACTATGTGTACAAGATTATCCAACAGACAGGCCAACTATGTCAGTAGTTATTTCTATGTTGGGTAATGACACGACTCTTCCTACTCCCAAACAACCAGTATTCATTTTCAAGAGATATACTCACACCAGTACAGACCAATCAACAAGTGAAGGGATGAATTCAGTAAACGGGGTGAGTATTACTATGATAGAAGCCCGCTGAAGATCCAGGCTCCCAAAACTTGTACCGTATCATACTACTATATTACTATGCTCTTACAATGAGAGTGATATATATTTAATGAACAACAAGGCTTCTACATGTTATATTGATGTATATTTTATCCAATTCAGCATAATAATAACAATGTAATGTTGCCTCTTAAATCAGATTTTAAACTGTCGTGTACTAGTATAATCACTGACATAATGTATCATAACTATTAGATGAATAGATAAATAGATAGTTATGTACTATTCAATAGCTCATTTTACACATCAATGACTATATTAATTATACAAGTTTTTGATTCCAAAAAATTTGGATCCATAATCCCCGGTAAAAAATTTTCTGCTTCCTTTTGCACGACATTTTAGTGGATCCTAAATATAGAACATATAATCTTTCCTCAGATTCTTCAAAAGTGCACGGAAAAGGCTGCTCTTCAACTTTAAGGTGTCCTCACACCAACAATGCAGTAGTTTAGTGCAAAGAGAGAGAAGAAAGTTCAATACTTTAATGGCAGAATATGATGATTTTAGTTCCCGGTCCCTATCAGAAGAGTGGGAGCCATAGGTTCTATGGTTCAGAGAATCTATGCAAGATTGTTGCTATCAGATGGACCTTAGAACACAGCCTAGACAATGACATTTTATATAACTCATCTTATTCAGTTATGAATCAAGGGTAATGCAGTAAGAAACCTTCCTGTGGTAAATATGACTTCAAAATCTTAATTGAAAGGTTGAACTTTGAATTGTGAATCTGTGATTAATTATGCCTAAACCATTTTACTGGCTTTTAGAGCAACCAAACAGGTGTTTGGCAACAAACAATAATGCACCACAAAATGTCTGTTTGAATTATAAATAAATATATTTTTTTCAAGTCTCCTTTGCCTTTTGTTTCCAATATCAGATGCAGCTGTAAGCATCTATCAGTAAGAATTAATGAGCTTGCTGGAAGAAAATTACAGATTCTAGTGTATACCTTTAAACGAAGCAGCTTCCATAACTTGCCCGTGTCTATGACCACTTTTCCTCACGACAGGTCGTTTTCCTTTGTTTTCTCAAAAAACCACAGACATGAAGAATTACTCAGAACTTGCTCAACTATTAAACGACTTCCAAGCAACTCAAAGAATTACTCATAAAAAGAAGAGGGAAAAAAAAAAAAAAACCTAAACAAAATGAAAATGAAAAATCTTGTGAGACTAGGAATAGTTCTCATTTGCGGTGGGTTTAGATGAGACGGTATCATTGTTGGAGTAATGTTGTATGTAGGCGAACTAGGGATGAGCGTCGGTCGGTTTTGACTATATTTTTAACCAACCGACACTAACCGATTGTATAATTTTGTCAAATCGATAACTGACCGACTATACTTTAAAATCAACGGTTTGGTTTTAATCGGTTAATAGTTAACCGACAATAATAATTTTTTTTAAAAAAAAAAAGCTTTTGTTTTCATTTTAGTATTGTGTCTACTTGAAATATATATTTAATTGCTTTACTATAAATTAAAAATGTAACTATTTGATAAGTTAAAATAAATTATTTTTTTAAAAGTATATATAACATCTTACTAAGAATCATATAAGTAAAAATAAAAATATATAAATTTAAAAACCTAAAAATATATGAAGATATTTAAGGAAGCTAACTTCTTTCGGTTCTAGACATATACACAAATGCTTAGAGGAGGCAAAATTAACATAAACAAATGTCTATACATAACAAAAGTAACATTTTTTTTTAATTTCTTTACTAGAAAATTACTATTTTCAATAAATATATTTATACAAGACTAAAATACATATCAAATTAGTAATATATAATTATTTTTATATATCAAGATGATACAGTATTTGAGTGATTTAATCAATCAATAAAATAATTAAATCACTAATTAACATGGTATATGAAAATATTAAAGTTTATAATGTTTTAGTCGGTTGGTTCGGTTTTCATCGGTTAGGAAAAATGCAAAACCGAAACCGACCGATATTAACCAATTTTTTTAAATTTTAAAATCGTAATCGATTGACTAAACCGATACTAACCGATCAACACTAACCAATTTTTTCAGTTCAGTCGATTAATTGAATTTTGCTCACTCCTAAGGCGAACAACTTCCTTATAGCTGACACGCTAGTAACGACTCCTGGCCCATGGCTACCCTACCACTGTACCCATGATTGGCCTCAACCTTATAAGACTAGATTATTGAGAGCTAGTGGTTCAAGAACTTCTCCTACCTACATAATTAGTGCAGAACATGAAAATCGAATTTCCTCCAGTTAAAAAAATGTTGGATAAATTAATGTGTACATTTCTATACCATATAAAAGTCTATGGTGTTTTTTGTTACAACAAATCCAAGTTTGTAGAACAAAATCACTTTGATTAAATTGAATAAGAAAAGTTCTAAATCTTCATACCAAATCATGCTGAAGTTGCATATGTTGGGCCCGGGAGATGTTCAGATAACCAGGGGATCACAATTTGCGTGAAAGAATATACTTCATGGGCTTGACACCACCTTCCAACTCAAAAGCTTAAGCTATTAGGTGTGTGGGTCTCTCCATTATATATATCCTTCACCTCTCTTTAATTTGTCCGATGTGGGACTTACTTCACACTTGAATTTCCAATAGCATAAGGTGAGGAAATTTTAACCCCAATTGGAATTAAAGTAGATAATGGTTCAGAAATGAAAAGCTACTCCTATTTGCCCAAGCAATGATGGTGACTACAAGATGATAGGCCCACTGTTGGTCACTTGGATAAAAACCCAGATTAATTCCCCTTCACGGGATCACGTTTACCTGCATAAACGGCAGCCAATGGCCTTACTCACGGCAATTCTCATGCATCACGTTTCTGTCCTTATATGCTGAATGGAAAGGGAAGAGAACCCCACTTCCTACGTCCAATTTTTCTTATATGGGCAGTAGGGCACGTCTTGATTAGCTTTTGAGGTAGAGATTTTAGAGCCATTGTCCTCCATAGAAAAGAAATTCAGCACTCTCTTTCTTCTCCCTTTCTCTTGGGCCTTTCATCGAATAGATTTGAGGCCATCGCTATCGCTTTCTGCACAACTGTCCCTTGATGATTGCACGGAGCCTCACGCTCCTTTTTTTCTTTGCCTTTGGCTAGTCTCTTTCCAATCCCATCCTTTGCAATATTATAATTGATAATTGAAGGTAACACTCATCCAGCACTTTTTCTATGCATGGACATATACGAACACCTTTGTTACTAGGGTTTGACCATTACCTCTTTTTCTCTCTTCCATCTCAAGCTGCAAATAAAGTTCACCATGTTTTCTAAAATTGGTTAGACAAAATAATGAACACAATTAAGCATTTGCATACCATGAGGTAACTTTGAACAGGTTGTGTCGGGTGAATGTAGTTCAGAAGCACAGCACTATTTGCATGCGCATGAATAACAAAAAACAAAATATAACATAATTAAATCAATTATTAATGTGACATTATAGTTTAATTAAACAATCATCATCGTGACATGTACTTAACTATTGTGCAGTTAATAGCCAACAATCCAAGTCCTAAAGCATATCAAGTTGATTAAATTTTACTGTCTTAGTTTTGGTACAATATAATGAGGATATATAATATGCCTCCATCACAACAAGTTTCACTGGCTTCTTAAGTCTTGGAATATATAGTAAGTCATGTCTCAAGATATTTAAAATTTAAAATTTAAAATATTAATGTCACACTTATTAAAAAAGTTATTGTTTATTACTCCTCAATTGAGAAAATAATAAAAATTCCTTGAGTGCAAATTGAAAAAGACAAGAGATTATTAATATACTTCAATTTATGATAAGTACACTGAGGTTGAAGCATTCCAGACCTTTTAGTTTAATATACGAAGAAGAGGGAAGGTTTCATTTTGTCCACCTTCAATCATAGAGGGTACAAGTTGTGGAATGAAATATATATATGATCTTGGGAAGATGACAACCTTGCTAGTTACCTGGATGACGATCATTCATGCTCAATCATCCATGCAAATACATATAAGGTCACTTTCAAATTCAACACATTATATTTTTGGCAACATTAACGGTATTCTTTGGCCATAGATATAATCACCTGATACAATCATACACTTTTGCTCACATGTGGACGTCTCCTTCTTGACATCTGCCCTTTAATTTGTCCTCTTATATATGTTGCCCTTAATATAAGGGTACCTTTGAATACATACAATTTTTTGCATTATTGCAAAGTGATATGTACCAAAATTAATGTGTTAACTCTTACATTAGTCATAAATAATTCAAGAAAAATCATAAAAAAATCGTTTCACTAATTTCTTATAAAAAGTCACATTATAATTAAAAAAAAAAAGATTTTGTTAATACTAATTCTTAAATTTTTACATAATTTAAAACGAATATTAACTTGAATATCATATGTTTGATATTTGACCTAATCTTTTTTTGTTTGTAAAATTTTTAAAACTCAACTCAACTTAAACTATATCTAACCTTAAAAATTTAAAGAAACACAAAGTATCTTCTTATCCTGCTTTCAAGAATATTCTAATCTTTCAAAGTTTAATCCTTCTCTCCAACTAAATATTATGTAATAGATTTAAAGAACAATTTTATAATATTTTATATAAACAAAATACCTTTAAAATGTGATTTATCTTTTTCGTGACGGAGCTTGATTTTTTTCTTTATTATTTAAAAAATTTAGTATTTCGTTCCATTTATGAAAAAAGTTAAAATAAAAATCATCACACATGTCCACTCATTCGAGTTGGATATTTAGTGACACGTACAGATAGAATTTTGTTAAACAGAACAAATGCAGCACGAGGGAAACACGTGCCACCGCGCGCGAGATTGGCTCGCGAATGTTGACTTTTTAATCAACATTTGATTTGATTTGACTTGGGCATTTTCCCCTTCTACAATTATACTTTGGTTCCTGTTGGCGTCTGTTTTCATACACGGGTAATTTCACCAAGAGTCGGAGTCCGAGTCCGAGTCTCTTGACCGACATCTCCATTCCGTAGTCTTGCCCGGATAAAGAATTAAGAAGATAGATCTGTGTTTTGACCAAAATACCCTTGTGTCGCGTGTCATTTTACGCGAACTCTGGCTCTCTTGTCAGTAATGAAAAGTTTAACTGAATGGTATTCGTGGATTTCCTCTTTCCCTCTAGTTTCCGGTGGAGTAACCGACAAAACCTAGAAGGTTGAAAGAGAAGAGTGACACCAAGTCAAATGTCTCAAATACCCTTTTATCCGTAATTGAAAGAGAAGGGGGGCACTTCAGCCTTTTTTCATATTACTTCTTCATTTTCACTTTCTATATTTAATGTTCAAATTATTGTCCATAATGGAAAATGATAAAAATGTCTAATAAATTATTTCATTAAAATAGAAAAGTTATCCAATAAGAGCAAGAAGTTGCCACTCTTCAATTATTATATAAATAAAGTAATATTCACACTTTCTTTCTTACATTATTTACATCATCACGTCTTATTTATTTTATTTTATATAATTCTCAACAATTTTAATCTTAACTCATATAAAATATTAAGATTATAAGAAAATCAATGTTCATTAAATCGATTACGTAAATTTAATTGTCACAACTTTATTTGAAAGTAAGATAACTCATGTCATTTGTTTTTTCGTAAGATAATTCATGTAATTTTTACTCTCTCCACTCTTTCACTTTTTTTTTTTTTTTAACTTTTAAAACACATATAGCATAATTGATTTAAAAATATTCAAAAAAATATATGTGTGACTGAAGTGATAAATAAACAAAACTTAAATGAATAACATTTATAATATTAAGATTTAAACACCATAAAAAAATACATATTAAAAAAAGTAATATCTCTAAACAAAATTAGTTTTTTTTTTTTAATGTAGAAGATATTGGTTGCTCAATTTTTTTTTTTTAAAAAAAAGTTAAAATTACATATAACAATCTTCATACTATTTAATTTAACTTGTCTTTATTTATTTAGATTTCCCTCATTTAAATTTCTAAAAGTATATATAAGATTACAAATACGACCTGTAATGCAAATATCACTTCATGAAAACTATAGCATATAATTAAGGTCATTGGCGTCTTTTCATTGGTCAAGCTAAAAAAATGCAAAGGTTAACCATCGGCCAATAGCCTCCGAAAACCTCATAAACCCTCTCTAACCCATAGCTTTCTAGAGAGAGAGAGAGAGAGGGTGCGTGTCTGCGTCTGAGCAATGGCCACTCAGCTCCCGGACGACTTCAAGTGTCCGATTTCGCTAGAGATAATGTCCGACCCGGTTATCCTCTCGTCGGGTCACACCTTCGACCGAGACTCAATCCAACGGTGGCTCGACGCCGGTCACCGGACCTGTCCAATCACGAAGCTGCCCCTCCCGGACCACCCTTCCCTCATCCCCAACCACGCTCTCAGAAGCTTGATTTCAAATTACGCTCTCATTTCCCCTTTGAAACATCACCCTCCTCCTCAACCCGAAACCCTGATCTCCACACTTCTCTCCCGTTCATACTCCCTTGACTCCAAAATCGAGTCGCTGCGCCAGCTAACCCGGCTTTCAAAACGTGACTCGGTGTTCCGGCGGCGGTTGACTGAGTCAGGGGTCGTGTCGGCGGTGCTCAACTGTATTGACTCGGATGATCCCAGTCTTCAGGAGAAAGCTCTTTCCTTGCTGCTGAATCTCAGTCTAGACGATGACAACAAGGTTGGTTTGGTGGCGGAAGGCGTAATTGGTCGTCTTGTGGCGGTTTTGCTTGGTGGGTCCCCGGATTGCCGAGCGTTGGCAGCAACTATGCTGACGAGTTTGGCGGTTGTGGAAGTCAACAAGGTCACAATTGGTCGGTATCCTTGCGCAATAGGAGCTTTGGTTTCGCTTCTCAGAGATGGTAAAGGCAGAGAGAAGAAAGAAGCTGCCACAGCACTATATGCTATTTGCTCTTTTCCTGATAATCGGAGAAGAGCTGTGGAATGTGGGGCGGTGCCAATTCTGCTTAGAACTGCTGATTCTGGTCTTGAAAGGGCCATTGAAGTTCTGGGTATTTTGGCTAAGTGCAAGGAAGGTAGGGAGCAAATAGAAACGTATCATGGTTGTATACAGATTCTAGTCAAAGTGTTGAGGAATGGAAGCTCTAGAGGAGTTCAATATGCCCTGTTGGCACTCAACTCCCTTTGTTCTTATAGTGAACAAATGAGCTTAGAGGCTTTTAAAGAAGGGGTTTGGGGGATTTGTATGGGATTACTGGAGGATGATAATGAAAAAATAAGGAGAAATTCTTCCAGTTTGATTCAGGTCTTTTCTGGAAACCATGCAATGAGCTGATATCAAATTCAAAATGTTTTGTGGAGATGGGAAAGAATGAGTTTCGATAAAAAGATTTGTTGTCCTCTGTGGAGGTGAGTTGGGTTTTTTTTTTTATTAATTCTACCTTTGTTGGGTAGTTTCTGTACAAAAATGAAGATCAAATTTTTGTAATAGGTTTTTTTTTTTTTTTTTGTATCTTGTACATTTCAATAAAGAAGATGGGCTGGCGCTCTGTTGTTGGCTGTTCTAATGAGAAATTTGCTAATTGATCCTCTAAATTGTAATCGTTCATAGTTCAAAAATGCCTCTTGCTTTCCTTGCAATACTAGTATACTGAGTTTGTTAATGGCTTGCTGCCATGTTGTTTTCTAGTTATGTTAGTCATGCAACTCGCTAGTGTCCCAAACTCATACGTAATAATCCTTACTTGTAAGTACATAAGATTTTGATACAGTATTTATGTTCCTTCTGTACTTGTAAATGCACACTTACAAGGAACTTACTGTTTCCTTGCATTTTTGGAGTTCAATTTTTCTCATGCATCAGCATCTTCTCTATCCGCACTTTGAATTACTCTTGAATATCATTATGAAAGAACTAAGTTCCTTATATATAAAACTTAGAAATCCATACAAAATTACTGCTCTATCTCATTCTTTCTTTTATGATAAAGTTTTCAATGGTTACTTGATAGAAAATGAAGATGCAGCATTGGTCTAACACTGTGACTATAGATAGGTGATATAAAAGAAATCATGACAAATCTTATCTTCCAGTTTTCCGTGAAAGTTTCAATATGGGGATGAATGGCTTGCTATCTGGACTAGGAAGCATTTGCTTTCTACGTTCTGAGTTCATCTCGGGATATGGAGGAAACTTTTGAGATAGAGCTCTCTGCATTGACATCATCAGCGTTGTAGTTTATGCAGATGGGTGGTTGGCATGTGGTGCAGAGAGCTTCACCCTGTAATTTTCTTCTGGTCTCTATGTTTTATGGTGCATGATTAAAGAACTTGCATCTTCCAACCTAGTGAATGTTAGTTGTTAATGGTAAGAGTCTTAAGACAATGGAACCTCTAGTCCTCTAACTGATATTGTAATGCTGTCCGTGCTTTGATTTTTGATGTTAAGCTTTTTTCAAGATGCAAACTGAACATTAAGAATGTAGGCATCAATCATTGTATGCCTTCCTGCTCTTGAGGTGAGATTTATTAGAAAACTGCATATTTGACTAACTTAACCATGAAACAACCTTGAACTTTGCTAGAAAATGCCTGGTTAATGTGATGGTGAACTCCTTGTGTGTTGAAAAGGTAAGTCACCAAATTGTTCGATTTTCATGTGTTGCTTCTCTAGGAGGAGCCAGTCCCACGTAGCAGATAGCTATACAATTGTTTTTTGTGTATTTCCATATTGGTGTTTGACAGATGATTAGGTTTACCCTCCAAGGATCTCGAAAGGTCGTTGCTCTAGAAGTTGTTGGTTGAAAATGTCTATGTCAAGAACAACACGGGTGCAGAATCAGTACTTTGCACTGTTAAGGTTGCTGAGAATTGCCATTTGACACTGTCTATGATGTTGATTCCTCAGTCACGAGAATGGTTTGATTCTCTTCCCACTTGTCCCTCTTCTTTTTATATTGCTGAATGATTCCTTACCAGCTGAAGGAGGCAAAGAGGGCTCACAGAGTCTATATATAAAAATATATTTATACATATCAGTAGAGCCGCCTTATGCTCAGGGGACCAAAGACTTCAAGTTGACTTGGCTTTCTATTGGAATTCAACTGGTTAAAAAAATAGATAAATGTGCACCTAATACCATTTTTATAGGCACCAATTACATAGATTAATTATCACAATAAAATTATTTTAATTTAATTAAATGTTTTAAGTTTAAGTTTAAGCTCAAAAACATATAATTATGTAAAAATTTAATTTATTTTTTCCAATATAATAACATTTGATTTTCACTGTTGCTAACTTGTTTCAAGGACTGTAGCCTCTTTAATGAAGTGGCTTTTGTGAATGAGAATCACATGATGACTAGTGATTATGATGTGGTTAAGTAAATTTTCACTTTTCATTTTTATGTTTGAATTTCTTTCTTCTTCTCTTTTCTTTTTTTTTTTTTTTAAAAAAAAAAGGGAGTGTTGTAGCACTAGCACATCTGATGGCTTTTTTCTTAAAAGTGTTCTTAAACATAAACATGATTAAGCGTGTTGATTGTTTCTACTTTTCCTTTTTCATTTCTCTTTTTGCCCAGAATCCATCCTTTTTAATATGTAAAATATGCATCCTTAACTTTGAAGCAAGGTGAATGATTATACAGATGTTACAAACTTATAACCAGCACCTCCTATGAAATGTTGTAAACTTTTGAAAACATATATTTTTTTTAAAAAAAAAAATTATGTATTTATCATATAATAACTTAAGCTTTGTTTAGTGGTGAGAGGTTTAAATAAATTGAAATAGGATTGGAGTTTGATTTACTTTTATAAATGGGAAAAAGATATTTTTTTTAAGTTTAATATATTCTTAATATTTATGACTATGCACATTTACGTAAACTTACTCAAATTTAAATAAAAAAAAAAAAAATCAGTTAGAATGAACTCAGTTGACATAAAAACATCTTTAAAATGATGAACTTTTAAATTACCAAAAAAAGAACTTTTATAAATAGATGAAATATGGAAATAATATCATATTATTTTAAAACACAAAAGCAATTCTGACTAGTTTCCTTTTTTCTACTTTTGTCCACTACAAATCTGATTTGTTTCACAAAGGTTGGTGTGAGATTCTCTGCAACTTTTCTTTTGATTTCCATTCTATGAAATAAAAGACAAAAGAAACGAGGAACATATTGATAATTTGCTGGCTTATATTTTCATTTTGTTAAGAAATTTATTTTAATAATTCAATAATATTTATTTTATTATTTTATAATATATTGGTCAATAGAATAATAAAACATGATTGAATTAAGATTTTTTATTAGGTGCAATAAACCCCCGAATCAAAGCCGTAGAGGCCCAATGCCAAACTATGGCAAGTGGGCTAAGCCTTTGTTCAAAAAATGGAAAAGCCTATGGTGAATTCTTTTGGCACACGGCATATTTTCTAATCACACACCCCGTATGATATAAAGGATATTATCCACCCACGATGGAGGGATGTGTGGTTAGAGAAAAGAGGGTGTGCCAAAAGAATTCACCCTCAAGTATTTCATGCAAAGAGGTTATTATTATATGGGGACAACATCTCAAAGGATACTGCACTGCTTGAAAAAGGTAGGGTCAATGGTTATATTGTTTTCAATTCTGTGATGAGTATGCCTGCAGAAAACACTGGCCAACCCAAACCCCAACCCCAACCCCCACCAAAAGTGACTTCTTTTTATTTGGAGCTACCTATGATTGCGGACTTTCCAGTTCCCACATACAATGTACAGTGTTTCATTTCATTTGATCTATCTATCTATCTATCTCATTCACAAGACTTGAGAGTCTATTTTAGACACGGGAAAGAGGGACACATAGCAGCATTCTTGCAGATGGAGCAAAAGCCATTGATTCCTCTTGTTCATCTAATTGTGGGTCAACCCTACAACCACAAGCATGGCAGTTGGTAATAACCTATTATTCTTGATGCATGTATGCCATTGCCCACCACGACTAGGCCTTGCTACAATCCTAGTCTGCACATAACACACAACCAATCAAGATTTTTTTAGTTGGTAACACTTAACAAAAATACATGTTTAAGTTTCATCGTCACTGTAAGAATCTCATTAGTAAGTAATCTGTAAAAATCTTTATAAATATTTCTGAATCTTGAAATTTATTTCGATACTAATAAACTTCCTAAACCTTAACTCATATAAACTTTTTCTCACCTAATATATATCATCACACACTCAAACTTGCATTGTCATGAATAAATTATTAGACTTGGTTTCCCTGTGGGGATTGGTTTCTCACACCTATACCATCCATTCATTGCTTTTCTGAATTATTCACCCTCCAAACTACACATCTATAATTAATAAACAATCATAAGAAACTTCCATTTGGGTATCTTTTAATTGGTCGGTACATATGTATATATTTATGCCCATTCAAAGAATGCACAAATTAGTCAAAATAAATGTAAATGATCATGATCTCATGTTCATGTGACTTTAAGCAACATATTGATTTTAACAATCCATACAATATGGTAAAACCAAAAAAAAAATATTGGATTTAATTTAGTCAACTCAATTGTCCCATTCAATCAACCTTATTAATTGCTAGATATATCCGAAAGTGCCTTTCAAGAAATTGTCACGAGCTTTAGTATATGAATTATGGCTCAATCAATGAGTAAACAAATATCAACATAATAGAGTTTAGTAATTACATATATAAAGAAAGAGGATAATATATGTTACAGTTATTATAATATAATAATAACTTATTGTAATATAATTATACCTTGATTAAATGGTAAAAAAATTATTAAAAGAGACTATATATAAATTTTATGCATATTTTATGTTATTGAAGACACAAAATTGCTAGAATTTTCTGCACCAGATATCAATATAAATATATATATAAAACCATATAGAACATTATGCTTAAGTTAAAATATTAAAAGAGGAATGGAAGTCAACAAGAGATTATCTCTAACTAAGCATATATTATCTTATGTTAATTAATTCAGTTTCCAAGTCATTGTTCATATATATATAGAGAGTGAGTCAATTAAAATTAAATATCAATTTATGTGAACTTATTCATTGTTTCTAGGAAGTTATGGGAGATATATATAGTTTTATGAATTAATTAATTTTGATGAACTAGCTAGAAATTAATTTAAGGTAATTTAATTGAACGATTGTTGGATATTAACTTTTTTATCATAAAATTTGAATATTATTGATATATATTATTGATTGTTGATTTGGATAGACCACGCCTTATCCTAATTCTACAATTAACTATGTATCTTTCTGGTACAATCCAACCAATAAATACTATTATCCTAATCTTCTAATCAATACGATGCACGCATCCAACCCTTTAATTTTATGTGCATTAAGAGTCTCTCAGTTAATAATTAGAAATTATGTTTTTTTAGATATGAATATTACTAAAATAAATACATCTCTTTTAATAAAGTATTTTTAAGATATGAGCAAAAATTAAAATTTTATTTATATGTTTAAGAAACCAACCGACATTGATAAATATGTATTCTATTACAATTAATTAGACCATCTTTATATTATTATTTCTCAAAGCAAAGTCACCACTAATGAAAAAAAAAATATTTTGATAGGAATGAAAAAAGAAATTAGTCATAAAAAATATTTTATTTTGATAGGAATGACCATGAAATTATAACAAAATATTTGCTCTTTTTCATATGAAAATTATAAATATACATTATTTTTTTTATAGGCAATTAAAAATATACGTTATAAATATAAATATTGTATCTCTCGCCCTAAAAAAATTAGTTAAAATCGTCTACCAAAATATAACTCTCAAAATAAATAGGTAAAATTATTCTCTTAACCACTATATTTTATTTTTTTTTAGAAATTAAGTTCTAATTTTTATATTTTTAAAATTTATAAAATAGTCTTTATAATTTTTTTTTATCGTAGTATACATGTCTTATTTTTTTTTTTTATGCTTCTCTATAAAGAAAGTTAGATTTTTTTTTCTATTTTTCATTTATACACAATTTTTAAAATTGTATAATTGATTTGAATGATTTATTATATCTTTTGAATTTGAATATTATAGTTGTGTGATTTTTGGAGCTAGTACAGAACACAAAAATAAAATATATGAGAGAGCTTGCATAAAAAGAGACTTTTATCAAATAATAAAGATCAAACGTTAATCTTTTAAAAATTATAAAAATTATTTTATAAATTTTAAAATTATAAAAATTAAAATTTAACTTTAAAAGAACTATAACGATAAAAAAAAAAAAATTAACCAAATAAATAACATTACTTATAATATATTTATGGAGCAATTATTGATTGAAGTTTCTTTTGGATCCTTCAAAATCTATAATTATCTTTAGGGATTCAAGATCTAAGAATCACTGATTTTTCTGATTCACAATGAGATGATGGTTTACATTAACAATGAGGATGGACATGACAACACCAACAACTCCACCTTATGTCAATTACAATTTTAGGATTTGATCCACTAATCATACAGCAGCCACCATCAACTTAGACAAATATAAAAGTTAATTTTTAAATAGATTAGCTGTAATAAAAGATTTTCCGGGCAACAATATTATTAACATAATAACAATAATGAATGAATAAAGAATATTTATTTATTTATTTTTTTAAAATTTCTGGATGAATGGGCTTCCTAGAGCTTATCGCAGACGCCATGGCATTATAAATACGGGCACACCCTGCTTCTTTCCAGCGTCAACGCTACCTTCACCAACAAAGCCTTTTGTTTTTCTACAGAGCTACACAGCAACTAAGAAAACTCTCAAATCGTAATGGCTGTCAAAGTTTATATTGTGTAAGTTATTCTCTCTTTTCTCTTTCTGGCTTTTGTATGGGTCTTGAATGCTCGCAGTCAGCTGCTTCGATAGAAAAGTTAGAAAATTTCGATCAAATTTTTAGTGTTTTTATTGGTCTGCTTTCTGGGTTTGCCTCATTTGCTCCATCTGTTTTCAAGAGTATAATGGTAAATAGAAGGACCTTTTGCTTTGTTGATTGATTCATCTTGTAAATTAGTTATCTTATTTTTCTGGGGATAGATGGTTTTATGCTTCCATTCCAAATTCCTCTTTTTGATGATAGCGCAATTACTTTGGTTGAGTAATTGTGGATAGATGAAATGGGAAGTTGGCCTTTTTGGACGTCTTCCAATCAAAGAATTTTGGTTTCAGCAAGTCAATTATGAATGAATATTATTACCTCATCATTTTGTTATGGGTGTTTGAAGTTTGGACCCATTGAGGCTTTTTCTCGATACGGAACATCTCTATGAATTTCATCCTATTTTTTGTTGCTTTCCACTCTGAAAGTTGAAATTTTGGGAAGTTCTGCTGTTTATCTTCGATTGACTTGGATTGCTTATTGTTCTTGGAGTTCAGTAGAAACTGATGAACCAAATTCAATGATCATGTAAAGTAGACAAGTCTCTAAATCAAATCTGTTTGAGCTTTGAGATGGATTTAACATATCAAGTCTTTCCTAGGACCACATCCTACAAGCAGAGGTTCTAGTACAGATCTGTTTCGGGTATATTGATGATTTCTTCTTCCTCTTTTTCTTTTTCCTTCTTTTGGGGGTTAAAAGTTGGATGATTGCAAGAAAACTTTTCGTCCCGCGCATTGGCAAGCTAGAATTTCATATTCTTGCTACTCTATAATCATTATTATTCTAAGTTACCATCACAGTGGATCTAGTCCAAAAAGATCAATATTGAAATAATTAAAAGGGAAGAATGAAAGAGAGAAAGAGAGATTTGATGGGGGAAGGTCATAGGACAATTTGCTGCATTGGCAATAAAGATATGATTGTGAAGCCAACCTACTTTTGAAATTAAGGTCATAAAGGGCGATAGCCATGGATTGAGGAGATCAAGCCCCATGCTTTTTTGAGTGTGTGGTCCTGGCATTAGTCATTATTGATGATTATCCGAGCTACATACACAATACAGGATAACTATTAGGATAGGTCTTCATTCATTGGATTGCAATCTGGACAAAATTTAGTTTCTGAATTTCTATATGTTTAGAGGAAAACTTAATCAGATCGTTTAAAGCATGTGGAGTCAATGACAGTGTTTCTTATCTTAATGCATTAACGATGGACCATGACAGTGTTTCTCAACACAGTTGTTTTCTAGTTTAGCTTTGTCGGTTTTGTATTGCTCTAGTAGATAATTAGTACCACAAGTCCAATAAGATTATATCATATTCTGCTTTTGAAGTTAATTATAATGCATAGTATGATGCTCAAGCTAATTGATTGAAATTACATTGTATGCTAGTTACTATTCTATGTACGGACATGTTGCGAAGCTGGCTGAAGAGATTAAGAAAGGGGCTGCCTCTGTGGAGGGAGTAGAAGCAAAACTATGGCAGGTTTGTGATGAAAAGCTTTTGAAGTAACAAACCCTTTCGTTTTCGTTCAATCAGCGCCTACATTCTACCTGTTCTCTCTTAAACCCTCTCAATGTGTTCAGTTATTCCAACTCTTGTGATGGTGGTTGGCTTTCTTCCCTCTGCAAATTTGGCTCATGGTTTAAAGTGTTCAAATCATCATTTAGTTTTTTTTTAAAAAAGTTTTCACCAAGTAACATCGTCCATTGAGATTTATTGTTCAGTATTTATAGGGAATTTTCTTTCTGCACCAATAACTATCTGATCTCAACAGGTACCTGAAATTCTGCCCGAGGAGGTTCTTGGAAAGATGGGAGCACCTCCAAAGAGTGATGTACCAATTATTACACCTAATGAACTAACCGAAGCTGATGGGTTATTGTTTGGTTTTCCTACAAGATTTGGACTGATGGCTTCTCAGTTCAAAGCTTTTCTTGATGCAACCGGAGGCCTATGGCGAACACAGGCACTTGCAGGAAAGCCTGCAGGATTGTTTTACAGCACTGCATCTCAAGGAGGTGGGCAGGAGACTACACCGTGTGTAACCAAATCTCTTTCACTCATCAATCAAGTTTCCATCACCATTTTCTGTTTCGTATGAACTCAGATAAGTCCAATAATCGTTTCTTAATCGGAAAATTGTGCAGATTGACATCGATTACTCAGCTTGTTCATCACGGGATGATTTTCGTGCCCATCGGATACACATTTGGTGCTGGCATGTTTGAATTGGAGAAGGTCAAGGGTGGCTCTCCTTATGGTGCAGGTACTTTTGCTGGGGATGGCTCAAGACAGCCCTCTGAGTTAGAATTGGCCCAAGCTTTCCATCAGGGGAAATACTTTGCAGGCATTGCAAAGAAGCTGAAGGGATCTGAGTGATTTTTATTTTTCATACATGTCCTATTTGTATACTAGCAATAAAGTCAAGTGTCCAGTTTACATATTATTATCAAACAGAATAAGATTACCAGTTGCATGAGAAAAAAGAAAAAAAAGTGTGAGAGACAATAAAAGTCGTCTTGTTGAATACAGTTGTTGTCATAGTGTATCCTCAGATAACAGTGTTGTTATGCCCATCAATAATAAGAATTTGTTTCTTGTTATTTACTTCCAAGTATTTAGCTCAGCAAAGAGTATTCTTGTTATCATAGTGGCTAACTAATGGAAACCTTAGAATTGTCAAAGACATTAAATTTTTTTGTGGATTTAAATTATTGACAGCTCTTTAATCATTAAATTTAAATCATACTTTGTCGGTGTTGGTAGGTGTTTGATGGTTTGTTTTATCAAAAGTCTTTTTTCTTACGGCAAAATTATTTTAATTAAATACGTAGAATTTGGATTAGAGTGATGTCAACATCAAACTGAATAATTTTTCTCAGGAAGGAAAAAGGATTGGGTTTTGGATTAGAGTTCACTGGGAAGTTGGGTTCACTAAAAATGACTCACCCCATTAAGATATTGAGTTAGGTCTAAATCGATATAGGCAGTAATTTATGTCAAATATGTTGAATTAAGATTAGAATTGTATTACACGGAACAAGATTTTCTAAGAAAATATAATATAATAATTATATTTGTAGCTAATCTTGACGTCAACCAAGATTTTTACTGGATTAGAAAGCCACGTTACCCGGGTGTTGACTTGCACTCTAATACTTAGATTTGATTTTTTCAAATCTAATAAAAATAATGCAGAAAAGAAGAATATTACATTATTATTTTCTTAGATACACCCCAAGATCCGACGACCAACTCATTTAATTCAGTAAAACGGTGGTCTTGCTCAGGGTTTCTGGGCTGGCCCAACCCGTCTTGGACCAATATATATTTGGGCTAGTTAGGGCTTGAATTTTCCGGGTTACATTAGGGGGTTCTAGGCCCTAAAATCAAAGGATTAGTTAAGTTTAAGTAATTCATTTAAAATATTCAACAATATCATTTAAAACCCACGTGCTTAGTTAATCTAGATAATCTATCTGATATCCCATTAAACACATGCAGTAAAATATCTCTAACAGACAAGCTAAATCTCCTGTTTAACCAATTAAATTAAAATTTTCAATTTCAATTTTAATTAATTAGAAAAATATAAAATAATACTGTAAATTTTTATTAATTTATAAAAATATAATATTTAATATATTTTTTTATGATAAACTGTGTATAAAACACTAAATGAGATAATATATTTTGCAGATAAAGTTAACCCTAATCAAGCATTAAATATGTTTAGACCAGACCTTATTCAATAAAGAATCGACACCTAACCTTTTTTAACTAGACAAGTTAAGCCGTACGAAAATACTACTAGCTACTTACACCCCTAAACTAAATCTAAATCTAGCATATGTATATATTTCATGACATCAGTTTATTCTATGATGGGATTAATCAATATTGTCAACTAGCTTTACTTAAATCAGTATCTGTACTGCGTCTTTGCACATTCAAATCTGTACTGTCCTTTCCAAATATAAAGAACATTTCAATATCTTAGGTCAAACATCTTGACAGCTCTAAAGGTATAATAAAGTTTGAGAGGCAGAGGTTGCTGTCCCAGCTATGCAGGAATCTTGCATTACGATATTTTCTGGTTTATGAATTGCTTGCAATACAGATCAGATTCGAAGGTTAAAAAAGAAAGAAGGAACCCTTTCCAAGATGGAATGACAAACTTGTACTACAAGATAAAGACATAGAGAGACCTTTTCCCATCACAGCACAAAAGTCACCTGGTAAGGCTGTTTAGTTTAATTAGGAGGATGGCATTTGAGTTTTAAAAATATAATTATGTTAAAATTTAATAATTTTTTTTTTATGATTTTGTTTAATTAGAACTCAATATAATATTAGATATAAAATGATTTATACTATATAAAAGAAAAAAGAAAAAGAGAAACCTTTCCCATTGATTAGCCAAAACAAGAAAAAGAGAGAAAGTTTCATATAAAAGATGTCTATGAAGAGTCATAACTAATAATACATGTACTTTATTTGAAAACACAATGATGCTTTGATGCATCTTTTTTTTTCGATCTCTACTTTATCAAATTCCCTTTATGTATGATCTTCTTTACAATTAAGTAAAACTCTTATAAAGAAAAACTAAGATTTGAAGATTACTCCAGAGATCAAAAAGAAATAATTGAATGGGGTAATGATCCCAAGATGCTTGCAATATCCTTCGTTGGATCAATTCAAAGTGACAGAAATAAATGATAAGAGGGGTCTTAAGAGATACATATCAATTAGATATTTAATTACTAAAGTGGTAACTTTTTCATGATTAGTCACTTCCATCATATAGGGACTCTTGTGCTTTAAGCTTGTTTCTATTTTGCTTACTATTGCTTGATCTCTGCAATATTATATATCTTGGTCCATATAGATTTTATATAAGCTGAATAAATAGATTGTGGTATGCGTGTGCATATGTATGTATGAGGGTTGTGTGCATGCATGCATGCGCAGTGTGCATTTATAATATCTAGTTTTATATCAAGACACTTGCTGAAGTGTACGCAATTTGCACCAGAACAATATTGTGTTGATTGTCAAGTAAGATGAATATATGTTTTATCCTCCATACAGATAAATTGTTAGTTTTGTGTTTGGTCCATTAATGGAAGCAATATACTCAATTTACCCTACCCATTTTCAGTGATATATGAACATATATAAGATCTTTGAAAGGTAACGAGAAGTGCTCAATTATCGATGGACGAAAAAGTATAATAAATAATATTTTCACTTCTTATCAAATTGAAAAGCAACATCTTCCTATTTATATGAACAATGCTATATATGGCCTGGTAAATTACAACTTGATATGTAAAGTTAAAATTCTTATCATTAATTGGATATAATCAAGTGGTGATTCTTATCAATGAAAGATCTATCCCCATAATAATATTTTATTTAGATATAAAACCATGCATGTTTCACAAATTTTTGAAGGTCTTCCCTAGCCAAGTTTATTAAAATACTAGAGTAATAATCAATAAATTCTTAAAAAAAAAAAAAAAAAAACTTAAAAGTTTGCAGCCATCTTGCAGCACTTGCAAGGAAGTATAGGTCAAAAAGTAGTTAATTAATAAATATAGATTAAATATAAAACAATATATTTGTTATGTTTGGAATCATCGCTAATTAAATCATAATATATACGTTCTATCCAAGTAAAATCTTTATTTATTAGAGCTTAACTTGAACGAGAAGAATTTTTATAGATCCCAGTTTATAGGGTTGGATGCAATACAATATTATAACTACCAGTCTACCACTGTACGTACAGAAAACATAATAATTTGATGCTGAAATTGTTTCGCACGTGCTTGAAAAAGACATGCACGCGTGCCTTCATATGTGAACACTCTAAACTTACAAAAAAGAATAGAAGATAAAGAAGAAACCCTAATTAAAAATTGAAAAGAGACTGAACTGCATCCTCCCTGTTTCAATATTCCAAAGTAACACACTCAATAAACAAAAGGAAGTAATCAAATTAATACTAAACTCAAATCAAATCATTAATCCTCTTTACTTTCACTTTTCTTTTTTTATTTTTATTTTGGTTTTTGCCTTGAATAATAAAAGTTGGTGCCAGCACTCTAATTTGGTAATACAAAATAGACATTAAATATTGATAAACAGGAACAAAAGGGCCTTTTAACTAGCCCCATATGCTAATTTCAGCTATATATTCCCTCTAACAACAATAGCAACGAATCAATATCTATAAGCTAATGTGAAATTGCCGCTGAATTTAGCACCTGTTCCTGCCCTTACCAACCTTTCAACTAATAAAAATATACTAATATATACTAATTACTAATTAATTAAAACATAATTGGGTTATTATTTAATAAAATAAGATCACCTAGCTGAGCTCTATTCTCTTCCAGTGGCCACTAATCATTTGCTAGCTTACATCTTTCTGCTTGTACCTGGCCCAGCATTAATTTCCTAGTCCATGTCTTTGAAGGGTCACTTCCTTTTCTTTCTCTTTTTTCCTTTTGTTTTCTTCAGCTTTTTCTCTTTCACCAATCGCGGGTTTCTACGTTTTTCACACTTTTGCTTCTTCCTTTTTAACTCAAACAGTTGTTGTTATCAGTTCTGATCTCCACTGGCAGAGTCTCTTTTTCTTTTCTACCTGATGAGTGTGTCTCCAAATGTTGGTGTCCAGAAATCACCGGCGGTCTCGGTTGCTACAGGGAATGTGCTTGAAATCGGTACCAAGCATAGCCCTCGGCTTCTTAAATCTTGTTTTGACTCTTCTGACTCCTTCACGTTATCATTAACCTAGAATAACAACGCAATCACAAATGCTTCAAGAAATGCCTAAGCCTGAATGCTGATTCTTTGTAATTAAAAAAATATATAATCATTGACATAACATAATATAAATTATTAAATTATATAAATTTATTAATAATTTATATTATATCACATTAGTTATAAAAATGAATGTGTAATTTTTTAATCTTAAATTTTTTTTATCATACTTTGTATAAACAATTACAAAATCTTACAATACCTCTTGGTGTTGGATGGGAGCTCCATTTTTCAAATATGGAGTACTCAAAACCTGAAATCATTCAAAAGAAAAAGTAGTTAGACATATTTATTAATGAGAAGAATATAATAGTAAAACTTATTTCTCAAGATTTTGCATCTTAAGCAATTAGGGTTTTGATGGAACATACATTGACTTGGTCATGAAGGAACTTGATGTACTCAATGGCTTCGTGGAGAACGGAAGCTGTGTCGGTCTATTAAGATCAAGAAGAAGAAAACATCCAAGTCAGTTTCAATGTATGAAAAAAGTTAAAAAGTTTTAAATCTATCATAGCATTAGCAACTGTGGGGAAAAAAATAAGTGGAGGAGGAAAGAAACATCCAAAAGCTCACCTTTCCGAAAGGTGAAACCAATTGCTGAAGAGCAGTAATTCGGTCCCCCATCTTCTCTTTCCGAACCTGTTCATTCCAACTTCAACTGGATTAAAATCTGACTATAATCATTATCAAGATTAAACTTAGTAAGAAAAAGAGGCTTAAAAACAAACATTACTCTTGCATGTTTCAAACTAAAGCTTGTTATGTCGGAGTCATATCTCATACTCTATCATATTCCTAGTTTTATATCCTTCTTTGTTAGTCAAAAAATGATAAAATAACATAGCATTATTTTATTATTTTTGAACGATTGAGATTTGAAAATACTATGAGATTAGGCATTAGACATATGAGATAGAAGAAGCTAACCCAGCTTTGTGATTGAAAATATGATGCTATAATACCTTAAAAGTTGGTAATGGTGATGGAGTTTCAATTCTCGGCCTCTTGAATGCAGGTTCACAAACCTTACTTTTCTTCATTGTGGATGCCGAGTCTGAAACAGCTTCTTCACTCTTGGCCTATACTTTTATCAGTTAGTCTCTTGATAGAAATTGCCCCAGTTAGCCATAAATTAATCTCAAACCTTCATATCTATAGCTGGTTACCTTGGTTGTGTGATTTGAGCAATTGTGCTTCTCATCAAACTTTGTAGCCTGATGATCATATTGAGGCTGTGATGAACCAAAAACACGTGCTCTTAAGTCGTTCACTGCATCAGCAGAAGCATTCCAGAAAGGGGTATTGTTGGAAAAGTGCAGCCCACCAAGCTGCTGCTTTGGTTTCAAAAAGGGAGAGACTTTATTAGACCAAGTTGGTGAAAGATCATCGGAGGAGGAGTTTGTGACATAGTTTCCTGTAGATGATGAGTAAGCCATAGACCGGTTGGTGAAAAGTGAATGCTGTGGTTGTTGCTGATGAACCTCAGGCTCATATAGACTTTGTATCAAACTTGCAGGAAACCCATATGAAGCTGAAGAATCAATTGGGAAGGTCACTGTTGAAGGCCCAGAACTCAGATTTTGCTGATCCAAGGGAAATTCTTGGTTCATTGGCTTCAAAGAATCATTAATGGTGGAAACTTGAGCTCCTCCACAAGATGTGAAGCTCTTTGTTGGAGAAGAAGAATCTATAATCGTTTCTTCTTGAAGCAAAGAATGGAAATTCCTCTCCGGTCTGCCACTACTGCATCAAAAAATAAAAAGATATATAAGGATATCATATGGATGATGGAGAATCCATTAAGGTAAAGAAATTGAAAAATACCCATTTGTGATAAGATTAAGTTCCACTTTTTCCAAATGAAAACAATGAGAAAAGTTATCAAAAAATGAACTTTTTCCTTCCTAGTGGAAGCTTTGGACCATGCGATAAGCTTCCACTCTCACCCACATAATATACAATTGAAAAGCAATAATTTTTGTTTATCCCAATATATGAAAACTTACAGCAGATAGTGATTCCAATCTGATGATGAAGTTGATGGTGATGAGAGGCCAAAACCCATCATTTGCAAGGTGGAATCAATCAAGATTCCACTACTACCACTTGCTGATTCACTCTCATATGCCTTCTGCAAATCCAGAAAACACAGCGAGCTATTCGAAGAAACAAAGTTATTAGTCTCTTCTTCAGCACAAGTGCTGGCAGGCTTCAAATCCTCAAACTCTGTTTGCCAAGTGCCATAGCTTAATCCTGCTTCATTGGCTGCCATGGAACAAGGGGCTGTGCTCAGAGGGAAGATACCTCTTGTTGAATTAATATTAATATTCCACCAATTCCCACCACAAATCTCTGCTTGAAACTCCTCTGCCATGGCCAGATTTGGTTGGCTGCTGCCGCAGAATCCGTGTGTGTTTTCTTTTTCTTCCTCTTCTTCTGTTTCTGACTTTGTATCTGTGAGCTGAGTTTACGTGTTTTGTGAATATGATATGAGAAACGCGGAGCGTGGTGAGGGTGGGATTTTATATATGGAACGGTTAGAAGGGCACTGGAATCAGGTTGACATTTCAAGGGGATGATGATTAGACAAATGAGAGAAATAAATAAAAAAAGACAAAAAATTTATTTTTTTCTTAGTCTAAAATAAAAATAATAACTAATAAAATGACTCAACAATTTTAAAGTTAATACTTTTGGACTGAAATAACCTACTTTTCAAAGAGGTAAAACCTCGTATGATTTGTTTTTTTTCTTGTTCTTGCTTTTTTTGGTTAAATAAATAGTATGGTATATCATTTATTAATTATAATAGTAAATACACATACATGTCTAGTTGAATTCTATGTTCCTTGCGTATAAAGGGATGTGATATGATGATGGGGTTAGTGATAGAGCTAGCTGAATGACACGTTTGGCTTTGTGCTGAGCTTTTTTGGAATATTAAACAGAAAAGAAATTAATAATTATATATACTTGGGGGAATTATTGTAATCCAGAAAGCTGCACCCTTTGATGAACATAGAACTGGAGGACCAGTTGATGGTCCAGATGTGAATGATTATTGATATGGTAGTATGGTATCATAGCAAGGTCAGTAAGCTACATGGCAATGTACAGTTATGTATTATGACATTCTATCTTTTTTTTAGTAAGTTATAGTTAAGTATAGTATTAAAATTATTTTCAAAATTTATAATTATAGTCTAAATGTAAGGATATAAGCATTTTAATACTTGAATCAAAATTTGTAATTGTAATTATTTTATGAGAAAGAATAATGACATATAAGTAAACAAGAAAATTTTTTCTCCTTTAAGTAATCATTAGCATTATTAAATTATTTTCAACCACTATGTATGTTGGTTATGTGGAGAAGTAATCCCATTTAATGAAAGTCTTCATTGTCAACGCACTCTAATCTGGAGAAAGCTGTGATCTCTATAAATGTTTTTTCATTTCATTTGGATTTTGTTGTTAAAAATGTGTGTCATCATTTTGACGGCCTTTTATTTTGACATAACCATCTACTTAACACACTTGCTGGTCCTTTTCAATAAGGTCAATCAACTGAATCTGGGCCCTCCGTTGATTCTTGATTTACGGGATAAATAAACAAATATAATTCATGCTGGCTCAATAATAACATAACATATTAAGATATAAAACAAAAAACATTAGGTTAAAATTTTAGAGTTATATTTATTAAACATTTGCAGTACTTAGCTGCCAAAAAAAAAAAATGATACAATCATAGTACTAGTTAAAAAAAATGTAATTGTATTTCATTTCTTAGTAAAGAATATGGTGAAGGACTTAGGTTCATATGTAAGACTCTCGTTTTAAATATTTTTTTATTAGAGGTATTAGTTAGGTAGTAAAGGTGAGCATTTACCTTTGAGAGAATTCAAGCCATAGTTTATATCCATTATTTCAAAAATCATTAATTATCCCTCAAATTAATTCCATTGATATTCAAAATATTGGAGCTAATCTTTAATTAGTCAAATTCAACAACGGGTCTCAACAATCTCTATAACAAATACTAAGAAATATAATTTGATGAAGACAGGAAAAGAAGCCTTCTAAAAATTTTTTTTTAAAAAAAAAGAATTGACTTTTAAAAAGAAATCGAAGTTAGGCCAGATCCTTAAGAAATTTCTGCTTTCTTTGTATACATTTCCCTTTACTCTTAGCCACCATGGTATTTAATTTGTCAACGACTCAAGTGTAGAATAATTGTTCATATGAAAATCAAATTTCTTAGTTTCCACAATAAATTCATTGAATTCAAAAAGATATGACAAATCTGTATAATGATTCAAAACTGTTATATGTTGTTTAAGAATTTTGCACAAGTCTTACAAAATCATTGATACTATCATAATTTGATTAAATTATTTTTATTTAATCTTTTTATCAATCAATTCTTTAACTTCCTATATTAATTAATACTACTCCATTATGTAGAGGTATAAAAGGAAGAAAAATATTGATAAAGCTTTAAAAATTTAAAATAATATATATTTTGAAATAAAAACAAAACACATAATAGAAGGAGTACTATGTTTTCTCTTGGTTTGGTTGAGTTTTAAGTTATTAACACGTTGTCATTCATGGAAAATATATTGTTCCAAGTAATTAAAGATGCGTGTGGATTAGCTAAAGATGTTATTATAATTAGGTTTAGAGTATAACAATATAAAAATATTAAAATTTAATTAAAAAAAGCGTTAGATATTGGAAGGTTGCCACTAAAAAAGATGCAGCTATCAAAACCAATTTGAATTGTCTGCAATAGGGTGTAATGTGGGTTTGATTTGGTGCGGTATTCCCTCAAAACTATATTGAATAGGCTTAGTTGGTTTAAAAAATTATAAATTAAAATTTTGTTGTTAATTTGAGATTTAAAATAATTTAATGTGATTTGGTTCGATTTAATTTGTTAAAATTTATTAATTTTTTTTTTATTTTAAAGTGGTTTAGAAGTAATTTATGGTGGTTTTAAGTGAATTTATAATAGTTTGAGACGATCTAAAAAAAAAAAATTATAATATATATACATAATTGGTCTGATTTAGTTAGGAATAATTTAAAATTAGCAAATCAAACTAAACTGGCAATTTTAAAAAATTAAAATTAATTTAAACTATTTTTAATCAATTTTAATGTGATTTAATTTGATTTAGTTAAATCAACAACATCGGTTCGTAACCACTCTAATTTGTAATTTATTTTTTAATTAGTATAGTTATTAAAGTAATAAATCATCATTTGTTAAGATGATAAAAATTGTACAAAACATAATTTACTAGGAGTGCCGGAGATCCATTATCGTCACACCGGGAAGTTGACGTCATGCTTAGGACTTGCTTTAGTTGGGTGAGAGTCTTTGACACAAGTCAACACTGGACCCACCCAGTACTCCCGCGTGCAACAGACACGTGGGACCTCTCTGCCCAACTCTAGTCGAAGAGTAGATTTTTTCTCTTGAAAATATTTTTAAACAAATGAAGTTGATGCTTAAAATTTATAAATTTTGAGGATAATTTTAATCGAAGCAGACGCGTGCTAGAAAAGAAAAAAAAAATAAAAATGAGAGTGTGACAGTTGAATAAACCAATAAATAAACATAGATTTTTTATTTTTTGTATTTTCTGGTCATCACCGCCCAACCCTTTTGGAGTTTCTGTTTGTATTCTTTTGCTCCATAATGTTCCCTTTCTTGGCAGAAAATGACCATTTTGGACCCATCCCCTCCCCAATCATGTCATCGCTGATAATAAATATATTACCCCCATAAATATTGATATTTCATCTTTTAAAGTTTTTTCAATCTCAAACCTTTTTACTTAAATACGTATTCGTATAACGTAGGTATACGTGGAATGTGATGTCATGCTCGAGTAATATTGAGCTGTGCAATATGACAAAATGGATAGTGGAAAGAGGAGGAGCTATACGTATATGGAAGTATGTATATAAAGAGAGCTTAGGAGGCAAGGTATCAGAGGATCACGTGTAATGCAGAAAATAATGAGAGCAGCTTTGCTAGAGGTAAAGGTTCACGTACCACGATTTATCCACGTGTCAAATTTCAAAACAATAATAATAATGATAAGTGGAAAAGAAAAAAAATAAATATATAAAATAAGTTATGAAAAAAAGAGAGCACAGAGTGGGCATGAGTTTGTAGTTTCCTTAATTAATTAATTAATCAAGGTGCGATGGATTGGTAAGCTTTAGTCAACCCCGAAGGTTCCCTATAACTGCCGCCGGCCCACTATATATTTAATAGATCCTACTGAATATACTTATGTCTTTGGTGAATTATTGTATTATATAGTATTATATATATACTTTTTTTTGAATTATAAGGTCTTGGGCATCCAACAAGTTTTATCTTTACAAAATTTAATATGGCTGAACTTTTAAGTTTCAAATTTAAAATCCATAACTTTGTTAGAATTATGCTAATTTACACATTTGATAATATTTGACTTGAAAATTTAGTAAATTAGTTAAACGTTGCGAATAAGATAATCATTTTGAATGACAAACAGAAAAAGAATAATCAAGAAAATTCTAGAAAACTGAATTAGTCTTCAAATAAATCCAGAAGTTCCTATGATTAAGGGAGAAAATTGCACAAAGGAATTCCTTGATAATTAGAGTTGAACCTTTTTTAGTGATCCAAACATGGTTTGTTAAAATTCACGCGTTTCATCATCGAGCAGAGATTTCACCCACAGAAAGTAGGAAAACACAGGATTAATCGAGAAACCATTATTTTCCAATTCGAAGCTAATGAGCAAACTAAATCATGCATTCAAAGAATAAAAATAAGAAAACAAAGGAGACGTAACAAATTAAACTTTAAGATCAAAACACAACATATTTTTATTTCTATTCCGAATTTTATTATATTAAACTTCAAAATTTTAAATTAAGGTTTAATCTATTACAACGCAGCCAATTTGGTAGGTAAGACGAGTCTTTAATCTCTTGGAGACTAGACTTAACAACTTGAATTCAAACATTCTTAGTGTGTTTCAAAATCGCGTTAATTGATTGAATTCAACAATCAAGGACAAAAAATTGATTCTATATATATGGCTACATCTTCTATGTGGTTTTGTGGTTGTGAAATTCTTTCCTACACACACGCCTAATAAACACTCCAAATCAGCACATTGGATTCAGACTCTAGGCTTCAAGACATAATTTACTTCTCTATTGAATTATTTTTGCTATACATATTCAGATTATTTAACTAAAACACTTAATACTAACATCATTTAAAATATATGTATTCAGTTAATTTTTGTTTAATAGAATATATGTAACGAAAATGTCGAGAAGAATCTTTTTTTTTTCTTTGTCTTCGTTGTTAGGAAGTAAAAAGTTGAAAGTCTTTAATGCATGTTAACACGTAATTAAAGGCTTGAATCTTTCCGCCACTGCCTCTATCAAAATTTGACTTATAGCTATAAAAACTTGTCATGCGTTTACATGTCCACGCGGAGTTCTTATAAATTCCAGGACACACAAGTTGTTATAATCATTGCCTTGTGGACTAAACCAAGTTAGTCTTCAACAAATTGGTGGGGTTGACATGGATAATTGACCCTTATTTATACATCTAAACATTCCCTTAGTCAACAAGGGCCCTACCTCTTAAATATATATATAAAACCCTTCTCATTATTCTTATTGCAGATTGGAATTAGTGCATTGGTTTTGGACTACGTGTGACTCATTGTCTCAACTTCTTCACTCATTGTCTCTATATTGTTTTGTTTAGGACCGCTTGAAGCCATGCTTTCTACCACAAAGCTCACAACTTAATTCATTGGAACAGTTGTATTGCTTGTGTTGAACTGAAAAACTATGATATTTTTTAGGTGGCTGGTCCAATTTCATGAGATCATAGCTACATCATGAGGGACATATATGTTTACTTTTCAATTTGGGTCAATGTTACTCTAATGGATGAAAGGACTTTAAAAGGTAATTCATGACTACCAGTGTAATTGATTCAGTAAAAAGTAAACTAGATGTTTTTGGTTAAAATTTTTAAAATTAAAACTTTGGAGTTGTTTTTAGTAAAATAATCAATTTATTATTTATTTTAAATATAAAGGATATTGTAAATTATTATGAGTGTAAATAATAATAATAAATAAAAAGGTAATTGAGTCAAGGAGTATCACTTTTACATTAGGTAGATTTTGTTTCTATCTATGTATATTAATGTGATATATGAAGTTGAGAAATGTGTTGGACCTACCGATTGTGTTTCTTTCTATTTGTCATCATTGCTCCACAAGGAATTTTCTTCGTGCTTGCAAAATCATAACCTTCTTCTCACTTTCTTGTCTTTAATGTGACTTACTCCACAACTCTACCACTTTGTTATTTCTCCCCTTAAAATTGCGGCTGAAATGAGTTGAGCTCACTCTCAATCAATTCACATATCCATTCTTGATCTCAACATATATTTTCTATTTGATTTATGCTAATATATTTTATAAGAATGAGATTTGATCTAATAATTAATTATATATTCTCAATAAAAATTGGTTGGGGAAGGTTAAGATGCATGGTTTAAGTTAACTTGCCCAAAACGATAATACAAACAAGCACAGGTCCTTCACCAAAAAGCTTTTTTCATATTAAGTGAGCTAAAAGATAATTATCGATAGAAAACTCCATTAATTAGTCTTAATTATTGTCGGATAGCACATTTCACCTATCCAAGTCAAACCATGTTAAGATAATGTCCCTTAATATTGTCTCATAAGGCTTGCTTCCGTACAAGTACTACACTCCAATGACCCCACAAAAGAAGGTTAAACTGCTCCTTCTTGGAAATTAATTAATAGTGTTGAATTACCTATGAATACAAAGAAGATAATAATTTGTCTTAAGCAGAAACATCAAATATAAAAGCACAACAATGGAAAAATTTTAAAGGGTAAATTTATATATTCTGATTGCCTCAAGGTCTCGTGACAATAATTAAACTGTTTTGATGGTAATAAAACAAGGTTTGGTGTGTTTTCTTTGTTTTTTACTGTTTCTTTCTTCCTCATTAGTCTAAATAATTAAGTTATGTTGAACTCCTGATATAAAATAATATTTGGTCAAAAATTATGACACAATGAGGGATTTAATCATATATGTGTATATATGGGCAGCATCTTCCTTTTATTATTTTGGTGTTCACAAAAGTTATCTCTTTAACTACTAAAAACTAATTATTTTTAAAGTATAGAGATTATTAAAATGAGCATATTTTTTAAATATGTGAATTTCTATTAATATATTTAAGGGATTTAACTATTTTCTTTTATTATTTTATGTTGCAAGAGATTAAATTACAATTGACATACAAAATTTGATATATATGATAATTTAATTTAATAGAAGATTGATTTTTTTTATGAAGTAATGCAACTAAGATTGTACTTACTAAATTTTCTAGTGAATTAATCGTATCATATCACTGATTGAATTGACCCCTCAAAGATTTGGAAACTCATTTATTTGTTGAACTTTTCTCAATCAACAATATACAAACAGATGATTTAGGCTGAGAGTTACAACATGATGGAGGCATTTAAATTATCTACTCTCATATAATTTTCGGGTTCACCCTTCAGGATTTCTTCCTGTACATACTCAAGTCAAAGGTAAAAACATTTTTATATTTAAAATTATAAATGTATGTACAATTTTTTATTTTTTTTGTTTATGCTCAAAATATTCTCATATAAAAATTAACAAAAAAAAATTATTCTCGTATTAAAAAGTATAAAAATTATTCTTATTTAAAATAAAACTTATAATCGATAAATTACTCTTCGAAGACTAAAAATTATTTGAACACTAATGTATGTGTAGCCCAATAAAAGGAGCGAGAAAGCCCCAAAAAGTCCCAGTATAGTGATTAGCAGATTTGAATTGGGAAGAGAGGTAAGCTCGCATACAGTGGAATCATAAGCAGAAAAGGCCCATAATAATGGGCTGAGCTGGAGCCACATGGCCCAAAAATTGATTTGTTGAGTAACAAACGGGCTCGGCTTAACCGGGTCAAATATTCTTTCCGGATTCTTAGGTAGATATTTTTGCGGAAACGTTGTTACGAGGCCGTTAAATTTATCCACACAAGTATAAAAACACAAAAGATATCATAAAGTCTGAGGAGAAGAACCTTATCGCCCACAACACATCAGGTGCCTGTGTCTTTCCGATGGCTTTAGTTAATCTCGCTTTCTCCCCTAAAACCCTAACTCTACCTTCTCACCCTAAAACTTCAGCTCCAACCTTCCGCCCTGCAATCCCAACCAATCTTCGTTTTTGCTGGAGCCTCCCGCATTCGATTCGGACCCAAAATACCGGAACCCGGACGCCGATTCGGGCCGCAGTTGATGGGGATTACTTTGCCAAGAGGGGCAGTGGCAGTGAGCAGAGGGAGACTATTATGCTCCCTGGTTGTGACTACAACCATTGGCTTATAGTGATGGAGTTCCCTAAGGACCCTGCTCCCACCAGGGAACAGATGATTGATACTTATCTCAATACTCTTGCCACTGTCTTGGGAAGGTTCGTTCTCAATCCTTCTTATTCTTGCCCTTTTTCTGATTTTAATCGTATTTTTTCTCGTTTGGTTGCTGGGAAAGTTCCGTCAAAGTCAAAAGGGATTTTTTTTAACAGTTAGGATAATTTCTTCTCTTTGTTGAACGAGTGAAACTTGTTATGAGAATGGAAGGATAATTTCTTTTACTGTTTTTGTTACTAGAATTAAAAGTAAAATTTTAGTTACTAACATACAAGTGCTACGGGTAATAATCTAAGAAATGAAAAGTGCATAGAAATTGAGTGTGCAGCTTATGATACGTGTCTGTTTTGGGCATTACAGCATCAGTATTTTACTGGGTTTGGAACTTGTGTTTGCCATGGAATTTCTGCAAAAAATTCACATTATCTATTACTTTTTGTCTATCAGCATGGAAGAAGCAAAGAAGAACATGTACGCCTTTAGTACCACCACCTACACTGGATTCCAATGCACTGTCGATGAAGCAACATCTGAGAAATTCAAGGGTAAAGTTTCATCTTAGCCTTTGGCAATTGTCTCAAAAACCTTTGCTATGTTACTTCATTTACATTGGCTCTTTAGGTCTTATTTCTCCGCTCCTTGGTTTGTAGGATTGCCTGGTGTTCTTTGGGTCTTGCCAGACTCATACATAGATGTCAAAAATAAAGACTATGGAGGTGAATGTTGTGTAATTTCTACACTTAATTTTCAACTCTTATGTCACAGTTACCCACCGTTTTGATAATGTTATTGTTAATTTTGAACTTGTTATGCAGGCGATAAATATATAAATGGAGAGATCATTCCTTGCAAGTACCCTACTTATCAACCAAAGCGTGGTGGATCATCAAAATATGAGAGTCGAAGGTACGAAAGGCGAAGAGATGGTCCACCACCAGAACGCAGAAGACCAAGACAAGAGGCAACATCTGACTCAACCCCATCCTCCTCATGAGTAGTGGCTTCAACTCTGCATTCCTTCACTTAGGTATTAATAACAAAAACAGTTATTCTACTTTGCAGTCTTTGTAAGTGGTTCTGGATGTTGTGAGGATTTTTTTTTGAGTTTTTGTGAATGATCATCCTATAATAATCTGCTATCAAATTCTATTGTTTGCTTGTACTGCAGGTCAATGGCATTTTTGGTTTTATAGATTAGAGCCCAATAAAAGGAACTAGCGTTTGCTGATCATGCCTCTGGTCATGTGCACAGATCATTCGACTAGTAAAAATCTTAGCTTGTGTTGGGGATTGGGGACTTTTATCAAATGCATAAATTCAACTGAATAGTTGTTCTGTTCTTGTTGGGGAAATGTATTTGTGGTTTACAATGTGACATGTAAGAACGGTGATTTATGTGTATTTAATCTGAACTTACTTGTCACAAATTTGATCTGTGGTTTAAAATTGTTTCCATTAGACTTTTCTTCCAACTTCATAGTAGATCGTACGCTTGAATCAGCATTGGGAAACATGCCATTGTTGAGTTCGACATCTTGGCAAATTCAGTTTTTACTGTCTTTCGCTCTGTTACATATGCATATATTCTCATTACCAGAAATGTGATGCAGCGAGAATTTCTTTTTGAAACCCAAAAAATTATGGAGTTTTTTTTTTTTTCTTTTTCTTGAATAAAGCCATAATAGGAAGCTTTATGTAAATGAGCCTTCTTTACCTTAATAAGATTTCTTAATAGAAGGAAACTAATTAAAAATAAAATTTTAGTCTTAAAGGGATTCTTATGGAATAAGAAATTGCATAAAGATTTCTTGATGAAACTGATGCTGTGATTTCAGTTGCCTCCTACTATTCCCCCGAAGCACTAACGTGAGTTCAATTTAACTAAAGTTACAAGAAATAAAAGCACCTCTTGATTTTATATAGGACATAGGACCCCGGATACGAATGAAGAGTTAGTCATCTTCGTCAAGCATATATTGAGAAACTTAAAAAAAAATTAAAATAAAGAACGCTGGATACTGTAAAAGTAGATGAAGTCGTTTCATCAAAACTTGCTCTCACTTGTTCAAATTTTTTGGGCTAAGATACCTTACTCGACCAAACATCACAAGTAAATTACCTCCCAAAAGATGCAAAGCACAAAAGCAAGTAGCTTTGGCTATATAATTTTGTGTTGAACTGGGCTATGCTTCTTTGTACAAAGCGGTACTGAAGAGGGTGAATTTCACCCGCCAGCTCCTGTTTAAAGTGGCTGACACATGGTTCAAATATGGATTCTACCTCTTAGAACGTGGCACCACCAACTTGCTACATCTAAACTCGCCATTTTCATTGCATGTGGACATTTAAGCATGGATGAGAATTCTGCGGTAGGTAAGAGACTTTATAATATGATGAACTCACATGCTTTAAACATGAAGGGATTTCTTTCAAAGAAAATATTGGTAGAGGATAGGGTAGGGGATAGTCACATCATCTTGGTTCATTTCCACTCTGATCAGAATGGCCTACTACAGTTCTTACTCTGGTGAGTGCAATTTCAACTCTCATGCTACTGCTAGTTATCATGATTATGCTCAAAATTCAGCCTTTTTTGCTCAGAATGACTGTAACTTGAATCATCCATGTTCTGGGTCTAATCAACATTATTATTCTGAAAATTCATATCCTGGGTATGTATATGATCCCTTTTATGGTCAAAATCCTAATTACCCTTCTCTGTGTTACTCAAAGATTGCATACTCTGCTCCCAATTTTAGTGACCCAAAATCGGTTGAGTATCATCCAAATCCGGGTACGACTCAGCTTGTGATCTCTTTCTCTAATTTGGAATTTAATGAGCCCGAGTTTGAAGAATATGATCCAACACCTTATGGTGGTGGGTATGACCTTGCTGTTACCTATGGCAAACCCTTACCACCTTCAGATGAAATCTGCTATCCTCGTTCTGGGTCAGGTTCAAAAAGCTTCCTTGCTTCTGATTCTGTTCCTTCTGGGACCGTAGTACCAACTTTACTGCCAATTGTGGAGGAAGGAATTGATGACAAAGCGACCATGCCCCAGGATAAAAGTGCCCCCCAGGTTACTGAAAAAATGCCTAAGTCAGAAAATGGAATCATGGATCTGCCAGAGGAAATAGTTGACGCTGGCCATGATAAAAAGGATATGAGTCCTTATGAAAGTGAACTCTATCCTGGGTCTGGCAACGCGTACAGTGGAGAACAGAGTTATTATGAGTATGAGAAGCAAGTACCTTGTCAATTTCCCAGTGGATATGGTTTGGAATCCTTGGATATTTGTGAAAGCTTGTTTGGTTACTGGCCTTGTTTGGCACGCATGAAGAAGAGAGAAAGATGTTGTAATCAAGTTACTGACGATGGATGCAGTTGCAGAGAGGATACGTGGAAAGAGACTGCAGATTATCTGTTTGGGAATCCATATCCTTATGTGGGGAAAGAGGAAGGTGGGAGCAGCTACGGAGCAGAACTTGCCTATGCCTACAAAAGCCATTACCCATCTCAAGCACAATATAGGCAGGTTGAGGAAAATTCATAATTTGTTGAAATTTTAATTAAAAAAAAAATGACTTGAATGTGAAAATTGCCTCCGTTATGAATTGTAATCAAATTGAAATGAAATAAAATTATTACATTAATTACATGTTTTGGTATGTGTGTAGAATCTAAGCAATTTTTTTCTAGAAAATTCTATGAAGAGTATTCTTTAAAAAAAAAAAAAAAAAAAGAGTTGACAGGGCAATTAAAAATTAAAATCTATACAGAAACCATTAGATACCGTAAAGGCAAACTTGTATTCAAATATAATCATCATTAATCATTAATTCTTATAATATAGTAAGTTCCCTTTTTTTATTTTAATTCAATATCTACCACTTACGAATCTATAATTGGCCAAAACGCAACGTTTAACTTTATTATTCCAACTTCAGATCTTCAATCCATTCTTTCTCTTCACATCTCTCCTTTCTCAAATCATTAGCCATAGCTTACAAATTTAAAAAATTCACTTACAAAGTTTTATAATTTTCAAAACCAAATTTATATGATGTATTTAACATTTCCTATTGTTACAAAGTAAAAAAAAAAAAAAAAAAAAACCTGCTGCCAATCATGATGTTTCAAGTTGTTTTCCTTTTATTGAAAACCTCTGGTAAAACCCCAAGCACGAGCCAGCCCTCTGCTTTCGAAAGCCTTAGCTTTTATCATTCACCATGTCTCTCACACCCAGATTTCTTCTTGCCCTCTTCGTTCTTCTTCTTCCTCTTACAGTATCATCTTCTTCTCTTCACAATCTTCTCCACAGCCACGGCCTTCCGGCTGGGTTATTCCCGCAGAGTGTAAAGTCCTTCAATTTGGACCCAAATGGGGTTCTGGAGGTGCATCTGGATCAACCGTGTTTGGCCAAGTATGAAAATAGAGTCTTTTTCGAAAGTGTTGTGAGGGCTAATCTCAGTTTTGGGGAGCTTAAGGGGTTAGAGGGTCTCTCTCAGGAAGAGCTCTTCTTATGGCTACCTGTGAAGGACATCATAGTAAAAGATCCATCATCGGGTCTCATTCTGTTTGATATTGGCCTTGCCCATAAACAATTCTCTCTGTCTCTGTTCGAAGATCCCCCAATTTGCAGATCTCAAGGTAATCTCACTCTTCTAATTCTGGGTTTTTCATTGAATTTACTATGGAAGAGAATAGGGATGGGATTTTGACTTGATCCACAATTTTCTAGGCAGCCAAACAGTGATTAAATACATTGAAATTTATTCTCATGTGGAATGTAGGTGGTTTGCTAAAGATGGATGGAAGGAAGAACTCTGGATTTCAAGATCAGAGATGAAGGATGAAAGATTATTCGTGTATTAAAATTTTCTCTTTTCTCTTCCCAATTTTGTTTGTTTCTTGTTTGAAAAGAATTATATGGAGTAATGTGCATAAATTAGATCCTATGAGGGCTGTAATTGGGTTGGAAACAGTTGAGGGTCAAAAAGAAAACAAAAAAAAAAAAAAAAAAAGACAGTAAAATGTGAATGTCTTCTGATGGAGGTGTTTGATGTAAAAATCCTTCTGCAATTTTGTATGCCAGTTTTGCTCTAATGAATGTTCTACTTGAATCTATTTTCTTGCTTTAGGTTTTCCTTTCAAAGGATCAATCTACTTAACTTTTTTTTTTCTTTTTTCTTTTTTTAATAGAAGAGAGGAAAAGAAAGATATCTCTTTTGATTTTGGGAAATAAAAAATTTTAGAACTTCTTTCAAAGAGAAAATGGCAAAGAACAAAAACAAGGAGAATAAAAGTAGTGAGAAATGTTTAATATCAAAACTAGAGTTTTATTCAAACTCTTTTTATGTGATAAATGAGAGAAATCAAAATAAAAATTAGACAATCACTTGGCAAAAAACTGTCCATAATATCTTTATGTTAAAACCAAAAAAATTGTAATAATTAATAACATTTTATTTTACATAATTCATTTGGGTAAAAAAAAGGATAATACAATAATTATTTATATTTTTTAATCTATGATAATTAATTTTAATTTTTTTATGATTCTTTTTATCGGGATAAGACGTTAACAAACATTTTAACTTTTTATTCATTAGATCATATTTTCACTTATATTTTAATTAGATAAATTACTTTTTTAAAAAAAAAAAAAACATAAAATTTACATTTTTGAAATGTAAAAATCTGCGACCATAAACCAAAAAAAAAAAAAAAAAAGAGAGAGAGATAGATGTAAGTTACCTCATTTTCTAGGATATTTTGTAGAATTTCAAAGCTTTATGAGGGCTATAGAAATAATTTACCCCGTGGCATAGGCACGAAACAAGCGGGGGCCGAACCAGAAAATAAGAAAGATAGAGGGCCGGTTTGTTGAGAATCCAGAAAAACCCTAAACCCTCTGCTTACCTCGTACTTGTTGTAGCTTCTTCCTCCATCCTTGCTTCTCTGGCGGCTTCTGGTTACCATTTTCAGTCAAGAGAAAGAAATGATGTTGTCTCTGTATCGTGCTCTCCACCGCAAGTTCTCTACCTCCATCGAATCCACCGCCACCATCAGGTCAGTATCCAAGGACCTCTACAAGGAACGCAACCTCAAGCGTGTCGTTGAGAAATTTAAGAAAGCCTCCGAAGTTGAACGTTTCCGAACCAAAATGGACATCTATGAGAACACGGTTCGGCGCCTTGCGTCAGCGAAGCGCTTCCAATGGATTGAAGAGATCCTGGAAGACCAGAAGAAGTACAAAGACATCTCCAAAGAAGGCTTTTCGGCCCGGTTGATTACCCTGTATGGAAAAGCTGGTATGTTTGCAAATGCACAGAAGCTGTTTGATGAAATGCCCGAAAGAGAATGTCAACGCACGGTGCTATCTCTCAATGCCCTCTTGGCTGCTTATTTGCATTCCAAAAAGTTTGATGTGGTAGATTCCCTTTTCAATGAGCTGTCCTCGAAGTTGTCTATTGAACCCGATGTGGTGTCTTATAATACTGTTATTAAGGCATTCTGTGAGATGGGCGCTTTGGATTCAGCAATGTCCATGCTTGAGGAGATGGAGAAGAAGGGAGTAAATCCAAATTTGATAACATTCAATACGCTACTTGATGGGCTATATGGGAAGGGTCATTTTTCAGACGGTGAGAAAGTTTGGAGTCTAATGGAGAAGAAAAATGTTACGCCTAATATCAGGAGTTACAATTCCAAGTTAGAGGGATTGGCTAGTGAGAAAAAAACCACAGAAGCTGTTGAGTTGTTTGAGAAAATGAAAAAAGAGGGTGTTAAGCCTGATGTGTTTTCCATCAATTCTTTAATAAAAGGCTTTGTTAATGACGGGAATTTGGATGAAGCTAAGAGATGGTACAGTGAAATAGCAAAAACTGATTCTGATCCGAACAAGACTACTTTTATGACAATTCTTCCCTTCCTTTGTGAGAAGGATGATCTGAAGACAGCCTTTGGGATGTGCAAGGATATCTTCAACATTAATTGCCTTGTAGATGAAGCATTGCTGCAGCTTGTGGTGGATGCAATGGTGAAGAAGTCTATGATTTCACAGGCGGAAAAGATTGTGCAGCTTGCAAAAAGTAATCGCTACTGTAAATATAACCTGACCTTGCCATCAGATAAGTAGAGTCTAAGCAGTCTCTGTTATGTTACTCTTGTTGCTTTTGTACTTCAAATCATTTTGGCGTAATGGTGACTGTCGCCAAAGCAAGAAGGATTTTGTCAGAGTATTACGTGCTTTAGTCGTTGATTGCTACTTGAAACTGGCTAATGCAGCTTAATTGCAGGATCTGTTTTTGATCTTGTTTGCTCGTTATCTTTAGTTTTCAATTTTCATCCCTTTATGTCATTCTCTTTTTTGCATCTTTGATATTATCATTGACTCATAAACCAGTGTAATGATATATTTATGTGGATTGTTCCCTTGCCCCCATCTGCATCCAGATAATTGTTATAAGCTTTAGGATTGAGGAGCAAAAGAATGGTAAGTATTGGATATACTCCGCTTTTGTTTCTTGCCGATGCATACATGGATGTTTTAATAACTATTCATAGCATCTGTAAAGAGAATGAGTTCATCTAAGATCCCATAAACATAACTGTCATTGATTCTGTAGACTAGAGACAGCTTTGGTGAGCTCAATCTTTGGATCCGCGGAGCGTGGACATGAGAGGGATCCCATTGGCCACATGAACTATATACCTAGCAAACTTCATCTCCTTGTTTAGTTCATGATTTCCCACCATCCAGAGTTATAAGATGTTGAACTTGGAAAAATGGAAACATCAAAGATTCAAAGACTTCAGAGGAACTCTGGAATGGAACTTCTGTAGCTTCAGCTATCACCATCCTTAATCAACGTATTTTTTTTAGTAGGACCATCGTTAATTTTTATCTTAAATCCATTAGATTGATGTTCAAAGTGTGTCCTAAAAATCGTACTAAAGGAAATTTCAATATGCAAAAGTAACATCAGAGCCCACGAAGGTTTTAAATGTATTTGAGTCGTAATGTGAATGTGAGTACTTGATGATAAATAATTTGTAAGTGCCGGCTCTTCAAGGCTTAAAAATGAGTTGTCTTTTCACCCTGATAAGAATCTTCATTAAGAAAAAGATGGATGAAGAGCATAAAAACCACCTTACAGATGATATTATACCATGCATTCTTCCTTGTTTTGATTCCTATCAAACTTGCATTCTGTTTCTGAGCTGAGCCACTCACTTATCTTTCAGTGTGGGTTCTAGAGAGACACACTGTGATAAAGCAATGACGCCACTTCCTGCTCTAATCTTGGAAGGCTGTGGTTATCTTCATCATAGCCATAGAGTAATGGCACCATCCTTGCAATATTCAGATCGGCCTTAGAGAAAATTGTAGGGAATGTGTGGTCAAACAAGCACTCTTGGTTCAGGCTCTTCCACGCATCACTGATCTTACTCATAACTTGCTCTCTAGCCCTTACCAACGACAAGTCTTGGTCATCATTCATTAAGCAACCAACATAAGATCCATCTTTGCCTTCTTGATTCTCATCCTGCACTCACAATAACAAGGTTTTATTTACAAAAGTCAGACAAGTAACATAAATGGACTGTCTCACTTTAAAACTCGATTACTTAGAAGAGAAAAAGTAAAACTCATTTTTTTGAAAAAAAAAAAAAACCATGATCATTTTTTTTTTATTTTAAAATTATTGATTTTCAAAATTAAAAGATCTTGGTCTGATAAGTAACCTTAAAAAAATAGAATATATAAAAAGAATTATATGATTTTAAAACTCAATAACTTAGGAAAGAAATAAAAATATCTTTTAAAAAAAGAAAACGATACTCATTTTCTTTCTTTAAACCATGTTTGCATTTTTTTCCCAAATCACTAATTTTTAAAGTCAAATTGAGACCGTAATTTGATAAGTAACCCTAAAAATGTAAAATATATATCTTCAACGGTCATAAATCTTTTATAATTACTGGTTGTACGTAAGGTGGCACGAGAGTAAATGCCCCTTTCATAGAGAAGGCAGGCAAAGGACAAGAGATGATTCCTTCTGCTGTCCATTCGAACCACAAAATAGCACCGACAAATTGGAGGAATCATGGCTTAGTGGTCAAATACCGCATAATATATTCCTTGTTTATTTCTCTCTCTTATTTACTTTTTTTTTTTTAATTTCTTTGTTTACCTCTGCACTTCCCAAGTCATCCCAAAGCCGAAGAACTGTTGCTGATAAAGAAATAACTCGTGGAATTCTCTCTATTATCTTAACTTTTTCCTCTGTTATCCCTTGACCTAATATAAAGAAAATGTGAACAAGCACAACATGAACTCCCGAGCTAACAATCCCATTCTGTAAGTAATCTTCGGCTTTGGGCAATTTCCCTGAAGCAAACCATTCTGCTTCCACTAAGAATGCTTTGCACAAACTGGCCCACTGCAATGGAAGAAAAGTATTACAACACATTTTTCACGACATAGTTGTTGACTGTACAAAGCTTAGAAACAGAATAATTTTTCATGAGAATACCGTCTTTCGCAGAGAGTCTATGGGGTTCCATCCGTGCTTCTGATAGACCCTTAAGCTGATTTCATTGGTAAGATCATAGAGATGCTTAAAACATATTTTCATGTAGTCCGGTAGTTGCTTGGTTGCACTAATATCCCATCTACATCCAATAATCCATATATTATCATTTTTTGTTAATCTATTAAAAAAAATCTCCTAAATACAAAAACCCTTTTGTGTTTGAAGTAAAAAAAAAAAAACAAGTAAACTTATATTATGCGTTTAAAAATAAAAATAAAAAAAAAAACAACTAAGGAGTTTGATCTCTTGACAATAAGGTCAAAAAAACTATGATATCTTGTTAAGTGAAATAATTCAAGTTAAAAACTTAAGTTATTAGAAGAAAATTCATGAATGATTTTTATATTATATCTGACATTTTTCATCTCGTCATCTTTGTAAGTCCTTCAGCTAGACATGTATTATTTTTCCATGCATAAGCATTAATTACCTTGTAACAGCTTCTGTTAAAAGGGTTAAATCGTCAAGCTTGCCGTAAACATCGAAAATGTCATCTAAAAGGTAGATGAAGGAGATGGGTTTTGTGAGCTCAACCCTTTGCTCTGATAAAGATGGGTCTGTATTGAGACACGCCAAGGAACAAATATACCATTTTAGCGGTTGGTTTCTGGCATACTCCAACTGATTAGCCAAGCCAAGTTCTGTCCACCATCTACAAAAATTCAATGAAAATATATATTAGATGTCTGCTTCTACAACAACAATAATAACAAAATTTATTTTACTAGACGAGTAAATTAATCAAAACCTTAGACTTACTTAGAGATTTGAAGAATCTCATTTCTGAGTAGCGATTGTACTAAATTGAAATTTATTTTTGCTAAACCTTGTAAGGCAGGTGAACATTCATTCGTGCCATGGTAATCTCCAATGAAGTTTCTAGCTGTGAACATTGCCAAACTTTTGTGAAAAGGCTGCTCTAATGTGCTTCTTACAAGCTTAGCTTTATCTGGATCAAGGTTTGCCATTTTTCCCTTCAGGACTTTCTCACTAAACTGTTGAGCTTCTTCAAGTATTTCTTCTCCTGCAATGCCTAAATGTGAGGCTTCATACAAGTTTACCATCCCCTGAATGCCTTGAACTAAATCTTGGTTGAACTTCCCCTCCTTGTCCGTGAACTTGTCAAACACCACTGCACATTTTAACAATAAATTAACTTAAGAACATGTCAATTTCAAATAGTAGGAAAAGAAGTCTTAGTCTTCAATTCCGGCGGAATTCAAACTAAATACTTAAAATTAGATATTCTGATAGAAGTCCAACTAAATGCCTAAAATAGGATTTTCCATGGTCAATAAACTCTGACATGAGACACCATAGATTATTTGGGTGGACTGTCATGCAGTTTTGCATTATCCAACAACTCATAATGTTCTATATTAATAATTATGATAACTACAATTCTTTTGACCGTAAAAAATTTAAGTCCTTAAATACCCACCTGCAGGTACATAGTAACCTTTTTGTCTAAATAGACGGAAGACAAGTGCAGTTTGCTCAAGATCATAACCATAGCCACCACCATTTATGCTGGAAAACACATACTGCTTCTGCAGAAATGAGTCAATTTCTTCTTGGAAGTAGTGATCAATGTTTAGACGCTGCAAAGCATCAACCATGCTGAAACCTTCCAATGAATTATCACCAACATCCTTAAGAAATTGCTTAAACACCTTCAATTTCTCTGCGAGATCATTGTGGAGATCATCCTGCAAACAAAGAGATATACAGGTTAGATTATGATGAGTATGTAAGATATTTAATAGCCAATCACTAATTGAACTAGCTATTTGACTTGTGTCTCAAGTTATCTTTGGCCAGTTGAGCTAATTTGTCACATAAAGAAATTACAGTAGAACATACTAAGTTTGTGCATGGAGAACACTTTTCTCCTTTGTCAATGCTCCATTTGTTAGCAGAAGGGACAGAAGAAAGTTTCTGCTGTGTCTTTGTTGCAGCACCTTGAGGTTTGAAGGAAGCAAGAGAGGGATGAAAATGGTGGGCCATGGCAAGTTAGTATATCCGAGAGAGAGAGAGAGAGAGATTATGATTGCATTGTTGAAGAGGGAAAGGATAAGCCCAATTTATAGGCTCCATAGAGTCAGCATGTTGAAGGGTATATGCTATTTTTTGAATATCCTCCTTTTCACATTCTGCTCTTTGTTCATTCTACTTAATTTCTATCCCTATAAACTTATCATTATGCTTAATTAGGTTTTGCAATAATTCTAGTAATAATAATATGTTAGAAGTATATATATGTTTGACGTCATAGGACAATGCTGCGATTTGTAAATACTAATTTCAAGTGTGTATGGAAAGGGAATGGACTAATTGAATCCACAAAGGTAAGAATCTAAAGACTTTAGGGTTATTAGTATATTGCGACACATCCGCTTTTCATGTAAAAGTATATATATATAATTTCTCAGTCATATGTGTATATATATCAAAATATCATAATAAATTAAATATTTTCATTCCTTTTTTTTTTGGGTTCAAGTGATGATCTATAGGTTAATCTTCTTTTTCTCAACCCATATATATACGAACTTCAAGTTAAAGTTTCATTAGTGACAATTGTTGGCTCTTATATTTTATGTTATGATCATTTTTCTTTTTTAATCACAATGGAAATACATTACAAAAGAAAACAAATTAAACAAAAAATTAAGAAACTAATTATCAGACATAAATGAATAGATAGATAGATAGACTTATAATAGTGGGGAACGTGACACACATTCTAGGAGACACAATTCTAATTCTAAGGCTATGTTTGGATGGATGGAATAGGATGAAAAGGAATGAAATAAAATGAGTTTTCATTGTTTGGAATTTTTTTTTTAAATAAAAGGAACTAATAGAAAGGGATGAAAACTGTTCCATGCCTTTCCATCTAAAAGGTTAAAATTTATTCCCCTTCTAATTGGGGTTGTAATAGATGAAAAGCAAATGTATTTTAATTAAAATTTTAAAATTATAATTTAACTATTTTCTTTTTTATTTCAATTTTTTCCCTCCCTCCCTCACTTACTTCATTAAAAACGATAATATTAAAAATTAATTTTAAAATTTTGTCCTATTCCATTCATTTTTTTTTTTTTTAACTCAAACAATAAAAGTTAGTTTTATCATTTTTCTTACTTAAACATTCAAAGTAACTCCTCTTCCTTCCCTTTCCTTTTCATTCTATCACTTCTAATACTCCGAGGCAACGAGATAAGAGCAAACATAGCCTAAGAAATAAGAGCGAATACTTTTGTTTGTTGTTACCAAACTCTTAGTAGTACCACAACCACGTGAAACATGTACAAAGTAAACGTATAGAAATTCAAGTGTGGACCAGAGAAAATAAGTGACATAAGTGGAAAATTCTGAGAGGAGCAGAATTTTCTAATTTGTGGGGACCAAATGGGAGGCTCTAATCTAACTGGCCACATAAAATTTCCTAGTACACACTGTTTACGTAGAAAAAATTGGCATTTTGCGGCGGTCCTATCACTTATTTTTTAATATAACATTATTTTGAGATTCAAACAGATTAATTATAAATAAAAATATAAAATAATTTATAAAATTTATTTAAATTTTTTTAAAATTATATAAATAAAAAAATTATATATAATAATATATTATGACTCATAAAAATAATATAAATAATTAAAATATAAAATTTTAATAAATATCATAATTAAATATGATGTTAATGTTTTGGTTTTATGTTTTCTGGTTTCCTCACGTTTTTTGGAAGACACGTCCATGGATCAAAGAGTGTGATGCACGAGGCAGCTGAAAGCCATGAATAATAATTAATGTACCGGAAAAAAAAAAAAAAAGTTTAAGAGTCCGTTTGACTGGAAAGAATGTGAGAGGTTTTACTTTTTCTCTTTTTACATTATTGAGTAATTTTAAAGTAAAATAAACCTTATTATTTTAAGATACTACTTTTTAAAGTAAAGAGTCTGACTTACGAGAACCTTTATTTTTTTCTTTTTACATTATTTAATAATTTTAAAGTAAAATAAATCTTATTTCTTTAAAATATTATTTTTTAATATTTTAAAATTTTAATTTAAAAAAAAAGTCAAAGGAAGTAATAAAAAAATTAATATTATATTATATATCTTTTATGTATCTATTAATTTTTTTATTTTATAAAATTTAAAATAAATTATAAAATTACATTGTAAAATTATAATTATAAAAATTATAAAATTATATTATAAAAGTTTAAGTTTTTTTAATATTAATTATGAAATTTATGGTAATTAAATTGAGAAATAATTTTTTTTATAAATTTTAAGAAAAAAATAAATTTATATTTAAATAAAAATATATATTTTATTTCTTTAATTTTTTGTATAAACTAAACGTTAAAAAAATTATTTTCTTTTTCATTACATATGAATATACTAAAAGACTATTATTTTTATTTATTTATTTATTTTACCCATTTCCTTTTCTATTCTAACAAACGAAACCATGATTAAGAATGTGACTCTGGTTCTATGAGGAATGAAAAAACGCATTAAAAATGAGCCTTCTGATTACTTCTTCTGTCTATATCATTCATTTGAACCACAAAATAGCACTGACAAATTGGAGGAACCATGGATTAGTTTTCAAATAACGCATAGTATATTCCTTGTTTATTTCTTTCTCTTATTTACTCTTTTTTTTTTTTTTTATTTCTTTGTTTCCCGCATAGTAAAATGCAATAGAATTTGGTTTATAAATTTATTGCATATCATGAAATTCTGTAACTAGCATTGCTCTTGTTTGCTCACAAAACAAAGAGGCTAAGAAATGATGAAGACCCAGAAAATTTTACTTCTTTTTATTTGCCCTTCGTTTCTGTCCAAAGTGCCAAAAATGGAAATTCCCTCCTCTTAAGTAAAATAATATCTATATAGTAAAAGCTGCATTTTACAGCTAACAATAGTTGGTCTAGTTGATAATGATAAGATCTATATTTAAAACATGTTAATTTAAGTTTCGGTTGATATGAAGACCTTGCTAATAGATGATTTATAAGAATCTCTATAAATGTTTTTTAAATTTAGAGGCATGCTCAAGATGAGTTTTCGAGATCCAATTCACTTAAATTTTTTTGGATAGTACTAAAAGGTTAACTGTTAAAAAATACATAGATTAGTTCAAAAGATGTGTATAGTTTGAAATTAATAATCATGAACAGAGTTTTGGCAAGCAACTAAGATTGCCCACAGCAATGGATCCTGATTCAACTTCATTGAATCTCTTCTCAACATGCTCTTTAGCATCTATGTTCTTCTCCAACTTCTTATGACACATAATGTCAAATAAATTTCTCAGATGATCATTTTCTTGGAATAAGCTCAGAATTCGGCCTTGTATAGTAACTTGAGCTCTGGGTTTTGCTTCTGAAGGAAACACCAAGTTTCCAGTTAGATGTCTCAAAAGTTCACCAGACAGCTTCTCATAGTTCAGTGCACAACAAATGCTCAGCTTTTCCTTCTCACCTAATCCTGCATGAACCTGTGTAGCAACATCAGTGAATCCTTCAAGTGTGAAAGAGTAAAATCCATAACCAATCAACCACATTCATTAACAATTGAAGCTGCAATTTTTCTTTTCATGCAGAATGGCAGCTTACCTTTAGATACAAGTCCATGGCTAGATATAAATGATCATGAGATTCCCTAGCAGTGTCTGGGAGCACTGTGATCAGTGCCGCAAATTCAGAAGGCGTGAGATGAGGATCGGGAGCAACTTCAAGAAGAAACGAGTCCATCAACTTTGCAACTCTCTTCAATCGGTTGAAACTTACCCGGAAGCTGCCTTCTAGGACAAATATTTGTGCAAGCCTTAGAGCCAAATCAACATCATATGCATGACCCCTCCCTTGTGGAGATGGAAGTATTAGATAATCTACTGTTACTTGATCAAGTAGAGAACCTAAAAGACTTTCTATCTTGTTTTTGCAACTTGTTCTTGTTTTTAAGCTAATAGCAACTTGATAAAGATTGAATAAATCCTTGCAAGAAAAGCATCTTCTATCAAGCAATGAAAGCAGATTGGTCACTACCTCTATTGCTTCATTCTTCTCAACTTCTGCAGCTCCTAAACAATGTACTTTGTGATAGTAGAACAAGAACTTTGAGATTATGCCATGATCAAAATCTTGAGATATCATTGCCCTTATTACCTTGTCTACCAAATCAATCTTCAAGAACGTAAGGTGTTCAAACCACCAGACGGAGCTACTCCTCCAGCTGTTGATACTGCTAGAATCACAGGAAAACTGGAAGCTGGATCTACTCGACGAACATGTTTGCGGGCTAGAAGCAGTTGATAACTTTATCCTTTCTATCAAGCTATTCAAGATTCTGCCTTGAACTGCCGAACACTTTGTGGCAGGACACAAATCTTGACACTGTTTCAATGCTTCCAGGAGCTCAGACCAGGTCCACAGAAAAATCCCTTCGAGAAATTCTTCAATTTGACATGTTAAATTTAATGTTGCAGGATCTTCACCTTCCATCTCCGAGAAACAAGCACAACAATATAGCAAGACAACATTGGATGGTGTTATCACCATCCTGCCATTGTTGTAGCAAGACTGTACAAAAAGCTCAAAACCACGTGCACCACCAGTAAAGTCGTTAAATATAACTTTCATGTCCCCATTTCCACCCATCAAATCTCCAAATAAGCTGCAGAATTTACGGGAGAAAGATGAAAGAAGATTCTGCAAAGTTTTACGGCATGAAGGTCACATGGCCAGAAGAAATGTTCAAATATGTGGTTTGTTTACCAAATAAAGTCAAGATCTTCATAGTCTGAAAGCAATATAGCACATGCCTAATCCAACAGCGAAGCCTCAAACAGAACATATCCCCGGACATGATTAGCGGACGATACAAACCCCAAAAAAACATTAAATCTAACTATTGCAGAATCAGCAGATATACCAGTAGTAATATTCTGCAGTTAAATGCAAAGTGAAGTGTGTTTTTTTTTTTTTTTTGGTTCTAGGAAAGAACGAGTTCATATGAGTTGCCACAAACTAGAAGTTGAATTATTAAGGTTTAGCAAGCAAAAAGTGTCACCTTGTTTACCATGAAAGTTTCTTCGCCGTTGACATCCACTTCAAGATCGCAGCAAGCTCCCATTATTCCGGAAGATGTATATTGATTAACAAAACATAAAATCAGGCCTTAGAAAGTTCGCGTGGCTTGTGAAAGGTGCTGTACGTAAATTATGAAAGAAAGACAAAGAAGGAAGGGGAAGAATGATTTTTCTTGGTCGACAAAAGAGCACGAGGACATCATTAATTAAAATGATATGGAAAAAATCAATACCAAATAAAAACCAATTTTAATGACTCGCATGAACACTGACCGTCACTGCAGCATTCCCTTTTCATGGATGGAATTAGGTTACAGTCATTCTAAAATTTGTAAGAATCCATTGTTCAAGTTAATATTAAGGGTGGGATCAGAACTGTCAGACAAACAAGCAAATGGGAATGATGGCGGGAGACTCCCGTCAATTTTTGGAGTAGCTTGACTAAGGAATCCCAAACAGTGATCGCCGGATCCCACTGCGTAAAGAAATGAAAAAATCCACCAACCAGAGCCGACAATGACGAACAGCAAAATCAACTTTAGTAGGCCACTTTTCAACCTTGGAAAGAATTAGCATTTGGCAAATCTTTAAGAAACCAGCGTACATTTGTAGCTGGTTTCAAAAATAGCTTTTTATTCATGTTCTAATCTTAAATGAACTAGCAATTAGTCACACCAGAAACTGGTTCTAAAATTTGTTGAAATCTGTAACAATGAATTAACCAAATTCTCATGTATAACTGCAGCTTGAGGAAACTAAAAAGGTCAAATTCTACATCAAATGCTTACTATAGTTCATTCTACAATGGATTCAATACTGAAACAATTAAGGCAACATTGTCTCCTCCTCCAAAGGATGAAGAAAAATAGTTGTTTGGGGAGCAACAGATGTGAGGCTAAGAAAAAATAAAAATGGTGATTGTAAAATTGGTAACATCGTCACTGGTATGCTGTGGCTAGCAACCAATTTATTCTCACTCGTGTTTGTGGATGAGGAGAAAGTAAATGAGTAACAGCTACTCAACGAAATGCTCAGAACTTCTCGAAGGTAAGGCAGACATATCATCAAGAAATTGTCCCAATTCTCCACCAAACAAGTAATAGATTTAATAGCCATTGATTGAAGGCCTTGAGGTAGGACCAACAAGCCGTGAAAATGGTATTTGTGGTCGGCCAGAGTTGAGAACCCTTTGACTAGGAAGCCGCTCACTTGTTTTTGAATCTGAGACAGACCTGGAGAATGTTTGAGCAAGGTCAACTGCAGAAGCTGCTTTACCATAGTGCATGCCAGCATCACCGGCAGATGATTTTGGCTCCTCGACAGGCTTACGCCAAGTCTCAGGGGAAGGATGCCTCTCAAAGACCTGCTGTCTTTCAGTCTCTCTGGTATTTCTCCGATTATCACCACCACGCCAATTCTTCCTTTGTGCATTACCTCTCTCAGCATCAACCCGCTGATCCTTTCTATCAGATTTTTTTCCAGCCCTTTGATCAAGAAGAGCATCCTCAGTTTTTTCAACATGACGGATCTGAGCTGACTGATCAGAAAGTTTCTCAGCCCTCACATTATGACGTTCAACCCTTTGGAAAATATATAATTTATGCATGAAAATTATTCAGACTTCAATCCCAAGTAGAGACATATAGAGAACAAACAAATCAAAAACAGAAAAAACAAGTTTTTACCTATTTGAGTGCTCAATCACGTCATAGTTGTTGATTACAACATCATCCATCCCTCGCTCCTTCAAAACCTGAGAAAAAGATCGGCAACATCATCAATCTGGAAACATGTTAAGGCAGACTAATGTGCATATGATAAACCCATTAATTGTTAAACTATGAACATGCATTAACTGTTTTCCTTGCCCAACTATTTTCTCTAACAAAAAAGTAATTCATAAGATGTGCTGACAAATCTATTGGTGTATTTTGTATTTTGAGCCATTCTACCCAGTTATGATATTTGACCAATGTCTGGTGGTCCAGTAATGGGTTTTATTAGAGAAAGTATTACTTCGCTTGCCTTTTAGTGCTTATTTCGTATGTCAAGTGAGGTTTCTTTATGCTGCTAAAGAAGGCTTCTATGAGTTTTGAAAATTAAAGAAAGGCGTTTTAAATAAATCCAGAGGAAAGCATAATAATTTTCTTAAAAAATAAACAAAGTTCCAACTCACATTCAGGACATAAATGAATAAACAACTTACCAATTCTCGGGGACGAGCACCACCAAACAAAGAATCCCTGAACCACATGCACCAGTTTTATTTCATTATTAGACAAGAAGTCATGGAAAATTAATTAGATAAGCTTGCTGGAAGTAGCTCAAGCTAGTTCATATCACTTTACAAGTGTGACAGGTAGTACAAAATAAAATTATTCATATGAAGGCATTGAAATATTGAACAATGACTCAAAAAATAGAATTCTAATTGTCTGAAAACAGGAAAAACTTTCTCATTGGATATTCAGAGCAAACTTAAACAAGAGTCAAGAACTTAAGTGAAGTTAACTTCACTGTGACGTCAAGATGTGTAAGTGGATCGCTAAGAATATGTCGGAATGGCTTAAGTTCTTTAAATGCGTAAAACCACTAACCTGCCTCTTTCACTGTTTCCTTCCAACTGTTCAAGGGGCTCTGAGCGAGGCTTCAAATTTAGCTTTGGTCGATGTGCTACCTCCTTCCCACTCTCAGTTCCAGCAGAGATAGGCTTCACAAAATTGGTATGCACACTCACCTCGTTTACCGTTTCAACATGGACAGGATTACTAATCCGCTGATGTCCCTACCGTGAATAAGAAAATCCATGAAACCAATGAGAGAGTGCATGTATATAGAACTTTCAAAATTTCTGAAGAGAAGAGTCAGATTAGTTCATCATGTGAATTGTGAAATACCTGTACATTGTCTGTAACAGAAGTTTCAAAATTTTCCAAGGGCTTTGTCCTAAGAAGTAACTTCAGTTTAGGCCGCTCCTTCTGATCAGAAGGCATAGGATGCTGCAAATCAGACCCACCTAGTTTGCCATCATTTTGAACCAGTTGAATCTCATCAGTGTTGTAACCTACACTTCTTGGCCGTACTTCTGAATATCTGGATACCCCAGATCCTTCATGATTCAGTAACTCATGCCTTCCACCTTGTGAAGGGTCATCAATTCCCAAACTTCTTTCAGCATGCCTTGCTAAAATTGCATCATAGTATTCCTTCTCACCCATTGAGTCCATCCTGTTGTAGGCATTGTTGATATTAACATTGGAACGTGATGCATTCTCCACCTCAGATGATCTAACAAGCTCAGCATCTGTCTGATAATGCACTGTCTTCGACTGCCATCTACCAGAAGACACCTTCTCAATAGCACTTGCATGAGCCAACTTGGAAGCAGCATAAGGAGCAGACCAGGCAGAGGCAGATTGTTCTGGTTCAACAGCACTTGCCACCTCCTTCCTCATTGCCCATGCATTTGGATAACCCCCACCTGTTCCCTGCACTCTACCGCCTCCTAAATTCTGAGAATTAACCCCACTATGAATTGCCTCAGTAAGCCTCCCAGAGTACGAATTGACTGCCCCAACGGGAGATTGAGACACTGGTGCCACTTGCCGGCCCAACAAACTCCCTCCTTGTCCATACTCAGGCTTCACCTCAACACGAGCATGTGGGACCCGAATGCTCTCAGCATTGATTGTTCTTCGTGGGGCTGAGATACCATCTAATGGCTTTCGCTCATCCTCATCAAAATTACGACCAATCTGAACAGTGTGTGTCAAAAATGGGGTTTTGTCATCATAATGCCTAGTTACAGGGGATGTGTGAGGCCGAGACCGATGTTCAGGCCGACCAATTGGATTCCCCCATGATGAGGGACGGTCAAAACCAGAACGATCTGAACTTCTCACAGTTCTGTAAAATCAACCATAAAAATTAAGATAAAAAAGTACTAGGTTACTACAAACAGATCCATGAATCACAAATACTGATCAGACCAAAACGTACCGCAAAACGAACGCACCCATAATCAGTGGATCTAACATGAAAATGAAATATAAAAATTGAAATTTTGATTCAAGTAAATCAAAAAAAAAATTATAGAACTTACACGCCAGGAGCAGAAGGGAGAGAGAGATCAGTGGGTATGGAACCACCATGAAAATCCTTGAGTGTCATGGTATTACCACTAGTTTTCTTCTTCGACATTCTCCCCCACTCCCTCTCACCCAAAGAGAATCTCAGAGCCTAGTGCCAATTTCCCCTCCCCCTCCTCCTCCTTCTTATTCTTCCTCAAGTCCTGGAAACTGAGATGCGCAGAGAGAGAAAAAGAGAGAGGGAAGAGTGGGGAAGAAACCCGAAGAACGTAAACAGGATAAGAGAAGAGAAAGAAACAGAGAAGAAGCAGACAATAGGGGGTCTTTGCCTTCGCCTCCTTCGGCTATAGCTCACGGCTTCGGTTGCAGAGCGTGAGAGAATAATAGGATTCTTCTCCCTGAGAAACAATGGAACTGTGTATTGTAACTATACGGTGCCCTACTGTATGGTTACTCAGAATGGCCAATTATATCTTGCCACGTCAAAGCTTTGAGAGGCATCAGGTGGTGGGATTAGATACTGTGTATCTAGCGATTGTCCCTCCCAGCAAATGAAATGAAACAAGCCACTCTTATCAATGGCGGCAACCTTATGATAGCAGTGGCAAAAGAGAGAGATGTGACATGAAAAATATTATAACCAATGTCCATTTAAAAAATTTATTTTGTAAGTCTTACTTATTTATTAATTAAGTAAAGTAAATCATACATTTAAGTAAGCCAAACATTTATGGACACTAACACTAATAATTTCCTTTCATATTTTTTTAATTCTCAAGTCAATAAGATGAAATGTAATATCAAAAAGAAAATACTGAGATAATTTCTTTTTTTAACGACTTTCAATTAATTATGTGATAATTTGTGAAGTATTGAATTAAAATTTATCATTTACCAACTAATTCATCTAATAATTCACTAATTTTCACATTAATTATTATAATGCAATTAATTACAATCAATCAAATTTTTAAGTTTTTTTTTTCACTTATCCAAGTAAAATTTTTAACTAAAAATTATTGTGACATAAAAAATTCATTGAAAATAAAATTTAGAATATGTGCTAGCTATATTATAATACATTGGATTAGCTGTCCAAAATAGTATATTAGATTAAGTCCTGGCCCTCTAGCTTTAGAGTGTAAAAAAGAAAAAAAGTGGATAGTGAGAAGAATCTCCTTCTTCATTCTATAGGAGATATCTCAAAAGTGCCAATTGTTGTCTTAATTATTAATAAATAAATAAAAAAACGTCATGCTTTTAATTCTAAGTTGATCTTAAAGTTAATTAAATAATATCTTGATGCAAGTGGCCTTCTATGGTGATTAAAAAATAAGTAAATTCTTGCTTAAAACTGTATGCTTTCCTTGTCTTGCTTTAATTGGTTACCAATGACATTGAAAAAAAAACGTGAGATGTCAACTAAGTTGTTGATAGTTCAAGTAAAGAGCCAACTGGCAAAGAAAAAATATTAAATTTAATAATAAATTCGTATTTTATAAATATTGGTAATTATATATATATATCAATAAAAATAAGATTAATTTGGTGATCTTCGTTTCTTAATAAAGACTATGTAATTTTTTTTTATCCTTGTTCAAATCTCAAGGAGAAGGGAGTTTTTAACTTGAAGTAATCATTGATGATGGTATGCTTAGAATTTTGGTTTAATAATTAGATTAATTTGGATTGTCATGCCACAAAAATTATCTCTTGAACTTTACTTTTGTGTTAACAGGTCCTATTACTTGGAACATTACACCATAGAAACCTTGTGGATTTGGTGGAATATACTGCAGAAAAGGAACAACATAAGCTTCTTTACCAATACAAGAATGGCAATATAGCTTCTCACTTATATGGTTAGAAAGCAAGAAACTCTTTACAATGCCATGTAATTATTACTTGGAAAATTTTATTTGGATATTGCCAGAATAGATATTCTCTGTTGTTCAATGTCTTCATTGTCTGCTTCACCAAAAAACAACTTGCAGAGAAGTGATTCTGCAATAGGAGAGACTACAATAGCTTCTTCTACTAAATAGACTCGTTAAAGCAGCAACACAGAAGGAAATTCTAAGTTATTAGCTCAGTGCAGAGAGTTTGCTAGAACTTTGAATCCATCAAAATTTAATTGTGCAGCAGCCCCTTACTCTTGAAGTACTCCACAGTCTGGTCATAGATTTCTTCAATCCCAAACTTGAAACTGAACCCTTCTTTGTTAAGCTTCTCTGAGGACAGTATTAACTTGGCCTTTGAAGGGCAACCCTCAAATCTGTAATCAAGAAATGAATTGGGTTTTAAAACTGTATTCAGAGCTTTTCAAAACAGAATCAAAAGGGTTATTCAGAGTTCACGCCCATAAAATTTTACTGCATAAAATATCACCTTTTGTGCCTAAAGGGTTATCAGGAGGGAAATACAGAAGAGAAAGATATTTAGATAAACTTTTCTCATTGAAATAACAGGAAATTAAGTGGAAACAGTCAGAATTCTGGGATTAGAAGCTTACTCGGTTGGAATTTTGTACTGAGGATATCGATTGCTGAGGAACTTAGCAAGCTCAGGAACACTAGTATTGTGAGCACAGCAAATGTACCTACCGGAAGCTGATTCTTTCTCAGCTAGAAATACATGTGCCCTGCAAACATCCTCCACATGAGTAACCGATATCGAACCCGACACTATCTGCATACCCTTCAATCCATTTATGAGGAACTCATCGCCTGCAATGTGAAAAAAAAAAAAAAAAATGTATCATATCGGTCTTCTATGTTGGCTTAAAGTCCTTTCAAGGTCATGGATATGGCACTTTTTGAACCTGTAATTAAAGACATGGCCAGACCAATACTGTTTGGGATGTCTGGTGTTAGAGAAGAGCCAGCCATTAATGTGGGTATCACAGTGATGAGATCAATGTGATTTTCTTCAGCAAATTTCCATGCAGCCTTCTCAGCAAGAGCTTTTGAGGCAGGATATCCCTGCATATTTTGATGAACTTCAGAATTTGTCCAGTGATTTAAGCTTTAAATGTTAATCAGGAAAGACAATGGGATGGGAAAGTATCAATCTTTTTCTCATTTTTCATAAGTTTGATTGTTACCCAAGTAGGTGGCTTGGCTGTGCTCAAGAACTCAACATCAGTCCAGTTGCTTTCATCCATGACTAAACCTGTTCCCTCGAGTGTGTTTAAACTTACAGCAGCAGCTGAAGATGTCAGAATGACTCTTTTAACTGATTTTGATCTCGCGCATGCTTTCAAGACATTCAATACTCCTTGGATTGCCGGCTTGATCATATCATTCTGAGTAAGAAGAAGAAGCAAGTGATCTGATTATGAATCTCATAATGCAGTGTTGAGTTCAATAATCAATATATATATACACCTCTGGATCTTCAGAAGCAAAGTTCACTGGTGTAGCAACATGGAAGACAATTTCACAGCCAGCTATAGGGGCATCAAATTTTTCTTCATCTGTTAAATCTGCTCCAAATATTTTCAAATCCCCCAAACTCTGCAGTTCTGAGAGATGTGATATCTTCTTTGGATTATCTGCACAAGAAACTTCTCCTATCTATAATTCCATTGTTCCCTTGATTTTTAAAACTAAACAACGAAATTCAAACTTAAAAATGTTTAATCTTCTTTTATCAGCTGAACTAACAGCAAAATATTTCAGTTTTAAGAAAATATACTCAAAAAACCAAAATGTTTACGCAGCCTCCTTAACAGTTAACAGTGTGTTTGGTTGGTCCCTCCCCTTGTTCGATTCAAAAATTAGAAGTGAAATGATTAAATTAACCTTTCTTCTTCTCAAAGTTACTTGTAAATTATAATATAATATTAAATTAATTTGATTTCTTCCCCCCTCCCTCCTCTGCCAAAAAAAAAGAAAAAATGTCTCTCCTTCCTCCTTAATCTGTTTGGGTCAAAAGAAAATCAGAGAGAAAGAGAGAGGACCTGGGTGTCTGACAGTGGTATTGACAGCATAACCCTTTTGAAGGAGCTGCTTGACGAGGTGAGAAGCCACAAACCCAGTTCCGCCGACCACACAAACCTTCTTGTTTCCACTTTGCTGATCACTGGCCATCGAATGGATTGGATTGGATTCAAAGCTCGTAGGATTGTTTCTCCTTTTCTATTTTCAATACAAGAGCAGATAAGAAAACCTCACAACTCAACTTTGATGAACGAAAGGGAGTAATCCTCTGCTTCTTTAATAGACTTGTTGAAAACCACTTTGTCTCTAGTTTGAAGAAGGTAGGCACGTGATGTTGTTAGGCCAACCATCGACTAAAAAAATCTGTCTTTGTATTCTCGGAAACATGGCTACGTTTAGAGGTATTAAATTTTTTTTTTTTTTTATCATTTCTAATATAAGAGCTGATACTTAAAATAGTTTCACACTTAAATAAAATATTTTTGTCTGATTTTTAAATTTATTTTTTAAAAATTTTTAATAAAAAAATCATTTTAAAATTTTAAAATTTAGAAACCGACAAAAGAATTTATTCATCCAAAAAATAAAAATATTTATATCAAAATATTTTTGTTTGACTGTGTTTGTTTAGTATCCATGTTCGTTCTATCCTAATTTCTTCAAATTTAATCCTTTCCAACTACTAAAACTTGAACCCTAATTTCTCATGTTATATCATGAGTTATTGGGTAGTTAATAATTGTGCATTAATCCAATAATCGACCATTTAAATATGTATTTGCAAACCTCATGACAAATTGAAAGCCACCTAAATGTCAATTCAGCATCCTCCTCACGGTCAATCCTAAGCACTTCCTTCCTACCCCATTTTCTTTTTCAAAAAAAAAAAAAAGAGAGTCAAAATTAAAAAATATATAATATATGATAATTAAAAGTTATCTTGTTATTTTCAATAAATTTTCTTTTTCCACCAATTAAGAAGGCAAGCATCTCATCTTCCTTCTATACTAAATTTGCATTTGAAAGGGACTGCATGTGTTGGAATAAAGTTCAGATGCTTCTGTCCGATGATTCAACAACTGTACTTTCTGCCAAGAATGTATCAACTGACAGATATCAGAGCCAACATTCTAATGCTTGACTTGATGTAGTAGCATTTAGCAACCTCTGCTGAGTTTGATTATGTCTTGATTTTGGGAAGAAGCGAATAACTTCTTCTGCAGAAGAACCAGAACTGTATGGTTGTACCAACTACCAAGGCATTTCAAGCACTAATGTTGATTGAAAGTTTGAAGCTTTACCAGAAGAATGAACAAGTTCCTGAAGAAAGCAACTTGCAATACCAAAAAATAAAAAAGGGTAACAATTTTATGCTATCTAGGATTCATGTTAATCCATGTCATCTATTAAGCAACATATGAAATGCACATATTTTATGACATGGTTTAATATGAGCCCTTAAACGAAGATTAAACGACCCAAATTTGTTAATTATAATAACTGCATAAACTTCTGAACTATAACTAATATGGATTCAAGTATAAACCCTTTTAATTTCTTATTGAGGCATCAAATCAATCATATTTTTGAAATAGGTGAGACTCTTGTATTATTGTGTGATGCTAGTCACCTTTTGTTTACTATACATCTTCCTAATTTTCTCATCATGAATTATTGTTCTTTTTCATTCTTACACCAATAAATCAATAGTAAAATCACCAAACATGAGAAGAATCAAAATTCTGATTCTCATAGTGAGTCTCTACTGGAAACCCACATGAGAGCCCTTTTTATCTTGGTTTTGAATTGAATGGTTTTCTGGTTTGTAGATCACCACAAAGCAAGGAAGGAGAGCTCTTGGATCTAATAAATAAAGTTCTTCAATATCCGAATGGCTGCTTATTTTGTTTGCAAATGAATCGCAATCGAAATCACCCTCTTCTTGAATTTCTTGACGAGGATTATGAACTCTACCTGCTATCACTCTGCAGACAATCACAGACTTTCTCAACAATGGCCTCTCTTCAGATACCACAATGGAATCACAGGCTTTTCTACTTGTAGAAGCTGTTAAAACCCCCATGGAACCATGGAATTCATTCTTGGTGGAGAACCCATGTCTCAGAATCTGACATAGACCACAATGGTCTAAAGTGCAGAGACTAGAAGAGCCATTTCTGCCCATAGAGCAGGCCACTGTTGTGCCATGGAACCTTAAAAGCTCGTTTCCATCGGCCAGGCAACGAGGATGCTTCTTCTGCAGCTTGCCAGCGTTAGTCTTTACCATATCTCTATATTCTTCAAAGGAAGCAATGGCTTTTGGCATGTTCTGAACTTTCAAGACACTTTCAATCTGCCCACGGTTGTTCTCAGAGCTAAGCCTGCTTGTTTTGCATATTGTATCTATAATCTGCCAAGATGAATCTTCTTTCTGAAGTTCAATCACTGCCAAAAAGAAAAAAGATCATATCTTTGAGGCAATTTAACTAAATTCTTACTAAGTTAAGTCCAATATCACAGAAAAGTCAAAAGTGTCCTCTGTTCTTTTCAAAGTTTAGGTGGAATTAGGACAAAATTGAAAAGAAAATTTTCTAAGGTGGTGCTGCAAAGCTTTAGAACAAGATGAAGGATCCTTTCAGCTGCTTCTTCCTATTCTATTTTCTGCTAAAGGATGTTAAGCTCCTCAAAGTCAAAGGGCTACATGCAAGTCTATCTAAAAAAGTGCTTTTAGCAGTGAATACAATTGGCTAGCTCATGTCAAAATATAAAAACATCAGATAGAGACTACATGAGACTCAGAAAAGCAGAAGCACCTCAAAGTTATTCAAAAGTACTTATTATACAAGAAAAAACTACTGGCCATTACCTGAATGCTCAGAGACGTAGTGCGCTTCAACAGCATCAATCTTTTTTGATTTCTGGCCACAAATATGACAGATTGAATTTGAAGTACAATGAAAAATTTCCCGCGACGATACCCTCGAAGAAAAGTTTGAATTTTTACAATCAACATCATGAGAATTTCCTGAAGATGTACCTGACCTTGTTGATTTTTGATGCTGTTTCACATCTTTACACCCTTGAGGGGGACAAGGACATGGGTAACACTGAAAAAGTTTGATTTCCCCATTGAAGCTGTCAAGGACAATTTCATGGGTTACGGGATTAAGGATGTTACTGCTGCTGTTGGATTTTGGGCTGCAACTCTGCCGTTTTGCAGCCTCTGAACTTCCCTTGACGGAATCTTTCATTTTTGATGGCTCAAGCTTGTCTGGTTCTTTTCTCTGGGCACTTTTTTGGTGCCTTCTCGCCTTTGGGTCATGAACTTCTGATACTTTCAGTTTGCAGTTAAGTGATCTCTTCAGAGAATGCCAAATTTGTGGCATTTTTTCTGTCTATTTTCTCAAAAGATTCAACCTTTAGAAGGTTTTAAGGGCAGAAGAATCTGCAGAATATCTTCTTGCCACCATTACAGTTGAAAGTCAACAAAACAATAAATTTTCCCAATTACGTAGTTTCCTTTGTTTGCAGATTGTTTCCTCTGTTGACACTGAGAATTCCGATGTATACAACAAGACAACACCAAACAAAAACAACATCAATATATGATTCCTTAATATCCAAACAGCATCCATGAGATTTTTCAGCAGATAAAATTAGATATTAACGCCTGATTTTTGCAGAAAAAATTTACCATTGATGAGGATGGATGAATTGATCAACATTGGAAAAGAAGAAACCGGTGACACCCATAATTAAAAAAAAAAAATTAATATGATTTTTTGTCACTTTCAGAAATTTAATTAAATTTCTACCTTCTTCTGCAGACTGTTATGAGAGCTATATTCAGTCTGTTCTATATATTAAATACCGAAGGATTAGGACAGATGATTGAGAAGGCATAATTTAATTCTCTAGGAGATTCCAATTTATCAAATCTATTCTAATTGTCTTGAATCTTAATCGTGTTCTCAATTATTTAAAATTTATTTATTTATAATAAAATAAAATAATATTAGAGATAAGTTACTTTACTCAGATCATTTTGTTCTTTATTTGAAAAGATAAAAAATAACCCATCAATTAAAATAAAAAAATTTCTGAAATATTATTTAACGTTATCACAATTCTATGATATTCAAAAGACATTGATATGCTCATAAAAAAAATATTATTGTTCACATAAAAAAATATATATTTTGAGGAAATTTAGCAATTAAACGTTGTAAAAAAAATAGAAAAGAAAATTACTATTTTGACTAAATAACCAAAGACCATGTCCATATAAAAGTAACTCATAAAAATTAAACAAATATACTATAAAAATAAAAAATATACCTAAATATATCATATACTCCTGGGTGTATTTTATATACAATACAAAATAATACAAGTAAAACAACATAACACAAATAGTTAAATTATAAGATAACTTCTAATTTTATTTATTATTTGTTAGTTAATGTACATGACAAAAATTTTATACTATTTATTATTTGATTAACATAAATATTAGATAAAATAATATAAAATTTATTATAATATCCTTGTGTTACATAATAATAATTAAAGAAAAGACATATTAAATAAAATTTTGACATATAAAAATATAATAATTAATAAAAATATAAAAATTATAATAAAAATATATAAATAAAATAGTATGAAAAATATATTAATTTTTTTAAAAAAATTCGAGTCAAAGCACTGCAGATTGAGGGAAGGGGCACAGACAGAAGAAGCAGTGGGAGAGAACAAAAACCCAGAATCTAGAGGGCAAGAAAAGAAAGCTCTAGCAAACAGAGCAAGAGAACGAAAACCAAAGTGCTTTCCTGGAAAAATTTCTTATACAAACACACAAGATATTTCTATATATATTACGAATCTTATTGTATTTTTCATGCGAAAGAGATCTTAGCAGCAGCAGCAGCAACGAAGGCAGCAGCGGCCATCCTATCAACACAGCAAATTGCGTTGACTCAGTCTGAATACCCGACTTGTTGAATAGAGGAGATAGGTTATATTTGTCTTTTTATAAATTTTGTACTGTAAATAAAATTTTTATTTTTTAATTTTTTTAAAATAAAAAATTTATCTAACACTTTAAATTTTTTTTATCTAATACTATTTTTTTTTTTTAAATTAAACTGAGTATAAAAATTTTGTTTAATTTAATTTATTATTTTAAAACGAATAAAATGTTATGATTATTTTTTCAATTCCAACAAGATATATATATTTTTTAATTGACCTTTAATAACTACTTTAATTATTTATTAATAGAAAATAATATTAAATAAAAATAAATTTAAAATATTATCAATTTTTTTTTAAAAAATATAAAATCAACTACTTTCTTAGTTAGTATAATTCAATTAAATTCTTGTTTTTAAGATAAGGACAGTACAAAAGAGTGCACCTAGAAGCGGCCTTTTTATTTATTTATTTATTTATTTTTTTGGTAGATGATACGCTGCGTTTTTATTAGATATCTCTTTTCCTGGCGAAATAGAAATATGTCTGAACGTGCCATTCACGAAGCAGGAGCTTGAGACTTAAAACCACCTACTCAAAGACCGGTATCGAATTCTAAAGTCGCCAATTTAAATTGAGGTTTCATTTTTCGTTGAAACGCCATTTCTTTTCCTTTGGGGTGGTTGAATAAATTATATTATATGCTCATTAATATTTTGTACTATTACAATTTCCTAAACCATAGGAATTGATAAATTATATAAATAATTATAATTTCTAAATTATAATTATTTCTTTCAATAAATCATATATTATTTTATAGGTAATTATACATGTTCTTAAGATTGATAAATTCTATATTTAAATTCAGAGTCCTAATTAAAAAATTAACAAAAATAATACACCATATTCCACTATATTATCGGTCTCAGATGTGCCCAAGCTAGTAATACACACATCAAAGTCGCTTCCTTTGTTGGTGATACTCTGCTTTCCTTGTCCCCCATGGAAGGAATATCAGAAAGAAGTCAGGAATAAAGTAAAACTTGTAAAGACAAAACCAGCCTTTCACCTTAAAAAACACAGCTAATAGCTCAAACAACGTTCACATATGATAATTCCCAGAAAACCTGGTCCAATCTTTCCTACTCTGCTGCACGTAGCTGCTGCTGTTGTTTTTCTGCAGAATGGCCAAAAACTATGGGTTTCTGGTCTGCATACTCGTTATGGTCTTGGACATTGTTGCTGGGATACTTGGAATTCAGGCAGAAATAGCTCAAAACAAGGTACTCCAACACATAATTTACCTTAAAAGAATCATTTTTGAGGATGTTAATTACTGATATTTTCGAATGAAAACAGACAAGACATACGAAGTTGTGGATAGTTGAGTGCAGAGATCCAAGCTATCAAGCTTTCAAGCTGGGATTAGCAGCTGCCATTTTCTTGGCTCTGGCTCATGCCATTGCTAACTTGCTTGGTGGCTGCATTTGCATACGGTCCAAAGAAGAATACGGAAAAGCCACTGCCAACAAGCAGTTAGCAATCGCTTTTCTCATTTTCTCCTGGTAAGCATTTTTAGTTTTGCTTTCACCATGCAACGTCAAAAGTGCTTATCATTTCCTTATAATGTTCAACACGTCATAGGTGTGCCTTAGAGAATTTGTTTGAAGCCCTTCATTTCCTTATCATTTTTAACAAAAGAGAACTTAACCATAAAAGCTTACTTAAATTCCCTGCTGCAGGATCCTATTGGCAGTTGGATTATCCATGCTTATCACAGGGACAATGGCCAATTCAGGGTCAAGACAAAATTGTGGAATATCACGCCTTCGCCTTTTAACTATTGGAGGCGTTCTGTGTTTCTTCCATGGAGTCTTTATTGTAGCTTATTATGTATCTGCCACTGCCACAAGAAGAGAAGAGAAGAGACAACCAGCCGTAGCCCACACCTAGGCTAAGGCTACCTACTATTTGTTACTTGTACAGGCAACATGGTTGGTTCAGGCATTTTACCCCACATTATTATTAACAAATTTACAATTCTCTGTCTTTTCCCTTCTTGTTGTTTATCCTATATTGTTTGATTAAGGATATATTCGATTTGAAAGTTCACCTTCTCTTCACTGATACATTGATTAAACCATTAGCTTCAAAGATATATTCACTAAGAACTACAATAGGCTTGAACACACACAATAGGAGAAGAATTTGATCAAAGAATCAACTTCCATTGACCAATTGGTATCAACAGAAGATTAAATAACAAACAATCAATCTCAGTCATCAATCACCATGAGCGCTCATTGAACCCACACCAGCTTTCTTTGATAGAATAGAGGGATTCAAATTGCATGTAGGAATATAACTTGGACTCTCAGTAACAAATAACAATATACGAATCTAGCTATAAGTTATGGGAGAAAAGGGGACAAATTGGAGTTCTCATTGCACCAAGTAGACAGATGAACCAGTGATTGAAAATGAAATAAGTATTCCATAGTAAAGGTTAATAATTCAGAGAAGAGACCTTCAATCTCACTACAAGAGATCATAATCCAAAAGCCACTACAGTATGTAATCTGGATATCTTCATAATTCAATTAGATAAACACTATGCTGCTATAATTTTGCAATTGAATTTTTATGATATCAATAAAATTAGAAATCTTACATCCTGAAAATTTTTTCTGAACATCCTAAAGGCTGAAAATTTATACCTGCATGCTCCTAAGGGTTTGATGACTTGTATGCCTCCCACATCAAATTGGCCTGTTCCTTGATTATTTCAATGCGTTTCACATAAATCTCCAATTCAGCATCTTTCAACTTCTTCCACCTGTTCTCCAGCTCTTCCCTCTTCGATGCTCCAATCAGTTCCCATCCCTTCTTCATAACATCCTTATTCATCAGAGACATTCCCAGATTTTTGTGAAATGGAATCATCTCACTTAAACTCAGAATTGAACCAGAACTTTGATCTATGTCCATTTTTAGAGCTTCCTTTGAATTTGGTGATGGTAGAAGCTCAGCTTTCGGAGAAGCCAAGGTTCTACTTCTGCTACCGTCTTTTTTATCCTTCCTAGCTTTCCCATTAGACTTTACTTGTTCTGCTACTCCACTTGTTCCTTCAGTGCCCCAAATTTTCTTCGACAATTCAAAGGCTTTCTTGTCATGTGCCTTTGAAAATTTACGATCTTCACCATTTTTCTTTCCTGCATTGTTCTCATACTTCTTCTTCAACCTTCGAATCTTATCCATCAATTGCACTTTTGAAACGTCAACATGCAATGATTCCTTGATAAAATCATGAAATGCATTCGGATCCTTATGTGGGTCTGCTCCATTCTTCGCCGAATATTCAACCATGCCCTTCAGAATAGCAATTTCATCGTCCTCACTCCACAGTCTCTGAAACAGCTTCTTCGAATCATCCCCACGTTTCTCCCCCGCCGGAATATCCTCATTGGCGGTTGCATGGGAAGATTGTTTCTTAGTCCTTTTTGAATCATTCACTTGAAGAGAGTTCTCACCCTCGCGCTTCTTTGTCGATCTGGCTGGTGTAGCCGTGGACTGGGACCTTGGCTTCTTCGCCTCCGGAGTCTCCTCCATCAGTTTCGATGCAGCCGGTTTAACTTTCGGGTCCAAAGCCACCGAGGGTTGCCCATCTTCAGAGTAGGACCCCGAATCGGACTCTGACCCAGATTCTGAGGAAGCAGCTCGTGGTTGAGGGTTTGTAGTAGCCGCGGGTGGTCTTCTAGAAGTGGGTTTCTTCTCCACCGCAGGTGGTGGCGGAGGGGGAGACGGTTTAGCTGGTTCATGTTGCTCTTCTTCTTCTTCAGACGAACTTCCCTGTTCTTCACTTCAGCCTTCTTCTTCTTCCTCCTCCTCCGAAGATGCTGTGGGTGGTTCATCCAGAGGAGACGCGCGTTTCCGTGCCATAGAAGATAAGATTTTTGGAAATTAAGCTTACGAACGGTTCTGCAGAGCAAACCCCAGTCAAAGAGACAGTGGAAAGACCGAAGACGAGAAGAGAATTGAACTCCAGCAGAACTTGGAATTCTCACTGAAGCGTGTATCCAAGAGTTCACGAGGATGTGGATTTTTAACCGTTGGATCTGCATACTAAGTCTTTAAAAGACAACATATATATTTTGGTGATAAGTTTGTAAATAATAATAATAATGATCTTCACTAGTTTTTTTATATATATTAATTTGATTGATTTTGGTAATATTATGCATAAGAACTGGTAAAGATAGTATACTGGTAAAACTGGTACTTTTAGGAACCAAACTATAAATAATATGCATAAGAAAAAAGAAAAAAAACATGCATAAAAAACTTATGGATAGGTTTTTGCAAATTTTATTACCTAAACAATATTTTTCTCTATTAAAGTTTGTTATATTTATCTAAAAAAATAAACTCACCTGCAATTTTTTTTTTTTTTTTGGATATTTTTTTAAAGAAAGTGTATCATGTATTACAGTTGATCATTGAGACCAAATATGTGTGTATATAAACAAAGTTTTTGGCTTGAAATTCTCTGGAGAACAATCTTCCACTAATCATCAGCTTGGTTGATTTTATTTCATGTGTAATCACATATTGCACTTTCTTTCAAAGTGATATAACTTTTTTAATTTTAATTTTGAATTTATCATGCATTTGGTTAAGATATGGAGTTATAGTAATAATATCTTCTTTTTTTTTTTTGATAACGAGTAATAATATCTTTTTGTACATATGAAATGGGAAAAATTCCCTTAACACAATCCACTATGTACATTTAGATATATATCCTAATTTTTTAGTTATTTTGTAAAATAAATTTATAAATAAAAAATAAGAGATATAAAAAGTAAAAAAAAAAAATATAAAAACAAATATGCATACGTAGATCTTTATGAAAAAATAAAAGTTGGACTTAACATGCCTCTATATTTTTTTTTCTTTGGCATAAGTATTAGGAAGCAAAAAATTATAACTATAATGATAATAGATTGTACAGATATCCATGATCAATGAGTATTCCGCTATTTGTCCACTTCGCAAAATTTCAACTTATAACTTAGTAGGAGTCGACCGTTACTTTCAATTTCATTTGAAAAAAAGGCGTGACCCGCTGAACCTTAACCCGCACGATCGACCCACCGAACCGCTTATTTTATTCCGGTTCAACCCAGTGCGAAAAAGCATAGGAGCGCCAGTTGAATGCCGCGAGATCCAAAATTCAAATTTTACGCTCTCCCCGGTGGGTGCCCATCTCTCCATTTTGCCCCCTTGTCTATCACTGTCCTCTAACCCTAAATCCATATTCAGACCCGATTCAAACAATTTCCAAGAATCTTAATCCCTAAACTTGCAGATCTTGAAGGTATTATTCGCAACCGTGCGATTTCAAGACGTTACTGGGTTGCGGTTTGTCAAATGCAATCGGCGTTCCCTCGCTGGTAGCTGCTCGGAGTTTCAATAATTTGTAATAAAATGGCTTCCAGAAACCAGAATCGGCCTCCTCGAAGTCCCTCCAACGTAAGCCTTCTTAACTTTCATATATGAATCTTTCTCCTTGTCTTTGTAAGCTGAGGTAGAATAAGTTTAGGAGAACTTGGCTTCACAGAGTAATAAAAGTAGCTTCTTTGATTTTGTCTTGAATTAGAAAAAGGGAGCTGCCGAGGAAGTCGTCATGTCAGACAAACGTCGTAGGATTGGAGCAGAAAGGGTGGAGCGACAGGGTGCCACTGGCCGGGGGAGGCCTCCATTTGCTGCAGTTAACAATAGGCCGGATGTTAATACGGCAAATGAAGTTGTTAATACTGAGGGATCCGAATGTAGCACTGTTGAGTTCACGAAAGAAGATGTGGATGCATTACTGAATGAGAAAATGAAAAAGGGAAATACATTTGACAATAAGGTTTGGTTAATCTCTTGTAATCTGTATCTGGATTATTCTTAATTTTTCATTTGTTTTTTTTTTTTATTTGTACTTTTCCGAATACTTTCCTTCTTGCTTTGCAGAAAAAGATCGAACAAATGGGGGATCTTATTAAGCGGCTTAAACTCTGTGTCCGGTGGTTTAAGCAAGTTGAAGAAGGACATATCCAGGAGAAAGAAAAGCTTCAGGCTGCATTAGGATGTGCTGAGAAGAAGTGCACTGACACTGGTAATTTTTTCTTTAGACTATGTAATTCACAAATATAAGTTGACTGGGACTAGTGGTATTTATAAGAATCGCTAACAAAATTGTGAACATGCTCTCTAAACACGATGTCATAAGTAATATACTTCTTGCTTAATCTTTGCAACTGTTATCTCCATAATTAACGTTTGTCTTTTTTCAGAGACTGAGATGAAGAATAAGATAGAGGAGTTGAATAGCGCCATATGTGATTTGAGAAAGACAATTTATTCTTTAGAAGAGCGGATTGCAAAGGAAGAATCAGATAAGCTGGTTAGTCTGCTACCCACTGGATTGAGATTGAGAAACCACAGTGATATTTCCTGTTGTTTCATTACCTCATTTCTTGTTGAATGTTGACAACTAGGAAGCAATTGAGCGCCATAGAAAAGAGAAAGAAGCCAGAAGTGCAGCCGAGCAGATGCAGGCTTCTCTTTCAACTGAGCTTGAGAAAGTTCGGCAAGAGAAATTAACTGCTGAGCAGAAGGTAATGCTAAGTTATATCTAGATAAAATACGGTTATCTGTTGAACTTAAGTGTACAACCCACTTACGTCTTGCACACTTTATTGGTAATTCTGTACTAGACTTGGTCCGTTGGTCATCCACATGTTTGTGGGTTTTTTCTACCCGCAGATTTCCTAAGGATTATTCCTTCTGAATTTACAGGCCGTTTCAAATGAGGACTTGTACAAGCGATCACAAGAGTACAATATAAGTCTGCAGCAGTACAACAGTCGCCTTCAGACAGATCTTGAAACAACTAATGAGTCACTCAAACGGGTGGAAACAGAGAAATTGACCATAGTTGAGAATCTCAGCAATATAAGAGGTCACAACAAGGCATTGCAGGATCAGCTGCAATCAGTTAAAGTAAGTGGTTTTGTTCTGATATCGATTTTCTTATACAGTTGAGTACTGGCTTTATATGATCTTTTTTTGGTTGGGGTTTTTGATTGATATCGGAAAATGCTTCAAATCAAGTAAAAAATAAAAGAATACTTGACTGTCTTTAAATTTACCAGGATTAGAGGGCATTGTTTGGTTGTATTGTAGTCCTTAAATTGATTATACTAATCACTATATTGTTTTTATTTCTTATTACCAGTGTAATTGTCTTAACTGTCTTTCTCTGAATTATAATTTATCAGGTTTCACAGGATGAGGCTACAAAACAGAAAGAATTGTTAGCACAAGAACTCAAATGCCTTCGTGAAGAGTTACAGCAGATTAGAGATGATCGGGATCGCCGAGGGAAGCAAGTACAAGATTTAACTGGAGAAGTAGAGAAATTCAAAGCCATCACAGGGGACACATTAGAACAGTTAGAAAGCTTGACAACTAAAACAAGGGATCTTGAGGTTTGTTATTTAGTTCTGTTTTTTATCTATTCATTCTTTTGACATTTTTATCAGTGGTGCTGCACTTATCTGTTGATTAGATTTTAACATTGTCACTTCTCCTTATAGGAGAGATGTGCTCTTCAAAAGGAGCAAATTCGTAAACTGGAGAACCAATTGAGTCTTGAAAAGGATAAATTAAAAGTAAGGAAATCATGGTATTTGGTGTTCTTTTTCCTTTTACTAATTTGTTGCATACTCAGTTACCGCAATGAAAACTATCTTATATTTTTTTTTTCCTTTAGATGGCTGATTTATCTGCTTCAGAAACAAAATCCGAGTATGAAGAGCAGAAAAGAATTATAAATGAACTACAGAATCGTCTGGCAGATAAAGAATTCCAAGTAATTGAAGGAGAGAAATTAAGAAAGAAACTGCATAATACTATCCTGGTAATGACTTGGATCAGATAAAGAATTCCCTTTGACCTCTCATTTGACTGGTATAATATCTAAACGGTATCCAATTATGTGTTTTTAGGAGCTAAAAGGAAATATTCGTGTGTTCTGTCGTGTGCGACCTTTGCTGCCAGACGATGGTATTGGAACAGACATGGCGGTTTCTTACCCTACATCAACAGAAGCTCTTGGCCGGGGCATTGAACTGGTGCAAAGCGGTACTTTCGCACCCTTTTCCTAGTGCTACTATTTCTAATGAGTAGTCGAGTATAACAGTATTATCTTTTAATGGTCAGCAGGGCAGAAGTATCCTTTTACATTTGATAAGGTCTTCAACCATGAGGCTTCTCAAGATGATGTTTTCACAGAGATATCACAGCTGGTACAGAGTGCCCTCGACGGTTACAAGGTGATTTCCTGAGTTTAATTTGTCTCGTTATTGTTCATTATGTGTCCAGCGTAACTTGATACCTAGAAAAATGGTAATGGTATAATATAGATTAGGGTGAGCTGTGGGGCAATTAAGTAGAACTGTTTAAGGTGCATTTACAATTTCTCTTGCTTTTCTTATTTCTTTTTGTTTTTAGTTATACACTTGTGTTTTGACAAAACGGTTTTCTATGGCAGGTCTGCATTTTTGCTTATGGTCAGACAGGTTCGGGCAAAACCTATACAATGATGGGTAAGCCTGATGCCCCAGAGCTGAAAGGCCTCATACCACGTTCTTTAGAACAGATATTCCAGATAAGCCAGTCTCTGAAGGACCAAGGATGGAAGTACAAAATGCAGGTTAATATGCTTTATCCTGATTCTCATTTTACGTCAAGTGATGAAAATTTTTGACAAGATTGTTAAATATTTCCAGGCTTCAATTCTGGAGATATATAACGAGACTATTAGGGATTTATTGTCGTCAAACCGGCCAAATGGGATTGACCAGGCTCGACCAGAAAATGGTGTTCCCGGCAAGCAGTACACTATTAAGCACGATGCAAACGGGAACACACATGTTTCTGAACTCACTATTGTAGATGTGACTAGCGTCTATGAGATTTCCTCCCTCCTGCAACAGGCTGCGCATAGCAGGTATGTATGTTAAATGGTTTATGGTGCAGAATGTTTAGATCATGAATGAACTTTCTGGATGCAAGTTGACAATGGTTGATCCTCTTCATCATTTCGATGAAAAACTTACTCAACGTATCAATGTTTGAAGCTATCAAAGTTTAAATTTTGGTCTTGTTCTTGGCCTCTTTTTCTGGCAAGAAATCTATAAACGAAGAAATTATGTTCCATCTCTTTTTACAGGTCAGTAGGAAGAACACAGATGAATGAACAGTCATCTAGAAGCCACTTCGTCTTTACTTTGCGTATATGTGGGATAAATGAGGTACTGGCCCTAGTAATTGGTAAATGTTACTGTGATGCTTTATTAGCTGATGTATGTAATTTCTCGTTCTGTTGTAGAACACTGAGCAACAAGTTCAAGGTGTCTTGAACCTCATTGATCTGGCTGGAAGTGAAAGACTATCGAGGAGTGGGGCAACTGGGGACCGGTTGAAGGAAACTCAGGTACCTATTTGATATGCATTGTTGCGAATGAGAGTTCTGGCCTTTTACTATTTTTTCTTCCTTCCATTTTCTTATATGCACCAATATTTCTCATCATGTTCAGGCTATCAATAGAAGTCTGTCCTCTTTGAGCGATGTGATATTTGCATTAGCGAAGAAAGAGGAGCATGTTCCCTTCAGGAATTCAAAGTTGACATACCTTCTTCAAGTATGTTAAGCTAAGCCTATGCTTTCTGAACTTATATGATTTGATTATATTGATCTCTTTGTTCTTTTTCTATCAATGGCAGCCGTGTCTTGGTGGGGATTCGAAAACTTTAATGTTTGTAAACATCTCACCTGATCCTTCTTCATCGGGCGAGTCCCTCTGCTCTCTGCGGTTTGCTGCCAGAGTTAATGCCTGTGAGATTGGGATTCCCCGGCGCCAGACATCAATGAAGTCTTCTGACTCTAGGTTGAGCTACGGCTAGAAGAGTGACATGCTCCACCAAATTCACATTCCATAACCCAATTAACTGTTATTTTTTACTGCTTACTACATGAAAAGAAAGAACCTGGTATTTGTGCTGTGATAATTGTAACTTTGTGTAATTTTAGAGATTGGGGCTTGTAATCATAATCAGTTTGTATAAATTTGCTCTAGAGGCTTGGCTTTAGCCTCTCTGAGATACTACTGTGACAGGTGAAAAGTCATTGTTTTAGCTATTTGCTATTGTATTGATTCTGAAATTTCACAATTCCATCAGGGCATGAATTCTTGTCCATCTAGTTATGTTATTTGTGTATTATGTTAACCGATATTGTCACTATTTATCCAGAAGCCCACAATTTCTTCTTTATTTTTTTTCAAAATTTTCTGAATTTGCTAATTTTATCTGATTAATGCAACTTTAATTGATACTTTTTATCCAATTTTATTTTTTCCTAAGTAGCTATAATTAACAATGGCTAATATGTTATTTACAATAAGGAAAATGATAAACCATAAAAACTTGACAACACATAAAAAAATTGACAATATGTTCATAGATTATCTCGTTCACCAATCATTCTTTTTTTTTTATCTGAACAAATCATTCTTTAACATCAGTAATTTTCTTAAGATATTTACCGGAATGTGTAAAAAACGAAGATGCTTTAATAGCTTAATATAATTTATAGTATTTTTAAATTTTTAATCAATTAAAATATAGTAGCTCCAGGACAAGATATTAATTTCTAAAAGACAGGGAGCCAGCATATGCAAATAGTCTTCTAACATCAAATTTCCGCAACTTCTATTGTCGCTGCGAGAATCTTCGAGATGTAGTGGGCACCCACTGACTCCCAACCAACGCTGGGACCAGAAGCTGAACAATGAATGGCAGTTGAACAATAAATTATCAATAGAGGCTCTATCATATAATCCCAAAATCTTTTTCCCTCTTCTCTTTGATTCCGTCTCTGATTTTTCGAGTTCTAGAATTGACTTTTAAGTTTTTAACCACCATCATTTTTTTCCCCCTCTATTCCATTTTGTCATTTTTCTGTAAAACCAGATGCAATTTCATGCTGAAAATTTTAACTTTTTTCAAGTTGAGATGATTTATTCTTTGTTTTTTGGTAGCCGATACTTGTCTGTTAAGTTTTAAGGATGAGCTGTTGGTCTCCCTCCTCCAGAGACGCTAAATTATAATTAAAAAACTATAAAAGAATTGGTTCCTCTCTTATCTAAATCCTGCTTACGTATCCAGCTTTATCCATTCTTCTGCTGGAGTTAGAGAACACCCAAAAACTAGAGTCAAATCCTTAAGGGGTCCTTGAAGAAGGAGGAGAAGGAAATGGAGGCGACAGAGCAGCTGAGCAAGCCCAGGGTTGTGGTGATTGATTCTTTGCAATCATGGGAATTCTATATAACCCAGGCCACAAATCTAAATAGCCCTGTAAGTGAACCATTTTAAGCTGTGGATTGGTCATATTTAATGCATGCTATTGTAATTAAACCAACAGAAGCCTGTTTTGGAACAAACATAGAAATGGGTATTCAAGTTTCATATCATTTTCAATATCCCTCCTTGAAATTTCTTGAATTTCTGAGTTGGATATGCACATGTACACAATTTGCCTTCACTTCGGAGTACTGGGTGTTTCTTGTTTTCCTTCTTTTGGTGATAAAATTTGTAGTTTGTGGGGGGTGAATTGTAGGTTGTTGTACACTTCACTGCTTCATGGTGCATGCCTTCGGTGGCTATGAATTCTTTCTTTGAAGAACTGGCTTCAAGCTATCCAAATGCTCTGTTTCTCACTGTTGATGTTGATGAAGTCAAGGTAAAGTACATTGAATTTTCAATAACTATGCTTGTGCACATGAGTACCCTTTCAATGGTTTCTGGACACATACTTGAATTGATTTTGAATCATCTGTTAGAATCCATGTGACTTCCCCATATATTGAATGCAGAATCGGTTTGCTTGTCTCTCTTTCTGTCCCTTTCTTGTTTGTAGGTCCCGATCTGCTTCTATCAATGTGGAGAATTGCTTTCTAAACATGTTATTTCCCATGAATAGTTCTACAGTTCTACTTAAGCTGGCATCTTATCCTTATCTGTTATATTATACTGAGTATGACATATACTGATGTTTTGATTGGTCATTGCGAAACAATTACCATACAACACAATAAAATGGAGAAGTTACCATAGCTAATTCTTGATGTCAATTATGTTGAACATGATGTACGAGTAGTGCATGTTTTCAAACTAAGCTATTTGCTACACAAACAAAGCACCGTAGTCATTCTACTGCCTATTATCTTCATCTTCATATTTGAGGCACTGAAACGACAAGTCGATGCTCTTTGATTCGTGGTTTTTAAGGTTATTGATCTTGTTTATGGATTTGATGGTACTTGTTTGGTTAGGAGGTAGCTAAAAAGATGGAAGTGAACGCCATGCCAACGTTTGTGCTGATGAAGGATGGCGCTCTGGTGGAGAAGGTTGTTGGTGCCAACCCGGAAGAGATAAAGAAAAGAGTAGATGGTTTTAATCACTCTTTTCGCGTCTCAGTAGCATAGTTAAGGCTTGTGATGTGCACCTCTTTTGAAAGTTGTAAGATATGTGCTTGTGGTCCAGCACTTTGATAGGGATGATGGTATCTGGGTCAGGGTCTGTTCTGATGCTTCTGTCTTGAATATCAGGTCAAACGTAAGATATGTTTGTTTTTACTTTTACTGTTGGATTTTCTCGTGTTAAAGAAGAAAATATAAGTGCAGGTTTTTGAATGGACCAATTCTTTTTTGCTGTCCAGCAAATTTAACAAACGAGATGTCAGGAAGTAAAGAAATAATCTTTTCTGGCATGAAGAATGTCTAGTGCTAGTTTTTGCTACAAACTTTCAGTAATTTTTTTTTAATCCTAATTAAATTAGTGAGGTAAATATTAAAAATTTTAAATTTTTTAAAAGTAAAATATAAGGGGTACACCCATAATTTCTAATCACACACCCTTAACCTTACTCCAAAAGAATTCACCTTGGGTATAAGGGAAGAAGTTGAAGTATCCTAGCCCAAAATTTAAGTTCCATACTAGAAATGATTAGAAAAAGGAAAGAAAAATGAAAATTGGTTCAGCCTGGTTATTTCAAAAAAAGAAAAAGAAAAAAGAAAAAAAGCGGAGAAAATTGGTTCAGCGTGACGTCTCGGGGTGTACGTACTACGTGTGGCATTGGTATTGGCAAGTAGGAAATTTCACCTGTGGTGGTGGTGCTGACTGCTGAAACCTGTGGTTGATGATGGGATTCGAATTTTCTACAGTTGATCCTGCAATTAATTTCAGATCAATTTATTTATTATTGTAAAATTATCAGTTAATTGTATAGTAATAAATAAATTACAATAAATCCATTTTCGCGAGGATGATGGCCAGGCCTACTGGGGATTCTCTATCAAATTCTTTTTCCTTTCATCATATCTCAGAACCAACCAGTTTCACTTATTCGTAATATCCATCATCGTTATGATCCCCAACTACGGCGTGTAGCCCTTTTGGTTTTCACCCTCTCCGGCACCGCTTTCGCCTGAGATTTTCAATGTCCGGCACCCAATTTGAGATGGGCTCTCCGGAAAATCCCAATTGTGTATTCGATTATGGTCTCATAGCGGATATTCCCGTCCCTGGTGTTGACGTTCCTTCCCTTGACCTGCGAAATTTTTCTTGGCCATCTCATCATCCTCTCACTGCTCCCGCTTCCAATCTCAGGTTACTCCATACATGTCTTTCTCTGTTTGTTGTTTCGTCGTTCTCTTTTCTTTTGCAGTGCTAAGCAATTGGGTGCTAAATCATAGCACAATCCTTTGCTATTTCATTGGGTTGAATTCACTACATATTCTGGGGGAAGTATAGCTCTTTTACTCTGAAAACAGGAGTAAATTTCTAAAAATTGAGAGACTGCTTGTTGTCTTATAATATTTTCTATATCTAATTGATTAGTTTTTAACAGGAAGAGTAAATTGTAGCTTAGTAATGTATCATTGTCGTTGTATGACCTTGAGCACTCGGATGATCACTATTATATCTCTGTAGGTTGTTTGTCATTTCTTGTTGCTTGTGTGCTGGGTTCTCTGAGTTTCTATTGGCTAGACTACATGTGAAGGAACAGAGATTTCCTGGGATGGTGGACAGAACTCGTACATAAGTTGCTTCTTTAAATGGACTTTATTCTGAGAATCTGAGTGCTCTTTGGAATAGCTCAACTATTAATTCGTTAAATGGACAATGTTTACTTTACCTTGCCCCCATTTACTCAATTATGGACTTTTGCGTTTTTCTTGCTTTTTCTAGTGTGGAGTTAGATGATTCGTATGGGGTTTCAGATGGCTTTACAGAGAATGGCTCTAGAAAACGGTATGAAGTTATTCACTGATGCATCCCTCTTCAATCCTTAGAGAATCTAATATAAACAAGCAAGGAATTCAATGCATGTAGCAAGGAGAACATTCTATATTTTATTTTTTTGGTTCAATTTTGCTTGCACTTCTTTCAGCCCTTAATCCACCCTGTGACCTATGTGTCGTGCATGAGAAAGCTATCCTCCTTATTTCTTTATTTCTTCCTGTCTTTTTTCCTTTCTGTTAACTCAATTTCTCTACAATATTCCTTATACAGCATAAGGTCCATATCCCACAACTCATCTGGTTCCAAAGCATGCAGAGAGAAAATGCGAAGGGATCGACTCAATGACAGGCATCTATAACAGTTTATCCTTTTCTTGTCTCTGTCTTTCTTTCATGATTTCTCTTTTGTTGATCTAGTCTTTGTCGAGTGACACGTTCAAGCATCCTTTTGAAGGTTCATGGAACTGGGTTCTATCTTGGACCCTGGAAGGCCACCCAAAATGGACAAGGCTGTTATATTAAATGACGCAGTTCGAATGGTGTCGCAGTTACAGGAGGAAGCTCAAAAGCTTAAAGAGTCCAATGAGAATCTGCAGGAGAAAATCAATGAATTAAAGGTGCGTGGTGTACTAGGTCTGCAATTTTTAAATAACCATATGATGGCGAGCCAAGTTCTTGTTCTTTATGCTGGTAGGCTGAGAAGAACGAGCTTCGAGATGAGAAGCTGCGGCTAAAAGTGGAGAAAGATAACCTTGAGCAGCAAGTTAAAGCCCTGAGCTCACAACCAGGCTTCCTGCCCCACCCACCCACCATTGCGGTTCCGTTTCCTGCACCAGGGCAAGTCGTTGGGGGCAAGCTGGTGCCATTCATGGGTTACTCGGGAGTTCCCATGTGGCAGTTTTTGCCCCCTGCTGCTGTTGATACCTCGCAGGACCATGTACATCGTCCCCCAGTTGCATAGACGGGAAGAAAGGATGCTTATCTCACCCTTTCTTATGCAGAGCAGATTCCCTTGACTTTTGTGCTTTTGCTGCATTCTTGAGATCATCATAACCTTGCTAAGGAAGTATTCCTATTTTTATGTGGGAACTTTCCATTCAACTACCTCACTTGAGCTTTATAGTTGCTAACTTCTGTCATGCAAGACAAGGTTTTGTTCTATAACTCCAGTAGCAAATGCTGTTGAGCATTAAAATACAAGCTGGAATTCATCTATTTTCAATTTGCTTATTTCCTCTTATGGCGCCCAGGTATATTTTTGGCGCAAAACATAAAATCGAAGTTGTATTTGAACATAAATATTCTCTTACAATAAGAGGGGAAAAGGAAGAAACAAAATTTCATGTTTATTCATTCAAGATATTAACTGGTCTACCATTGAAAAAACTCTTGTTTATTTTCATACAAAAGACTGAGGTGACACCAAAATTTCGTGGAAAGAGTTTGCTAAGGTAGAAGATGTCATCACAGCGAAGCTTGTCCTACAAAACAGTCCATTTTTGAAAGCTAAGCTGTAATTCCCCTTCTAATCACTTTGCAGTTACGCCACAGGGCCATGTTTCTAGCTGATTGCTAACTTATTACTACTTTATACTTACAACAAAATTTTAGGGAGTGGAAGGGTTAGCAGCATACATTAATTTTATCAAAATTGTTCTCAACAAGGCAGTTTGAAGCCCATGTATCTCCCAGATTTGTAGTCCCTCCAAACCTCAAGTGCTCCGAAGCTAGTCATCAGGACAATACTCAAAAACATCACAATACTAACTGAGAAAACTATTATGGAAGCTCTTCCATGCTTGTTAATTGCTCTCTGCACTACCAATAATCCAATAAGTGATGCGATGAAGCAAATTATAGATAAGATGATAGCAAGATCTATATGGTCCATGCCCAGCAACAGATACTGCAATGCTGACATTGTAGATGAGAAGAAAACCATGAAAGCACATGTTGCTGCTGTTACCTATACAAAAAAAAAATATGATTGTTTGGTCAATACCGGTTTAGCTGCTGACATAATCAGCAAGGCACACAGATTTTATTAGAGCCTCTTTAGATTGATTTTGAAAAAAATGCTTTTGAGGTAGAACTCGTGTTTATGGAATTTACCTCGGGTGCTATTCCAACCTGAAGAAGCAGTGGACTGATAAGCATTCCACCTCCAATCCCAAAGACACCGCCCAAAATCCCGGCTAAGAGTGCCATTAATGGAAACAGAAACTTCTTTGATGCTCCATCTTTGTCCAGGTTCTGGCCCTGCATCTCAATTATGCAGAAGCTAGCTTAGATTTGATTGACTGAGGTTATGATCAATATTCAAGAATTAGTAAAAAACTACATTTCTTTCTGTCATGTTTAGGAACCTGTTGTAATAGAGTTTGGTCTTGAAGGCTTTCTTTTCCACACAAAATCCAAGCAGTGAAAATTGCAGCTAGTGGAATTTGAGCTGATGACAGAAGCCAGTATCCCATACCACAAGGCTCCATTGGAATGATGCTCTGATACATAGTTTGACAAGTTGCATCACAGAAGTTACATCAATGTCTTGTGAAAATATTGATGTGACAAAACTTTATTCTGTCAAAGAAATGAACACTCCAGTCTACGAAGATTTTAGATGTTACTGTTTATGACAAGTTGATTTTTTTTTTTAAATAAAAATTTCAAGGTGTGGTTACAGATTCTGCAGGTGACTCTGTCTGTGAAAGCTTGTGTTATTGAACTAGTATATACTTCCTCTTTCGTTTCTCTTTCAATCAAGCAAGAATAACATAGTATATAAATTAATGTAGGAGCTAGCTTTTGTATAAAAAATTTTACTAATCAATCAGATAAGCACACTCCAGATATTATTTTATTCTTGGACCACCAGATTTTAAATACATAGTTAAGAAAACTGATACCTAAAATATGTCTAATGAGGTTGTAAGAAAACTGAACCAAACCCCTAAGGAGGCAGAGAAAAATAACTAAGAAAGAATAGTCTCAAACTTTGTCTTTCAACTCGGTGGGATTGGACCTTTTTATTTTGCTTCATGATAAATGATTAATGATAGGATCATAGATTAAAGTCATTTGCACTCAACTCAAGTAAATGATGCTGTCAGTTTCATATCTATCTAATAGAAGAACTCAAAGTTTCTGGCCATAATGATTAAAGAAAGAGAATTAAGCTTACCTGTCCATATTTATTGCCACGAAGAAGATAGATGAAGAAGAAAGAAAACCAGACCAAAACCAAGACCCCCAATTTCAGCCATGGAAGCTTCAATTTAGTATTTTTCTTAGGACCCAGAAGAGGTTCTTCAACACTCTTTAACCTTTCATTTTCTTTCTTCACCCGAATTCCCACTTTGGTTTCTTCAGAAATCCCTTTTTCCAGCACCCCAAGCCCATTTTTCCTTTTCTCTTCTGATTCATTTTTCCAGAACACCATCCCACTTCTGCATGTTTTTGAGGTAGACCAAGCAAGAAACAGAGCGAACAGAATAGTAATTAACCATTCTGGGAACACAAGATTGCAGATAACTCCAATACTCACACCCAGCAACATACATGGCTCTGAAGCAAGAGCTATGTCATAGTCAATCAGTGACTTGCCACCAAATTTTGGACTTCTTCTGCACAAATTGCACAAAACATTTGCAGTAGACCCTCCTGTGACCATGAAAGCTGAGAGACTTGAAGCTACTTTGAGTTCTAACCCAGCTATAATAGATAGTATGGGTATGAAAAGGCCACCACCACCTATTCCCCCAGCACTGGAAATAGAAGATGCTATGAAACAAAGGACCCCTGAAAGGACCATAGGGCCTGAAATATGCAAGTGGGTGTCCTTGAATCCTAGTTTTTCACTTCCCCATTGGTGAATTTTCTTCAGAAAATTGTCAATTTTGAGACTTTCTGAAATGGGTTGTGTTTGTTTTGCATTTGAAGGATTGAAGAAGAGGGCGAGAATGAAAAATACGAGAGTGTAAGTTCTCATCTTGAGTGATAGTAATGAGTGTAACGAGTGCCTTGGCAAGTGGCATCAAATGGCATTATGTAGAGACAAAAAGGGACTGTTAATAAAGCCACTAGGTGATACAGAACGAATTGATAGCATCTACCAAGACCAGGACAGGAGATGCAGAAAAGAAAAAAAAAATCAAGGTGAAATAAGAAAATTAAGGTCCCATGCTATTCTGTTTCTGATTGGAAGGAAATGAGAAAGAGTTTGAGATTAATTATACATATATATATATATATATATATATATATATAGATTTTCCTTTATATTCTTTGAGGGATTCTTGCAGTTGCTGATATATTGGATCCATAAATAAACCTGCGGCTGCGTGGCTTTCAAATGCATAATCTTAAATAACTAAGATGAAATCAGAGTTTTAGAGGAAGAGAAATGATAAATTAGATGGAGAAAGGCCAACGTTTGCTAATTCTAGTTGCATTACTTTATAATCTTAATTAAATATTTGGTTAAATATAGATCATATTAGATTTATAGTTAAGAATATATAGGAGAATAATTATTTCGATATAAGATTTTATTTGTTGGGTTCTTAATTATTAGATTAATTATATGGTATTTGATTGAATAGAAAATTTCTATAAAAAGTGTAATTGATAGAGAGTTACTTTGATATTATGATTGTAAACATTTGTATAGGAAATAGGTATGAACATTCTGAACGAAAGGGAAGTTTGTCCTCTAATATCTTGATGTATATAAAAAGGAATTATTTATTAAATCATTGACAACATAATTATTATTTAAAAAAAAAAAAACATTTAGGATTAACATGGAATGGTGGCTATGTTGGGTGGGAACACAGTACAATACAATATGGATCCCAACTTGCAAACAATATAAACAAGTGGTTACTTTGATGACTTTGCTCACTGTCTTATGTATGATACTTTAAATGTTTTTATACACACACATATTATTGCATTAATTAATAAAGAAGCTCAAGTGTAAGGAAAATTTGTATATTATTGCTACAAACAAATAACTTTATGTACGATTAAATTATAAGAGAATACATCTTTCTTGCTGTGTGAATTCATGTCCAATTAATTTATATAAAATTTACAACTACGTGCATGGATTAATTGACAAAACTGTTGAACTAAAAATTTTGAGTTTATGTATTAAAAAGTAGCTTTGTTAAGATTTAATAGAAAGATTTTTCATTATCTTTGTAATTTTACTAAACTTAAACTTAAATTTATATTAATTAATATTTGATATAGTATCAAATACTATATAGTTTTAAAAAAACAAAAATTCATATAAAATTTTCTTAAACTATATTTGCTATGAGGTTTAACCTTTTAATTGTTTGTTTATTAATCAAATTTATCTTGTATTTGGACTAGCAACGAATAACCTACTTCGACTAGAGTTAGCACACATCCCTATCACTTGGATTAAATTTGAAAATCCTTCATATAACTTTAATCAACAACCAATTAACAAGTTCTTTATAACATGATGGTGTCGTGGCTCTTTTGGTGGTAGGTCTAGAGGGTGAAAAGCTACATTAATATAGACAAAATACTACTAAATCTCCCATCAACTTTATAAGAGACCTATCATGTAGATATGTTCAACACAATAGAAAGAGAAAGATATATAGAGGATAAGATCTTTCAAATATATATAACAATTGTGGGCAATCGCATGCTAATTCCACTCGTGTTAGTTGTCTTCCAGTTCTATGCGATACATATGTGAGCTAAAGGAACTTTAGCCTCAATGAATTGTCTTTTCCAATAATATAACATGTTGGAGATTACTTTTCAAAACTGGATTTACCTCTATTCTGCGGCCCCTGGAATCGGAGAGAAAACAGCGACAACTATAGAGAGGGCTAGTTTTGTTTTTCTTTTTTCCACTTGGAGCAGATATTGTCATTGAATTGCCAACTTAAATAAAATGATCCCTATGACTATTGTAGGTTTTGATGATGGTGGAGTGAGGAATCTCTGATATATTTTAAAGGGCATTTTATAGTGACTTAAAAGTTGGCAGTCCTGCTAGTAAGTGCCAAAATATATAAGAATGAGTGAAAATTATGTTCAATTAACTAAAACAAGGTGTTGATTCAGTGAAGTATATTGAGTTCTAAAGTGTTTGAAAAAGAAGTGAGTTTAAAAATTTAAAATTATTATTATTAAAAAAATTATCAGTTATAATTTTATCTCAAATAAAAATTAATTTTATATTAAAAGATGTGAAAGCACGTTAGGGTGAAAAAAAAAAAAAAAGAGAGTTCAATTGTTTCCTAATGCATGCTCCATCCCAGGTTTCTAGATAAATTAAAGGGGATAATGAACTCTACTTGGTAGTGTGTTGGGTTAGCATGTTAGGTAATTGCCGGATAATATACTTAATTAATTAGAGTCTACTCTTTATTGATTGAGTGTCTGATTAATTTTAACTTGACAGAAACTAATATGCTATTTAATTGCTTAACTATATGGCACTTTTTGTCTTACAAATATGTTTCATTATATATTCTTATTAACCAAAAGGAAAAAAAAAAAAAAATCAAGTACAAAAGGTTTATCTGAAAATTAAATATAAAACTAACTTGTGGGATTCTTTTATTGTTTCTGTCTCTTGCATTTATGTTGACATAATTAAACTTTGAGCTAATTTGAAAAGAACTTCTGGAAATCACATTATATGTATTTTGTATCTTCTTTATTATTTTGAAAATTTCACAGAAAGAGGCGATTGCCTAACAAGCTAACCGATATACTATAAACAGAGCTTGTGAATTTCTTTTTGGTAGATAATCTTTAATATTACTCTACGTTCTTGTTGAGACTTATGATAAATTCTGACTTTTGATTTTCAAATAGCCTCTTATTACCGTAGACTTTTCTTTAACCAAAAAGATAAGATGCAATTGTTACACTTTTTTTTTTTTCAAAATATAATGTTTATCCAGCCTCTCAACATCATATTGTGTACATTACAACTCGGAGACTCCTATTTTTTTTCCCTGAAAAAAAGTTTAGGGAATGTGAGAGGAACTTCCCTTTAGTTACATATGAAACAAGAAAAGAAGTGGATATATATTGTCATTATCAGAAGTCTGCAGTTTAGTTAATATACTTTTCACTGTAACGAAAGCAAATATTTTCTAATTTATTATGCTGTCAGTAATCAAAGAAAGCTAGATCTATATAAAAATGATCATGGACAAGAATTAATTATATATATATATATATATTATCAGTATTAGTGTCATATATGGATGATCTTCTAGAATAAACACAATTTGTTCAATAGTACTTGATTAATCATCTGAGCATAGCCACAAGTCTCATTTTCATGAAAAGATGCTCTATTTTTCGAGGCTTCTTTTAACAAAAAAAAGGAAAGAAAAGAAGAAATTTATAGTGCTGTTTCACGGGTTAGAAGAAGTTTATTTTAAGGTGCTTTCTTTTCGGGAAAAGGCCAAAACGACAATACTTTTAAGTGTTAACTTGATGACTTACCAAGAAGTAAGAAGCAAAGCCATTCATGGTTTTTTTCCTTGACCACTTATTTGTGTAGCCGCCTGAGCCTAAACCTGACAATAACATATATATATATATATACGAGTGCGCAAGGGACCCCATCTCCATCTCCATCTCCATCTCCATCTCCATCTCCATCTCCATTCTCAAGACTAAGACATTAATTTATTTGCAGACACGCACACACCAGGCGGTGACTCAATGGCTCTTCTTTCACTGCATGAATTGAAAAGGACATGTTCATGGCTTTTCAGTGCATTTTCTTTGTTTCCCACTTTCTGAATTAACCTGCGATATCAACTTGTTTCAACATATGCATTCATGTTACTTTTGATTATTTTAACAACTTTAAGATAATGGTATATATTGGGTGGAGAGTCTCGATCAGTACTTGTAATCTAGAGTATTCTAAGGCCAAAGTTAGAACAAGCCATGCTTCTAAAAAGTTTATTTATTTATTTTTTTCTCTCTTTTCATTTTATTTGTCATCTGTGCATTTTTATTAGTAGCTGTCTCATTTACTGATATGACTCATGATGCTGATAATGTCTTATTATATAGTTAATATGTATGACCTTTTACAGTCTGTAATGATAAGCTTGAGCCTATCCATATTGATTTCTTGTATCATTTTTAAATTATCTTTTACCACTCCAATTTTTATATATATTCTGGAGAAAGGAGCTCAAGTTATAGAAATAGTCACTTGCAAAAATATAAGATAAGAATATAATATAAGAGATTGTGTAAAATAGATTCAAAATGAATTTAACTCTCTTTAGACATCACTCATAACAAAAAATTTCACATCAAGTTGTCCCGTTGCTTTGATTTAAATTATGTGAATCCTTTCGAATCAATATCCAACACATATATAACCAAAAAGAAAAGCCTCCCAAAATTAATTATTCAATCACACCGTTTTTTAGTGGGTCTGTTAGGCAGTAAAATTCATATGGTGATCCATCAATCATCATCAGTAGGGAGAAACACCAAGAAATGTCATGATTTCACCGATCAACCAGAGAAAGAAGATAAGCCGCTAGCTAACTCAAGTCTCTGTAACTTTCCTCTAAATTTCTGAAACAAAAGTTATACAACCAGAAGCTTCTATATACTGGGAACATATAATGCAAGTCGTGTCTTGTTGCTAACATAATTTCTCTTATTTATGCACGACTATGAATATGATCAGCTGCTAGCACTGCATGCCAACAACATATAGCGTTGTGTTGCCACCTAGAAGTAGAGGCAACAAGTAAGCGACAGAACATCTACTAACAGAACTAAAAGTTTATATTTAAGACAAAAAAGAAAAATTCAGAATTCACATAAAGTGATAATGGTTGCCACTTGTCCAACACAACCAGAAAAACTACAAGACACTATCGGAACAATTGTATGAGAGTACAGTACTTGTTATATCTTTCCAGGTTCTTTCCTTACCATGATTCTTTATTTTACTGTTTTGATTAAACTTGTTGAATATTTTTTCTTTGCGACCAAACAAGCTTGTTGAAAACCTTCATAAAAAAGATAAAAATGATTAGGGTTTTTCCAGTACTGTCAAACCAAACCAAACATATAACTAAATATGATAGGGAGTAAGTAGATATCTACAAACAACATTACCACTAGTTTTTGGATTGTAAACTAGGTGGTCCAAACCAGATCACTGTAAGCTGGACAAAGGAACAGATAAAATGGACACGAATGCCTTCCAAAATAGAAAACAAAGTTGGAGAAATTTAATTTACGAATTAATGGAAAGCGAGTGCTTGTTTGGTTTGATTTGTTGGTAGATTTTACATATTTTTTGGGGGCTTAAGAAATCAAAAGTTTTTCTTAGAGAAGTTTAGGAAGCTTTGATTGATTTTTATACTATAAATAGTCAAAATTTCAGCATTTAGGTGGTATGCTGGTATCTAACCTACCCATAGCGGTTGAAATAGATAATGGCTCAAACCAGGTTGGGTTTAACTTGAACAATAATCCAGTCTAGGTTTACAATTTAATATAGGCATGCTTGAACTTAAGAATATATTATTCAAATGACATTAATTTTACTTTTTCCCCCCTCATATAGGTGCATATTATTTGGATAAAATGAGTAAAATACTATGTGGTTACTTCATTTATTTTTTGGGTAAAATACTTCATTTATTTTTGTTCATGCATAATCAATAATCACACATATAAATAAGATAATATAACACAAAGAGATATTTAATCATTTTGTATGATGTTGGCACCATATGAAAACTATTCTCATTTTTTTATATGAAAAAATATTCTCTTGCTTTGAAATTTGGGATTAGTTTTCTTCTGTTACACATATATTTAGTAAATTTAAAAATAAGAAAAAAAAATAATGAAACACCACACTAAGTGAAGCTCCTAAACTTGCAACTTGGACAAGAAAATAGAAGTAAAGAGTGAGCTTCATTTATTAATAGATCCAACAATCAATATGATTACTTTAATGTAATCACTAAACAAGGATCAATAAAACTGACATAGGATAAAATCACTCAGAATGAGGATCAATTTCATTAGGAAAAAAAAAACCAATTAAATATATCATTATAGTCTTAAAAAAAAAAAAACCTCAGATGACGTAAGCATCTTTGGGAACTTCCTCTGCCCCATTCTTTTATAAGCAGTCGGCTTCTTCACTGTGAATAACATAACAAAACTAAAAGCAAGAGATTCAAGACTCTCAAAGATTCATAGACTGCAAGAAGAGAGTTCCAAAATGCTCTTTTATGAAGCCAAGTAATTAGCATCAATGTCCTCGCCGGCGGTCGGAGAAGAAGGAAAAGAAACAAATCACAGACAAGCTCCTGGGCTCAGTTTGCCGGCGAATTTAGCCTTTGCATTGTTGCATGATGATGCAAGTGTTTTATTTTTTGGATCTCCATTGTAAACCAAATCAACGTCAGCCACTTCAACGCCTTCGCAGGGGTTCTTAGAACTGCATTGCAAAGACACGGCAACATTGGAGACTGTTGTTCCTTTTATCTTCCTGAAATGAGCGTCAGTGATCTTCCACAATGAGTTTGATGGCTGCAAAATTACACAATAATCATCATTAATTAAAAGTGTTGTTCATCAAATTATTGAATTGATGTGTGTATATATATGAATCTAAATTGTCTGTAGTAGACTACACTATAGTAGTTGATGCCACAATCCATCAACCGTTGAATCGGTTGGTTAGTGGATTGTACAATCTTAACCAATTGCTGATAAATTATCCCATCAACAAATGCAATCAATTTCAGACAATTTTTTTTCATATGCATATATGACGAAGAGATAAAATGCAGATACATTTAATAGTCTACATTGTACTATATCAATAATTACAATAACTTTGATTTTTATTTTATTTTTTTGAATGCAAGGAATCCAAATCTGAAGAAATGGATGAGATGAAATTGGCACATACCCCTCTAACTGTCTTGGAACCATAACTTTGATCAATGACAATGGGATTCTTAACATTGTTCATGACAAGGTTCTCATAGACAATCTTCTTCACTTCTCCTGGGCTCTGTCCAATCCAGGTTTTGATTCTGGCACCATTAGTTGTGTTAGTAAATGTGCAGTCTGTGACAGTGACCCCTTCCACACTTTTGTCATCCCTTTCCTTGCCAAGGCTTCCAATGCTGATGCCATGGCCTGGACCGCAGGTAATATTATGGATATTAGTGTTGATGCAGCCTTGCCCGATGGAAATGCAATCATCCCCAGTTGCAATGTTGCTATTGGCCACATTCACCAGATTGCATTGACTAAAATGTATTCCATCTGTGTTGGGACTGTCTCCAGGAGCAGTTATGCGGATGTCAGTGGCTGTAAAGTTATTGCATGAAAAAACGTGGAGGTGGAACCATTTGCTGTTTAAGGAAGTGATCCCTGTCACAATGGAGTTGTGCACTTTTCCGAATCTCAGATTCTACATATTAACAAATTACACCAATTAACCACATAATATTATAATAATAATCCTCTTTAAATTGGCTTTTTTTTTTTCTTAAAAAAAAATAGATGCACTTTTAAAAATTAAAATGTTTCTTTTTTTCACAAGCGTATGTGGATGCTTTTGAAAATACTAAATAATCGCTTTTAACTTCTGTTTATATTTCAGCACCTCAAAAGTTTAAAGCCAATACAAAGGGCTTTCGATATACGTGCTAATTAATTAATTTATGTGCTGATTAATTAATTATTATGGTAGGTGTGCTTACAGACGAGGGTGGAACACAATTTTTGTTTTTCCTGCAGTCGTTGGTGGCCCAAGCAGACACATGAGTTTCATTATCAACCACACCTCCTTGTCCATCGAAAACTCCATTACCATTCAGCACCAAGCCATCAATGTCTGAAAATTCGATCCATTGAGCATTTGGAAACAGAGAAGGGTTTGTTGGAGATACGATAGTCCCCGCAACTTCAAAGACGATGGGCTTTGCGCATTTGCATGGTCCACTAAAGATTATTGGGGTAAGAAGGAAGGTTCCTTTTGGGACCAGAATCTTTACAGAACCAGTGCTATTTCTGCATGCTGCGTCCCATACTGCCGCAAATGCCTACACAAACCACTCGTTCATTTATATTGTAATTAAAACATTCCTTCCTTTCTCTCCATGCATGCGTGCAAAATCTGAAATAATATTTAACATGCAACTAGGACATAGGAATTTGGAAAACTGGGTAATATTAAAGAAATTTAATGGAGACATAAGAATTTGGAAAGGGGGTATGTACTAAAATAAATGGATATATAAACATTTAAAAAATGGATAAACATATAAGATAAACATTAAACGTTAATTTTATTTTTTTTTGGTTGGGGAATTGCCCCTAAAACGCATGACCTACGTTTGCATGCATCGTTAACCCAATGAAAAGAAATTGGTGGTACTGTACATAACAAGTTATAATAATATACTCACATCATAATAGCTACCAGGAATATAGTCTTCATCATATTCCACTTCTTCTTCAGTAGGTTTGCGATAAAATTTTGTGACATCAAAAAGTTCAACAGGGCCACTCTGGAGGAGATCGCGAGAGGCCTCTGTGACATTATTAATGCAGAAAAGAAAAGCAATGCCAAAGAGAAAAATGGCCTTTGCCATGGTACCCATTATTAAGAATTTAACAAAGGGTTCGAATGTCTGGGGCCTTCACTAATGTTGGTCGTGTACGCCCCTATGATCGATCCCTAGGGAGAAAGGTACCCTCTCACTGTTAAAAACCTAACAAAAGAATTCAATTAAAAAAAAAAAAAAAACAACTGTGATTGGGAGAGATTGAAGCTGTGTATTATATAAGGCAAGACCCTTATTATCTTGAGCCTGTCAAGTTTATTTTTGATGGTTGAGTTTCCTATAATTATGGATGTATGGAGTTTTCTCGTTGTTGTGTTTAATTGGTGGTGTACGTGCATGGTCAATTTTGCTATAATATCACAAAGCCATATCCAATCCATTCAAAGCTCAGCTTAAATTGGATTCAAATTGGTGAACATAAATCAACAATATTCAACACAACTAATTCTACATATGAAACCTTCTGTCTTGTTGACAAAATCCCACCTTGAAGGTGTTCTTTAAGCGTGTTTTTTGGGTTGCCCGGGACTCGAACCCGGAACTAGTGGGATGGAGTAGATAAATTTTTTGTTAAGCAAATTAAACAAAACAAAAAAAAAATCCTTCCCCAAGCCGTGCTTGCATTTTTCATTGCACACAAAGAGTTCTAAGGTTTTGAGTTTTTGTCTTTTATCTTATTATTTTTTAATTTGCATAACCTATATCCATGAGTGCAGATAGATGAGTTAAGTGTAATGAGTGCATTTTTGTAAAAATTATAATCCAAGTTACTTAGAAAATTTATTTTTCTCTTTCTAACATAAGATAAATAATTATTTGCGTCTTACAGAAATTCTTTAATGGATCATAAGCAGTAGATGTGAGTCTTAGTACATGAGCTATCATAAATAGAGTAAACAAATAACTATAAAAAGGTTTGGATCAGAAGAACACTCAAAAAAAAAAAAAAAAAAAAGAGCAATGCTTTTTCAAAAACAAAAATTAAAAGTTGATTTATGGAATTTTTATTTTTCCATGTAATTTCAAACGAGTCAATTGAGATTGATGAAAGACTGCAAATATACAAATTTATATAAGAGGAATGCTTGAGCCTTGAATATTTGTCAACAATGTATTCCCTAAATTCTCGTTCAACAACCTGAATTTTCAGAAAAATATATTCTATTCTCTAGCTATAAGTTCTATATGATCTCAACAATTTCATCTATGCTGGTAGCTGAACCAATTTAAAAATGCTTTGGCATATCAAATTCAGAATCATCAAGTCCACGTTTCTTCCATATGACACTCATCTTATTGTACACTTCAAGCATTGTTTGCCTTTGATTTGGGATATCCTCAGTGCAGTCAAAAGCAAGCTGGAGGAGTATACATACTTCATCCTCAAATCCTTTCTCAATAAGAGACTTATTAATCATGTTATCAAAACCTAAAATGTTACTGGACCTGTTTAAAAAATCAGTGATTTAACCAAATCTCTTACCAGTAATTAGCTCAAAAAGCACATTTCCAAGTCATGGACATCTTTCTTCTCAAGGCCAAGCTCATTAGAACTACTGTTTACCTAAAAACTGAAACCATCGTCGACGTTGGGATTCATAAATTTGGCATACCCAAAATTTGATATTTTGAGATCAAAATTCTAGACTAACAAAATACACTCATAGCCTAATCTAAGACGAACAACATGCCAGTATGGAGCCACGATCAGCCTCTCGCTATTCCGAGTGGAATTTTTATCTTCACAGGCCAATCTAACCTCGTAGCTGAACTTTTCAAAGGGTTTAACCAATCAAAAAGACTTCCATTTGACATGTACTGGTAAGCTAGAATCCCCTCCTCTTGTTCTATACAGAAGCCAATCAGAGGAATAAGGTTTCTGTGTCTGTACCCTCCCAAAATCATATTTTTGAGAAAAATTGCCTCTTGAACAGATCAAGATCATATAATCTTTTTATTGTAAGAAGCAAACCATTGGGTAGTCTTGCTTTGCACATCATCCCCATCTTTTCCAATTCAATATCATTGTCCATTCTAAAGCTTTTAGTTGTATCACATAGTTCCGTGAAGCTTATTGTTGGAGCAACAGTTTTCAACTTAAATACCTATGAATGCATGTCCATTCTTTAACAATCAACAACGAAGGCTTGATATGCCAAATTATTTTCAAAAAGACAAGAAATATGAAACTGATTAATAACATACACTAGGGCCAAGTAGAGACTAAGGCAACTTAGGCAATTGTCTTAGGCCCCGCTTTTGATATACACATCTAGTATTGGTTAAGTTGAAGTAGGGTCCACCTTTGATAAATTTGTTATATATATGGTAATCATGATATATATAATGCTTGAGAAAGAATGATCAACCTAAAAATGAATGGTGTGGAAATTTAATAAAGAGGAGAAATGAATACTTTAATAGATTTTTTTTTTAATGGGAGAGCACTTCAATAAAATTATTAACCCATACAAAAAGATTAAACTAATTCATTATAAAATATTATTGTCCAAAAAAAATTAAAATTAAATTTATCTAAATTGACATCTACTGTATGTTAATAGATAAAATGACTAAATTAACTATATTAGGTGAAATGTCAAAATTACTTATTATAATTTTTTTTTATCTAATGTCCCGAGCTTTCTAAACACTAGCCTGCATGCATATACTATTTGAAGAAAGTGTTTGGGTGTGTGAGAGAGATAGAGTACATCTTGTCTTTCTTTCTCTAGGAACTTCGCATCCGGGTCGCATTGCTGGGACCTTAGTTGATATTTCCTCTCGTTTGGCCTCTTCTTATTCTTATTCTTCATTAGTTGTTCCCATGGTACGAAATAGAATAAATATATAACCACAACCGAGGTTATTGAAAAAGAAAAACCAACAACAGCACCATGCTTGAAGTCCTTGGAGGATTTGTGACAGGGTGCAAAGGCCATCCACAAAGTCCTCTATTGTTAGCATAGCTATCAGAAGAAGCTACACCTTCTTTGAAATTAGGCACTGGCCCTGTCAAATAATTGTCAGCTACGCTAAATGCCTTAGTCCTGGCCATCCCCGCCGTAAGTTGTGGAGGAATTTCCCCGCTCAGCTGATTGTCAGCAAGTATAAGGGTGTTCAAATGAATGCAATTTGCAATATCTTCTGGAATTTCACCACTGAATTTGTTACTTGAAAGATCAAGTGAGGTAACAAACTTGGCTAACTTTGATATGTCAGATGGGATGGATCCTGATAGCAGGTTCATTGAAAGGTCCAGACCTGTCAATGAGGTGCAATTCTGGATGCCACGTGGAAGTTGGCCCTTCAGCCCCATATAAGATAGCTTTAGATTCAGCACTCTGTTTTCGTCAGGATGCCAGCACTCAACACCACTAAATCTACATATGAAACCTCTGTATTGTTGGTGAAGTCCCAAATTGGAGATAACTAGCCATTTGGGTCTTCCAAAGATTCTTTAATGGATCTTAAGCAGTGGATATCAGTCTCAGTACCATAACCTGCTGCCGTAAAGAGAGCAAAAATGACCAAAAGAAGGTTTGGAGGATCAGAAGGACACTCTTATTACTTGGATGGAAGAGGACGGGAAAGAAAAACAATAAACTCAGGGTTTTTTCTTTTCATATAATTCCAAACAAGCTGAGAGTATTGATTATTGTAGGACGGCAACCAAATTTACAATAGATATCACTGAGTCTTGATGCTAGTGGATACAATGAATGAGCCATCTTCATTTTCCTAGCTAGATACTGAAATTTACTTGTTTACTCTTGACTTTTTTTAGTATTGAATTTTCTTGCATGCTAACTTAATTACTGCCAATCTTCATAAATTTCCTCGATTGACTGTTTCTTGACGCATTAATCAAACGTGATTAGTATTTTGACACATGTTGGAGCCTCAGCCTATTGAGTTGTAAGATTTGAGATAGTTTCTAACTGTGCGCTTGACTTAAAAGGCTCAACGTATGCCATACACAAGACTTTCAAATAATTTTCGTTCAAAGGAAATGTATGATATGATGAAAGCAATTTCTACGAAATATCTCTGTTGTTATTACGTGGGCATAATAATTATGTAGACTATTAAAAGCTGTCAATATCAACCATTACCCTAGTGGTACCATCTTGAAAGAAAAGTTTTCATAATGACTCCATTTTGTTTACTTTGACTACATTATATGTTTTTGTATTTGTATATATATCACTCATGTTATTTTAATATTGTTGTTTTAGAAAGTTAAGATATTATCAAATTTATTTTTTCATATATACAGTTATTTAATTTATTTATTCTCTTTTTAAATTATTCTAATGTTAAAAGAAATAAATTAATTAAATAAAGTGATTATAGTCAATTTATTCTTAACTTTTTATAAAAAGCTTATACACCAAGAGTTTTGGAATAGATAATGTTCTTCGCTTCTCCTGGGCTCTGTCCAATCTAGGTTTTGATTCGGGCACCATTGGTGGTGTTACTTAAATGTGCAGCCTGTGACAGTGACCCCTTCCACACTTTTGTCATCGTTTTGCAAGCGACGGCTTCCAACGCTGATGCCATGGCCTTGACCGCAGGTAATATTATTGATATTAATGTTGATGCAGCCTTGGTCGATGGAAACGCTTTCACCCCCAGTTGCAATGTTGCTATTGGCCACATTCACCAGATCGCATTCACTAAGATGTATTCCATCTGTGTTGGGACTGTCTCCAGGAGCAGTTATGTGGATGTCAGTGACTGTGAAGTTTTTGCATTGAGAAACTTCGAAGTGGAACCATTTGCTATTTAAGGAAGTGATCCCTCTCACAATAGAGTTGCTTACTCTTCCGAATTTCAGATTCTGCATGTTAACAAATCACGTCAATTAACCACACAATATTACGACAATAATTTTTTTAGATTGACTTTTTTTAAAAAAGTAAATGTACTTTTAAAAATGGAAATATCTATTTTTTTTTATAAGCTTATATAAATGCTTTTGAAAATACTTATAAACTAATTGTTTTTAGCTTCTGTTTATATTTCAACATCTTAAAAATTTAAAGCTAATCTAAATGAATTACACCGATATATGTGCTGATTAATTAATTAATATGGTGGGTATGCTTACAGACGAGGGTGGAACACAATTTTTGTTTGTCTTGCAGTCGTTGGCGGACCAAGCAGACACATTACTTTCATTATCAACCACACCTCCTTGTCCATCGAAAACTCCATTACCATTACCATTCAGCACCAAGCCATCAATGTCTGAAAATTCGATCCAGTTTTTATTTGGAAACAGAGAAGTGTCTGTTGGAGATACGATAGTCCCCTCAACTTCAAAGACGATGGGCTTTGCGCATTTGCATGGTCCACAAAAGACTATTGGGGTAAGAAGGAAGGTTCCTTTTGGGACCAGAATCTTTACAGAACCAGTGCTATTTCTGCATGCTGCGTCCCATACTGCCGCAAATGCCTGCACAGACACACACGTTCATTTATATTGCAATTAAAACATTCCTTCCTTTCTCTCCATGCATGCAAAATCTGAAATGATATTTAACATGCAACTGGGACATAGGAATTTGGAAAACTGGGACAGAATCAGGAAAACTGGGTAATATTAAAGAAATTTAATAGACACGGGAATTTGGAAAGGGAATATGTACATAAAATAAATAGATATATAAGCATTTAAAAAACGGATATATAAGATAAATATTAAATGCCAAGAAATTTTTTTTTGGATAATTGCCCTTAAAACTCAGAACCTACGTTTGCATGCATCGTTAACCCAATGAAAAGAAATTGGTGGTACCATACATAACAAGTTATAATAATACTCACGTCATAATAGCTACCAGGAACATAGTCGTCATCATTTTTCACTTCTTCTTCAGTAGGTTTGCGATAGAATTTTGTGACATCAAAAATTTCAACAGGGCCATTCTGGATGAGATCGCGAGGGGCCCCTGTGGTATTATTAATGCAGAAAAGAAAAGCAATGCCGAAGAGAAAAATGGCCTTTGCCGTAGTACCCATTATTAAGAATTTAATGAAGGGTTCAAATGATCTGGGGCCTTCACCAATGTCGACCTTGTACACCCTTATAATCGATCCTCAAGGAGAAAGGTACCCTCTCACTGTTAAAAACCTAACAAAAGAATTCAATGTAAAATTAAAAAATTGGGAGAAATTGAAGCTGTCTATTATATAACGCAAGACCCTCATTATCTTGAGCCTCTCAAGTTTATTTTTGAATGTTGAGTTTACTATAATTATGGATGTGCGGAATTTTTCTTGTTCTTTTAGTTTCTATAATTATTATTTGAGAAATAATGCATATTTTAATTGGTGGTGTACGTGCATGGTCAATTTTGCTATAATATCAACAGCTATATATATCCAATCCATTCAAACCTTAGCTTAAATTGGACTCAAATTGGTGAACATAAGCCAACAATATTCAACACCACTAATTCTACATATGAAACCTTCTGTCTTGTTGACGAAATCCCACCTTGAAGATGTTCTTTACGTGTGTTTTTTCGGTTGCCCGGGACTCGAACCGGAACTAGTCGGATGGAGTAGATAATATTTTTTTTAATCAAATTAAACATCAAAAAATTAAAAAAAAAAATGTGATTGCATTTTTCATTGCACACAAAGACTTCTAAGGTTTTGAGTTTTTGTCATTATTTTATTATTTTTTAATTGACATAACCTATATCCATTGAAAATTTCTTGCACATAAATGAGTTAAGTGTAATGAGTGCATTTTCATAAAATATTATAACCCAAGTCACTTAGTAAATTTATTTCTCTCTTTCTAACATAAGATAAATAATTATTTAGGTCTTGCAGAAATTCTTTAATGGATCATAAGCAGTAGATGTGAGTCTCAGTACATGAGCTGCCATAAATAGAGTAAACAAATAACCATAAGAAGGTTTGGATCAGAAGAACACGCAAACAAAAATAAGAGGAATGTTTTTTCAAAAACAAAAATTAAAAATTAATTCATAGAATTTTTACTTTTTCACGTAATTTCAGACGAGTCAATTGAGATTGATGAAAGACTGCAAGCATGCAAATTTATATAAGAGGAATGCTTGAGCCTTGAAGGTAACAAGTTCATGAACATATAACTCGGGAGAAACACAGAGACTTAATTGAAAACTAAATAACCTTGTTTAATTTATGTAGTATGGCCGTCGGAGAACTTTTAACTGTTATTCAAATTTAGTTTCTGTTTTGGAGTGTAAAGCATTAATAATCTCAAACTAGAAAGAAGATTAAGGATTACATCAATAGTGATTACATATATATAACTTGCTCAAGGCATATATTTGTTAATAATGTATTCCCTAAATTTTCTTTCAACAACCCGAATTTTCAGAAGAATATATTCTATTCTCCAGCTATAAGCTCTATATGATCTAAAAAATTTCATGTATGCTGGTAGCTGAACCAATTTCAAAATGCTTTGGCATATCAAATTCGGAATCATCAACAAGTCTACGTCTCTCCCATATGACACTCGTCTTACTGTACACTTCAAGCACTGTTGGCCTTTGGTCCGGGATATCCTCAATGTAGTCAAAAGCAATCTGGAGGAGTATCAATATTTCATCCTCAAATATTTTCTAAATAAGAGACTTATCAATCATGTTATGAAAATTTAAAAGGTTATCGGATCCGTTTAAAAAATCAGTAGTTTAGCTAAATTTCTTACGGATAATTAGCCTAAAAAGCACGTTTCCAAAGTCATAGACATCTTTCTTCTCAAGGCCAAGCTCATTAGAACCATTTTTTACCTCAAAACTGAAACCATCATCAAGGTTGGGATTCATAAATTTGGCATACCCAAAATTTGATATTTTGGGATCAAAATTATGGTTCATTAGATAATATGAACAACATGTAAGTTATGAAGTCACGATCATACTTTTGCTATTCCGAGTACAATTTTTACACTCACAGGCCAATCTAATCTCATAGCTGAACTTTCCAAAGGGTTTCACCAATCAGAAAGACTTCCATTTGACATTTACTGATAAGCTAGAATCCTTTCCTCTTGTTCTATGCAAAAGTCAATCAGAGGAATAAGGTTTTTGTGTCTGTACCTTCCCCAAATCGTTATTTCTGAGAAAATTGCCTATTGAACAGATCAGGATCATATATTCTCTTTACCGCTAGAAGCAAACCATTGGGTAGCCTAGCTTTGTACATCATCCCCATCTTTCCCAATCCAATATCATTGTCCATTCTAGAGCCTTTAGTTGCATCATACAGTTCCGTGAAGCTTATTGTTGGAGCAGAAGTTTTCAACTTAGATACCTGCGGATGCATGTCCATTCTTTAACTATCAATAATGAAGGCTTGATAGGCCAACTTATTTTCAAAAAGACAAGAAATATGAAACTAATTATAACATATACTAGGGCCGAGTAGAGCCTAAGACAACTTAGGCAATTGCCTTAGGCCCCACTTTAGATATACACATATAGTATTGGTTAAGTTGACGTAGGGTCCACCTTTGATAAATTTGTTATATATATGGTAACCATTATACATATAAAGCTTGAGAATGAATGATCAACCTAAAAATGAATGGTGTGGAAATTTAATAAAGAAGAGAAATGAATACTTTAATAGAGTTTTTTTCTTTTTCTTTTTTAATGGGAGAGCACCTCAATAGAATTATTAAACCATATGAAAGATTAAAGTAATTCTCTCTAAAATATTATTGTCAAAATATTAAAATTAAATTTATCTAAATTGACATCTACTATATGTTAATAGATAAAATGAATAAATGAACTACATTGCATGCATACACTATTTGCAGAAAGTGTTTGGGTCTGTGAGGGAGATAGAGTACCTCTTGTCTTTCTTCCTCTAGGAACTTCGCATCCGGGTCGCATTCCTGGGACCTTAGTTGATATTTCCTCTCGTTTGGCCTCTTCTTATTCTTCTTTTGTTGCTCCCATGGTACGAAATAGAATAACTATATAACCACGACCGAAGTTATTGAAAAAGAAAAACCAACAACAGCACCATCCTTGAAGTCCTTGGAGGATTTGTGACAGAGTGCCAAAGGCCCTCCACAAAGTCCTCTATTGTTAGCATCGCTATCAGAAGAAGCTACACCTTCTTTGAAATTAGGCACTGACCCTGTCAAATAATTGTCAGCTACACTAAATGCCTTAATCCTGGCCATCCCGGCCGTAAGCTGTGGAGGAATTTCCCCGCTCAGCTGATTGTCCACAAGTATGAGGGTGTTCAAATGAATGCAATTTGCAATATCTTCTGGAATTTCGCCGCTGAATTTGTTACTTGAAAAATCAAGTGAGGTAACAAACTTGGCTAACTTTGATATGTCAGATGGGATGGATCCTCATAGCAGGTTCATTGAAAGGTCCAGACTTGTCAATGACGTGAATTCTGAATGCCACGCGGAAATTGGCCCTTCAGCCCCATATAAGACTGCTATAGATTCAGCACTCTGTTTTTGTCAGGATGCCAGCTCTCAAAACCAGTAAATCTACATATGAAACCTCCTGTATTGTTGGCGAAGTCCCAAATTGGAGATAAATAACCATATGGGTCTTTCAAAGATTCTTTAATGGATCTTAAGCAGTAGATATCAGTCTCAGTACCATAACCTGCAGCCATAAAGAGAGCAAACAATGACCAAAAGAAGGTTTGGAGGATCAGAAGAACGCTCATATTACTTGGATGGAAGAGGAGGGGAAAGAAAAACAATAAACTCAGGGTTTTTTCTTTTCATACAATTCCAAACAAGCTGAGAGTATTGATTATTGTAGGATAGCAATTAAATTTACAATAGATATCACTGAGTCTTGAAGCTAGTGGATACAATGAATGAGCCATCTTCATTTTCCTAGCTAGATACTGAAATTTCCTTGTTTACTCTTGACTTTTCTTAGTATTGAATTTTCTTGCATGCTATCTTAATTACTGCCAACCTTCATAAGTTTCTTTTCTTGACTGTTTCTTGACAGATTAATCAAACATGATCAGTATTTTGACACATGTTGGAGCCTCAGCTTATTGAGTTGTAAGATTTGAGATGTTTTTAACTCTGTGCTTGATTTAAAAGGCTCTATGTATGTCATGGACAGACTTCCAATTAATTTTTGGTTGACTTTGCCATCATTCAAAGAAAATGTGTGATATGATCAATGCAGTTTCTACGAAATATCTCTGTTGTTATTATTTTGACATAATAATTGTGTAGAGTATTAAAAAATGTCAATATCAACCATTACCCTAATAGCATCTTAAAAGAAAAGTTTGCATAATGACTCAATTTTTTTTACTTTCACTACACTATATGTTTATATATTTGTATATATATCACTCTTGTTATTTCAAAATTGTTGTTATTTTAAAAACTTAAGATACTGTCAAATTTATTTTTCATATATATTGTTATTTAATTTATTTATTCTCTTTTTGAATTATTCTTATATTAAATGATATAGATTAATTCAATAAAGTGATTATAGACAATACATTCTTAATTTTTGTATAAAAATCTTATACACCACGAGTTTTGGAATAGATAATGTTCTTCGCTTCTCCTGGGCTCTGTCCAATCTAGGTTTTGATTCTGGCACCATTGGTTGTGTTAATTAAATGTGCAGCCCGTGACAGTGACCCCCTCCACACTTTTGTCATCGTTTTGCAAGCGAAGATTTCCAACGCTGACGCGATGGCCTAGACCGCAGGTATTATTATGGATATGAATGTTGATGCAGCCTTGGTCGATGGAAATGCAATTATCCCCAGTTGCAATGTTGCTATTGGCCACATTCACCAGATCGCATTCACTAAGATGTATTCCATCTGTGTTGGGACTGTCTCCAGGAGCAGTTATGTGGATGTCAGTGACTGTGAAGTTTTTGCATTGAGAAACGTCGAAGTGGAACCATTTGCTATTTAAGGAAGTGATCCCTCTCACAATAGAGTTGTTTACTTTTCCGAACATCAGATTCTGCATATCAACAAATCACATCAATTAACCACGTAATATTATGATAATAATCCTTTTTAGATTTTTCTAAAAAAGAAAGTATATACATTTTTGGAAATAAAAATGTCTGCCTTTTTCACAAGCTTACGTGGATGCTTTTGAAAATACTTTTAAAATAACGGCTTTTATCTTCTGCCTATGTTTTAACATCTTAAAAGTTGAAAGTCAATTCAAACATACTATCTATATATGTGCTGATTAATTAATTAATATGGTAGGTATGCTTACAGACGAGGGTGGAACACAATTTTTGTTTGTCTTGCAGTCGTTGGCGACCCAAGCAGACGCGTGAGTTTCATTATCAACCACACCTCCTTGGCCATCGAAAACTCCATTACCATTCAGCACCAAGCCATCAATGTCTGAAAATTCGATCCATTTTTTATTTGGAAACAGAGAAGGGTTTGTTGGAGATACGATAGTCCCCTCAACTTCAAAGATGATGGGCTTTGCGCTTTTGCATGGTCCACTAAAGACTATTGGGGTAAGAAGGAAGGTTCCTTTTGGGACCAGAATCTTTACAGAACCAGTGCTATTTCTGCATGCTGCGTCCCATACTGCCGCAAATGCCTGCACAGACACACATGTTCATTTATATTGCAATTAAAACATTCCTTCCTTTCTCTCCATGCATGCATGCAAGCAAAATCTGAAATGATATTTAACATGCAACTGGGACAGAGTCAGGAAAACTGGGTAATACTAAAGAAATTTCATAGAGACATAGGAATTTGGAAAGGGGATATGTACATAAAATAAATGAATATATAAACATTTAAAAAATGGACAAATATATAAGATAAAAACATTAAATGTCAAGAATATTTTTTTTTTTTTTTTGTTGGGGAATTGCCCCTAAAACTCAGAACCTATGTTTGCATGCATCGTTAACCCAATGAAAGGAAATTGGTGGTAACAAGTTATAATAATACTCACGTCATAATAGCTACCAGGAACATAGTCTTCATCATATTCCACTTCTTCTGCAGTAGGTTTGTGATAGAATTTTGTCACATCAAAAAGTTCAACAGGGTCATTTTGGATGAGATCGAGAAGATTTCCAGTGACATTATTCATGCAGAAAAGAAAAGCAATGCCGAAGAGAAAAATGGCATTTGCCATAGTACCCATTATTAAGAATTTAACAAAGGGTTCTAATGATCGGGGGCCTTCACTAATGTTGATCGTGTACGCCGATTCCCAAGGAGAACGGTATCCTCTCACTGTTAAAAACCTAACAAAAGAATTCAATTAAAAACAATGTGATTAGGAGCGACTGAAGCTGTGTATTATATAGCGCAAAACCCTCATTAACCTGAGCCTGTCAAGTCTATTTTTAAAAGTGAAGTTTCCTATAATTATGGATGTACGAAATTTTTCTCGTTGTTTTAGTTTCTATAATTATTATTTGACTAATAATGCATGTTTTAATTGGTGGCGTACGTGCATGGTCAATTTTGCTATAATATCACACAGTTACCATTCAAAGGTTAGCTTAAATTGGATTCAAATTGGTGAACATAAGCCAACCAACCATATTGAACACCACATATTCTACATATGAAACCTTCTGTCTTGTTGACTAAATCCCAGCTTGAAGATGTTCTTTTCGTGTGTTTTCTGGGTTGCCGGACTAGTCGGATGGAGTAGATAATTTTTTTGTTAATCAAATTAAGAACAAAAAAAATAAAAAAAATCCCTCCCCAAGCCGTGCTTGCATTTTTCATTGCACACAAAGAGTTCTAAGGTTTTGACTTTTTGTCTTTATTTTATTATTTTTTAATTTAACCTATACCCATTGAAAAATTCTTGCAGGAAGATGGGTTTAAGTGTAAAGAGTGCCTTTTTTTAAAATATTATAACCTAAGTCACTTAGTAAATACATTTCTCTCTTTATAACATAAGATAATAATTATTTGGGTCTTACAGAAATTCTTTAATAGATCATAAGCAGTAGATATGTATCTCAGTACATGAGCAACAAAAATAAGAGCAATGCTTTTTCAAAAACAAAAATTAAAAATTAATTCAAGAAATTTTTATTTTTCTATATAATTTCAGACGAGTCAGTTGAGATTGATATAAGATGGCAAACATGCAAATTTATATAAGAGGAATGCTTGAACCTTGAAGGTCACATGTTCATGAGTATTTAACCCGGAAGAAACATAGAAACTTGGTTGAAAACTAGATAACCTTGTTTAATTTATATAGTATGAGCGTCGATTTCTTTTATTTCAATGCACATATATATATATATAATATTTTGTTGTTCAGGTCAGTTATACTTTTTTACTCTTATTCTTTTAATACACATAATTCTCTGCACGTTTCAAATTCTAATTTTTGTTTTGGAGTGTAAAGCATTAATAATCTCAAACTAGAAAAAAGGTTAAGGATTACATCAATAGTGATTACATATGTGTAACTTGCTCAAGACATATATTTGATAATAATGTATTCCTTAAATTCTCTTTCAACAACCTGAATTTTCAGAAGAATATATTCTATTCTCTAGCTATAAGCTCTGTATGATCTCAACAATTTCATGGATGCTGGTAGCTGAACCAATTTCAAAATGCTTTGGCATATCAAATTCAGAATCAAGTCTTCGTCTCTCCCATATGACACTCATCCTATTCTACACTTCCAGTACTGTTCGCCTTTGATCCAGGATATCCTCACTGTAGTCAAAAGCAATCTGGAGGAGTATCAATATTTTATCCTCAAATCCTTTTGAAATAAGAGACTTATCAATCATGTCATGAAAACAAAAAAATTTACCGAACCCATTTGAAAAATCAGTGATTTAACTAAATTTCTTATCAGTATAGCTCAAAAAGTATATTTCCAAAGTTATGGACATCTTTCTTCTTATGGCCAAGATCATTAGAACGATTGTTTACCTCAAAACTGAAACCATCATCAAGGTTGGGATTCATAAATTTGGAATATCCAAAATTTGACATTTTGGGATCAAAACTTTAGTCCAGTAGAATACACTCACAACGTAGTCTAAGATGAACAACATGCGAGTTATGGAGCCATGATAAACCTCTTATTCCAAGTGCAATTTTTACCCTCATAAGCCAATCTAACCTCATAGCTGAACTTTCCAAAGGGTTTAACCAATCAAAAAGACTTCCATTTGACATGTACTGATTAGCTAGAATCCTCTCCTTTTGTTCTATGCAAAAGTCAATTAGAGGAATAAGGTTTTTGTGTCTGTACCTTCCCAAAATCATTATTTCTGAGACAAATTGCCTCTTGAACAGATCAAGATCATATATTCTCTTTACTGCTAGAAGCAAACCATTGGGTAGCCTGGCTTTGCACATCCATCCCCATCTTTCCCAATCCAATATCATTGTCCATTCTAAAACCTTTAGTTGCATCATATAGTTCCGTGAAGCTTATTGTTGGAGCAAAAGTTTCTAACTTAGATACATGCAGATGCATGTCCGTTCTTTAACTATCAATAATAAAAGCTTGATAGGCCAACTTTTTCAAAAAGACAAGAAATATGAAACTGATTATAACATATACTAGGGCCAAGTAGAGCTTCAGACAACTTAGGCAATTGCCTTAGGCCTCGCTTTTGATATACACATAGTATTGGTTAAGTTGACGTAGGGTCCACCTTTGATGAATTTGTTATATATATGGTAATCATGGTATATTTATAGCTTGGGAATGAATGGTTAACCTAAAAATGAATGGTGTGGAAATTTAATAAAGAAGAGAAATGAATACTTTAACAGAGTTTTTTTTTTTTAATGGGAGAGCACTTCAATAGAATTATTAAAACATCTGAAAGATTAAACTAATTCTTTATAAAATATTATTGGAAAAAAAATTAAAATTAAAATTATCTAAATTGAGATCTACTATATGTTAATAGATAAAATGAATAAATTAACTATAGATTTCTAGACACTAGCCTGCATGCATATACTAGATGCAGAAAGTGTTTGGGTGTGTGAGAGAGATAGAGTACCTCTTGTCTTTCTTTCTCAAGGAACTTCGCATCCAGGTCGCATACCTGAGACCTTAGTTGATATTTCCTCTCGTTTAGCCACTTCTTTTTCTTATTCTTCATTAGTTGTTCCCATGGTACGAAATAGAATAAATATATAACCACAACCGAAGTTATTGAAAATGAAAAACCAACAACAGCACCATCCTTGAAGTCCTTGGAGGATTTGTGACAGGGTGCCAAAGGTCCTCCACAAAGTCCTCTATTGTTAGCATAGCTATCAGAAGAAGCTACACCTTCTTTGAAATTAGGCACTGGCCCTGTCAAATAATTGTCAGCTACGCTAAATGCCTTAATCCTGGCCATCCCCGCCGTAAGTTGTGGAGGAATTTCCCCGCTCAGCTGATTGTCAGCAAGTATAAGGGTGTTCAAATGAATGCAATTTGCAATATCTTCTGGAATTTCACCACTGAATTTGTTACTTGAAAGATCAAGTGAGGTAACAAACTTGGCTAACTTTGATTTGTCAGATGGGATGGATCCTGATAGCAGGTTCATTGAAAGGTCCAGACCTGTCAATGACGTGCAATTCTGAACGCCACGTGGAAGTTGGCCCTTCAGCCCCATATAAGATAGCTTTAGATTCAGCACTCTGTTTTCGTCAGGATGCCAGCACTCAACACCACTAAATCTACATATGAAACCTCTGTATTGTTGGTGAAGTCCCAAATTGGAGATAAATAGCCATTTGGGTCTTCCAAAGATTCTTCAATGGATCTTAAGCAGTGGATATCAGTCTCAGTACCATAACCTGCTGCAGTAAAGAGAGCAAACAATGACCAAAAGAAGGTTTGGAGGATCAGAAGGACACTCCTATTACTTGGATGGAAGAGGACGGGAAAGAAAAACAATAAACGCAGGATTTTTTCTTTTCATATAATTCTAAACAAGCTGAGAGTATTGATTATTGTAGGATGGCAACCAAATTTACAATAGATATCACTGAGTCTTGATGCTAGTGGATACAATGAATGAGCCATCTTCATTTTACTGGCTAGATACTGAAATTTACATGTTTACTCTTAACTTTTCTTAGTATTGAATTTTCTTGCATGCTAACTTAATTACTGCCAATCTTCATAAATTTCCTCGCTTGATTGTTTCTTGACGCATAAATCAAACGTGATTAGTATTTTGACACATGTTGGAGCCTCAGCCTATTGAGTTGTAAGATTTGAGATAGTTTCTAACTGTGCGCTTGACCTAAAAGGCTCGATGTATGTCATACACAAGACTTTCAATTAGTTTTTTGTGGACTTTGCCAATCCTTGCATTTTCGTTCAAAGAAAATGTGTGATATGATCAAGGTAGTTTTACAAAGTATCTCTCTTGTTATTACATTGGCATAACTATTGTGTAGACTATTAAAAGATGTCAATATCATCCATTACCCTAACGGTACCATCTTGAATGAGAAGTTTGCATGATGAGTCCATTTTGTTTACTTTCACTACACTATACGTTTCTATATGTGTGTATATATCACTTTTGTATTTCAAAATTGTTGTTTTAAAAATTTAAGATACTGTCAAATTTATTTTTTCATATATACTGTTATTTAATTTATTTATTCTCTTTTTGAATTATTCTTATGTTAAATGAAATGGTTTAATTAAATAAAGTGATTATAGTCAATATATTCCTAATTTTTGTAGAAAAATCTTATACGACAAGAGTTTTGGAATAGATAATGTTCTTCGCTTCTCCTGGGCTCTGTCCAATCTAGGTTTTGATTCTGGCACCATTGGTTGTGTTAATTAAATGTGCAGCCCGTGACAGTGACCCCCTCCACACTTTTGTCATCGATTTGCAGGTGAAGATTTCCAACGCTGACGCGATGGCCTAGACCGCAGGTATTATTATGGATATTAATGTTGATGCAGCCTTGGTCAATGGAAATGCAATTATCCCCAGTTGCAATGTTGCTATTGGCCACATTCACCAGATCGCATTCACTAAGATGTATTCCATCTGTGTTGGGACTGTCTCCAGGAGCAGTTATGTGGATGTCAGTGACTGTGAAGTTTTTGCATTGAGAAACGTCGAAGTGGAACCATTTGCTATTTAAGGAAGTGAGCCCTCTCACAATAGAGTTGTTTACTTTTCCGAACATCAGATTATAACAAATCACCTCAATTAACCACATAATATTATGATAATAATCCTTTTTAGATTGATTTTTTTGAAAAAAAAAAGTATATACATTTTAAGAAATGAAATGTCTACCTTTTTTACAAACTTACGTGGACGCTTTTGAAAATACTTTTAACATAACGGCTTTTATCTTCCGCCTATGTTTTAACATATTAAAAATTTAAAATCAATTCAAATATGTTATCTATATATGTGCTGATTAATTAATTAATATGGTAGGTATGCTTACAGACGAGGGTGGAACACAATTTTTGTTTGTCTTGCAGTCGTTGGCGGCCCAAGCAGACACATGAGTTTCATTATCAACCACACCTCCTTGGCCATCGAAAACTCCATTACCATTACCATTCAGCACCAAGCCATCAATGTCTGAAAATTCGATCCATTTTTTATTTGGAAACAGAGAAGGGTTTGTTGGAGATACGATAGTCCCCTCAACTTCAAAGATGATGGGCTTTGCGCATTTGCATGGTCCACTAAAGACTATTGGGGTGAGAAGGAAGGTTCCTTTTGGGACCAGAATCTTTACAGAACCAGTGCTATTTCTGCGTGCTGCGTCCCATACTGCCGCAAATGCCTATACAGACACACACGTTCATTTATATTGCAATTAAAACATTCCTTCCTTTCTCTCCATGCATGCATGCAAAATCTGAAATGGATATATATATATATATATATATATATATATATATATATATATATATATATATATATATATATATATATATATATATATATATATTTACAAATGTTTTGTTGTTCAGGTCAATTATACTTTTCTCTTCTTATTCTTTTATGCATAATTCTTTAAAATTTCAATTTTTTGTTTTTGTTTTGAACTATATATATATATATTATTTACAATTGTTTTGTTATTCATGTCAGTTATATTTTTCTACTCTACTCTTCTAATGTGCATAGTTCTCTAAATGTTTCAAATTTCAATTTTTGTTTTAGAGTGGAAAGCATTAATAATCTCAAACTGAAAAAAAATTAAGAATTACATTAATAGTGATTGCATATATGTAACTTGCTCAAGGTATTTATTTGTTAATAATGTATTCCCTAAATTCTCGTTCATATTTTGGCATTATCATCTTGTAGACTAAAAACAGTACAATGAATGAGTCATCTTCATTTTCCTAGCTAGATACTGAAATTTCCTTGTTTAGTCTTGACTTTTCTTACTATTGAATTTTCTTGCATGCAAACTTAATTACTGCCCACCTTCATAAGTCTTCTTGACACATTAATCAAACTTGATCAGTAATATATTTTGACACATGTTGGAGCCTCAGCCTATTGGGTTGTAAGATTTGGAATGTTTCTAAGATTATCCTCGACTTAAAAGGCTCGACGTATGCAATACATATACAAGACTTTCAATTAATTTTTGATTGACTTTGTCATCACTTGCATTATCATTCAAAAAAAATGTATGGTATGATCAAAACAATTTCTACAAAATATCTTTATTGGTATTATTTTGGCATAATAATTGAGTAGACTATTAAAGGATGTCAATATCAACCATTACCCAAATTGTACCATCTTGAAAGAAAAGTTTGGCATAATGACTCTATTTTGTTTACTTTGACTACACTAGGTGTTTATATATGTGTATATATATCACTCATGTTATTTTAAAACTACCAGTGTTTTAGATACTTAAAATATTTCTAAATTTATTTTTTCACATATAAGGTTATTAAATTTATTTATACTCTTTCTGGATTATTCTTATGTTAAATTAAATAGATTAATTAAATAGTCATTATAATCAATGTATTCTTAATTTTTGTATAAAAACCTTAAACACCAAGAATAGAGAGAGTATCACAGTTGAAACAAATTCTTCGTGTTTTACAAATGGACATAATATCTATATCTCTGTGAATGTTTCTAATTGCAGTTTGAGTTTTGGTGTGTTATGCGTTAATGATTTCATATTAGAAGGTTATGGCCTACTATTAGTCAATACATATATAAATTTACTTTAATAGATGATAACCTGAGGGACATTCTCATAAGTACCCATCACCAATTTCCACAAGAATATATTCTATTATTCTCTTCTTGTAATTAACCTCTGATCTCAATAATGTCATATTATCTGTTCACTAGTAGCAACAGCAGCTATTTCACAATACTGGCATATAGAAACCTTGGCCAAAGAGATATTGATCAATCACAGTACAGCAATCAGAGGAAAAGAAATAACTCCGGAAACTTCCAATATACTTGTCAGAAATCATTTGTTGTTTTTGTTAACAGTCATTCTAACTCCACAATTTCATCTACCCTAGTCCCTACAGAAGCAATTGCAGACTTCTTGGGCATCTCAGAATCTTCACTTTGCCCATGTCTTTCCCACAAGTTGCTCATTCTATTGTATATTTCGGGCATTGTTGGCCTTTCTTCTGGCAAGCTCTGAACGCAATCACATGCAATTGTAAGAAGACTAAAGATTTCACCCTCAAATCCATTCCCAATCAGACATTTATCAATTGTATCAGACAAGGCAAAAGGGCTCTGCAGCAAGTTGGTAGTGTGAGTGGCAAAAGTGCTTTCAGAATTGTTGAAGAAATCACTCTTTTGGCTAAAAATCTCTCCTGTTATCAGCTCAAAAAGCACAATTCCGAAGTCATATACATCCTTTTTCATAAATCCCTGCTCATCATTAGTGTTCTGATTCATGAATTTGGCCTCTCCAAAATTGGACAGCTTGGGCTCAAAATTCTGATCTAACAAGATACATTCTGAACTAACACTGAGATGAACAAAAGATAAGCCATGGTGAAGCCAAGATAAGCTTCTTACTAGCCCAAGTGCAATTCTAGCCCTCACAGGCCATTCCAATCCCACTGCTTCACCTAACCAATCGGAAAGCTTTCCATTTGGCATGAACTGGTACACTAGAATCCTTTCCTCTTTTTCAACACAGAAACCAAGCAGAGGAACTATGTTTCTGTGTGGCCTTACCAGAATACTCTTTTCCAAATTAAACTGTCTCTGGAAGAACTCAGAATTATAAAGCCTCTTAACTGCAAGGGACCAGCCATTGGGAAGGTTTGCCTTATACATTATCCCACTCATTCCCACTCCAATGGCATTGTTAACATTAAAGTGGTTAGTGGCAGAACAAAGGTCCATGAAGTTCATTCTTAAGGTCGATAGATCCACTTCAGCTATCTGTGGATATGTAAACCGCCATTTAAATTCAATTCTGATACCTATTGTCCATATCATTCAATGGTAAAAGAAAACCTTTCTATTGAACAAGGAAAGAACATTGAACATATATGTGAAGCAACATTCTACTTACACACACAATCGAAGTAATTTATTTAACACTTTACATTATAAGCATGAAAAATTTATAGGATATTACCATGTTAAGATAAGAGAACATGTTTTAACACCATTTTATGTGTAGAAAGAAAGAGTACCTCTACTCCTTTCTGCAGAATCTTTAGAGGTAGCAACTTACTCGTCTGATTTGATTCCTTGTGTTCTTTCTCCTCCTTCTTAGCTTTGTTTTGTTTGCAGTTCTTCTTCCTCTTCTTCGATTGAGCCCAAGGCACACAGTAATACATTACAGCAACTATTACTGCAGTAGGTGAAGATGCAGAGCGAGCCAACCGCAAAACTATACTGAAATGATAGATCAGATGATTTTTTATCAAGGGGTTATTGTGTCTCTCCAGAGTTGACTGCTATTGGCATAGATCAAGCAAACAGGATATTATTATCACTTTGTTGGAGACAATGGAATGCTTATGTTTATACTGAAGATACTGGAGACTAATCAGTATAATATTGGGGTTATTTCTTTACTCAGTTCTTGACTAGTAAAGCCTGGCATAGAAGACTTCTAATTGCTTTTTGGTTGACTTTGCCATCTCTATCATGTTCCATCTGCAGAAAATGTGTAATGTGATGAAGATACTTAGCAGTTTCCTACAAATTTCTTTATCTTGCAGACTGTTAAAAGGAGTCAATGTTAACTGCCCTATCAGTATCATCGTGAGGGAAAAGTTTGCATATGGTATGACTTTGGTCTTTGGTTACACAAAGGCCCGGTTCAGAATTGTATTTTGGTTTTCCCTCTTTTGGCGATTTCTTTTTCTTTTTCTTGATTATCACAACTTAAAGAAAATGAATTTCTTCATCTTCTATGTATGTATGTGAAATATGCATACCTCAGAATGTTTCAAATTTCAATTTCTACCTTCAATTTTGGAGTGTAAAGCATTCACAATATCATATTATAAGGTTAACGACTACATCAGTAGTGATTACACACATACACACACACATATATTAATAATCTATTCCCTAAATCATTATACAATAACCTAAATTTCCTGAAGAATATATTCTATTCTCTAGTTGGAAGCTCTGTGATCTCAACAATTTCATGTATGCCGGTAGCTGAACCAATTTCAAAATTCTTTGGCATATCAAATTTAGAATCATCAACAAGTCCACGTCTCTCCCATATGACACGCATCTTATTGTACACTTCAAGCATCGTTGGCCTTTGATCCGGGATATCCTCAATGCAGTCAAAAGTAATCTGGAGGAGCATAAATATTTCATCCTCAAATCCTTTCTCAATAAGAGACTTATCAATCATGTCATGAAAACCTAAAAGGTTACCAGACCCATTTGAAAAACCAGTGTTTTGGCCAAATTTCTTGCCAGTAATTAGCTCAAAAAGCACATTTCCGAAGTCATGGACATCTTTCTTCTCAAGGCCAAGCTCATTAGAACCATTGTTTACCTCAAAACTGAAACGATCATCAAGGTTGAGATTCATAAATTTGGCATACCCAAAATTTGATATTTTGGGATCAAAATTCTGGTCTAGCAAAATACACTCACAGCATAATCTAAGATGAACGACATGCGAGTTATGGAGCCACGATAAGCCTCTCGCTATTCCGAGTGCAATTTTTACCCTCACAGGCCAATCTAACCTCATAGCTAAACTTTCCAAAGGGTTTAACCAATCAGAAAGACGTCCATTAGACATGTACTCATACGCTATAATTCTCTCTTCTCTTTCTATGCAGAAGCCAATCAAAGGAATCAAGTTTTTGTGTCTGTACCTTCCCAGAATCATTATTTCTGAGACAAATTGCCTCTTGAACATATCAGGATCATATAATCTCTTTACTGCAAGAAGCAAACCGTTGGGTAGCCTTGCCTTGCACATCATCCCCATCTTTCCCAATCCAATATCATTGGCCATAATGAAGCCTGCAGTTGCATAATACAGTTCCATGAAGCTTACTGTTGGAGCAAAAGTTTCCAACTTAGATATCTGCGGATGCATGTACCATTCATTAACCATCAATAACGAAGGCTTGATATGCCAAATTATTTTCAACAAGACAAGAAATATGAAACTGTTTAACGTAGGGTCGTGTATAGCCTAGGCCAATTAGGCAATTGCCTTAGGCCCCACTTTGTTATACATATATAGTATCTTCTTTTTTGTGAAAAAATTTTAGGAGGAGATAATGGTACTAGTATAAGGTAAGAAAAGCTTCTTGATTTAAAAAGTATTTACAGAGAACTCACATTCAAGTCAAGGAGATGAGTGGAGGCTCGAATTGTAATATATATAGTATTGGTTAAGTAGCTTTAGGCACCACCTTTGATAAATTTGTTAAATATATAGCATTAATGTTAATATTAATATATGTAAAGCTTGTAAATGAATGGTAAATCTAAGAAAGAATAGTGTGAAATTAAATGAAGTGAGTATTTATCTAAATTGTTTTTCAAAATTAAAAGTATTAAGAGAAGTGTTAACGGCTTCAATGGAATTATTAAACTTTATCAAAAGAGAGATAGAGTACCTCTTGTCTTTCTTTCTCTAGGAACTCCGCATCCGGGTCGCATACCTGGAACCTTAGCTGATATTTCCTCTTTGGCCTCTTCTTATTCGTCATTAGTTGTTCCCATGGTACGAAATAGAATAAATATACAACCACAACCGAAGTTATTGAAAAAGAAAAACCAACAACCGCACCATTCTTGAATGGGCTATCACCATCCTTGTCCTTGGAGAATTTGTGACAGGGTGCCAAAGGCCCTCCGCAAAGTCCACTATTGTTAGCATAGCTATCAGGAGAAGCTACACCTTCTATGAAATTAGGCACTGGCCCTGTCAAATAATTGTCAGCTACAGTAAATACCTTAATCCTGGCCAGCCCCGCCGCAAGCCGTGGAGGAATTTCCCCGCTCAGCTGATTGTCATCAAGTTTAAGGGCATTCAATTGAATGCAATTTGCAATATCTTCTGGAATTTCACCACTGAACTTGTTAGCTGAAAGATCAAGTGAAGTAACAAACTTGGCTAACTTTGATATGTCAGATGGGATGGATCCTGATAGCAGGTTCATTGAAAGGTCCAGACCTGTCATTGACGTGCAGTTCTGAATGCCACGCGGAAATTGGCCCTTCAGCCCCAAATTAGATAGCTTTAGATTCAGCACTCTGTTTTCGTCATAATGCCAGCAGTCAACACCAGTAAATCTACATATGAAACCTTCTGTATTGTTGGTGAAGTCCCAATTTGAAGATAAATAACCATTTGGGTCTTCCAAAGATTCTTTAATGGATCTTAAGCAGTAAATATCAGTCTCAGTACCATAACCTGCTGCCATAAAGAGAGACAGAGTAAACAATGTCCAAAAGAAGGTTTGGATCAGAACAACACTCAAACTGATTGTCTCGATAGCCATTTCAAAATTGGACTTCTGTCGAGGAAGTGAAAAAGATACACTCGGAAAGGAAAGAAAAACAAATGAAACACAGGGTTTTCTCCTTTCTTTTTTCCTTATGATTCCAAACGAGCTGAGAGAAATGAAATTATTGCAGGATGATGGACAAATAAATACTGAAATTTCAAAGCAATTTCCTAGAAATATATCGTTCATATTTTGGCATTATTATTGTGTAGACTAAAAACAGTACAATGAATGAGCCATCTTCATTTTCCTAGCTAGATACTGAAATTTCCTTGTTTACTCTTGACTTTTTTTAGTATTGAATTTTCTTGCATGCTAACTTAATTACTGCCAACCTTCATAAGTCTCCTCACTTGACTGTTTCTTGACACATTAATCAAACGTGATCAGTAATATATTTTGACACGTGTTGGAGCCTCAGCCTATTGAGTTATAAGATTTGGGATGTTTTCAACTCCTTGACTTAAATACTCCACGTATGCCATACACAAGACTTTCAATTAATTTTTGATTGACTTTGTTATCGCTTATATTATTTCAAAGAAAATGTGTGATATGATCAAAGTAATTTTCACAAAATATCTCTATTGATATTATTTTGGCATAATAATTTTGTAGACTATTAAAAGATGTCAATATCAACCATTATCCTAACGGTACCATCTTGAAAGAAAAGTTTGCATAATGACTCCATTTTGTTTACTTTGACTACACTAGTTATTTATGTATGTGTATATATATCACTCACGTTATTTCAAAATTGTTAGTTATTTTAAAAACTTAAAATACTATTAAATTTATTTTTCCACATATACGGTTATTTAATTTATTTATTCTCTTTCTAAATTAATCTTATGTTAAATAAAATAGATTAATTAAATAAAGTCATTATAATCAATCAATTCTTAATTTTTGTATAAAAACCTTAAACACCAAGAATAGAGAGAGCATCACAGTTGAAACAAATTCTTCATGTTTTACAAATGGACATAATATCTATACCTCTGAATGTTTCTAATAGCAGTTTGGGTTTTGGTGTGTTATGCATTGATAATTTCATATTAGAAGGTTAAGGCCTACCATTAGTCAATACATATATAACTTTAATAGATGATAACCTGAGGTACATTCTCATAAGTACCCATCACCAATTCCCACAAGAATATAGTCTCTTATTGTAATTAACCTCTGATCTCAATAATTTCATGTTATCTGTTCACTAGTAGCAACAGCAGCTGTTTCAGAATACTGGCACATAGAAACCTTGGCCAAAGAGATATTGATCAATCACAGTACAGCAATCAGAGGAAAAGACATAACACCGGAAACTTCCAGCATACTTCTCAGAAATCATTTGTAGTTATTGTTACAGTCATTCCAACTCCACAATTTCATCTCCCCTAGTACCTACAGAAGCAATTGCAGACTTCTTGGGCATCTCAGAATCTTCACTTTGCCCATGTCTTCCCCACAAGTTGCTCATTCTATTGTATATTTCAGGCATTGTTGGCCTTTCTTCTGGCAAGATCTGAACGCAATCACATGCAATTGTAAGAAGACTAAAGATTTCATCCTCAAATCCTTTCCCAATCAGACATTTATCAATTGTATCAGACAAGGCATAAGGGCTCTGAAGCAAGTTAGTAGTGTGAGCGGCAAAAGAGAGATAGAATACCTCTTTTCTTTCTTTCTCTAGGAACTTCGCATCCGGGTCGCATACCTGGGACCTTAGTTGATATTTCCTCTCGTTTGGCCTCTTCTTATTCTTATTCTTCCTCAGTTGTTCCCATGGTACGAAATAGCATAAATATATAACCACAACCGAAGTTATTGAAAAAGAAAAACCAACAACAGCACCATCCTTGAAGTCCTCGGAGGATTTGGGACAGGGTACCCAAGGCCATCCACAAAGTCCTCTATTGTTAGCATAGCTATCAGCAGAAGCTACACCTTCTTTGAAAGTAGGCACTGGCCCTGTCAAATAATTGTTAGCTACGGTAAATGCCTTAATCTTGGCCAGCCCCGCCGTAAGCCGTGGAGGAATTTCCCCGCTCAGCTGATTGTCATCAAGTTCAAGGGCATTCAATTGAATGCAATTTGCAATATCTTCTGGAATTTCACCACTGAACTTGTTATTTGAAAGATCAAGTGAAGTAACAAACTTGGCAAACTTTGATATGTCAGATAGCTTTAGACTCAGCACTCTGTTTGCGTCAGGATGCCAGCACTCAACACCAGTAAATGTACATATGAAACCTTCTGTATTGTTGGTGAAGTTCCAACTTGAAGATAAAATACCATTTGTGTCTTCCAAAGATTCTTTAATGGATCTTAAGCAGTAGATATCAGTCTCAGTACCATAACCTGCTGCCATAAAGAGAGACAGAGTAAACAATGCCCAAAAGAAGGTTCGGATCAGAACAACACTCAAACCGATTGTCTCGAGAGCCATTCAAAATTGGACTTTTGTTGAGGAAGTGAACAAGATACACTCAGAAAAGAAAACAAATGAAACTCAGGGTTTTCTCTTTTCTTTTTCCCTTATAATTCCAGTGATGAAATTATTGCAGGATGGCTACCAATTTATAATGAATATCTATCGCTGAGTCTTTAGTAGATACAATAAAATAATTTAACCAATATATACTGAAATTTCCTGTTTGCTCTCTTCACTTTCTTAAAACTTCTGGCCGAATATATATTTTGACAGATATTGAAGCCTAGGCCTATTCTGATATATTTTGACAGATGTTGGAGCCTCAGCCTATCTAAGTAATACATTAATTTTACTCAGTCTTTGACTTGTAAGGATTGGTATATATATATATATATATATATATATATATGTTACGAGACTTTATAATTTTTAGTCTAATTTGCCAGCGCTTTAATTTTTATTTTTTATTTTTCATCCAAAGATGTAATATGATGAAAGCAGTTTCTTAAAAATATCTCCGTTCATATTTTGGCATTATTATTGCGTAGACCAAAAACAGTACCATCTAGGAAGAAAAGGCTGTATACGTGTATGACTTCATCAAAAGTTTGTCAGAAGTAATGGAATCGGTTTGAGGTCTTCAGTTTGTCAGTCAAATGTTGCAGAAGTAGTGTCATCAAAACTTGAACAAACCAGAAAGAGAGAAAAGCTTTGAAACAAAATGAATGGAATAACTGACATTATGAACTTGGATGTAATATCTCTACACAACTAAAGCTGCATTTGCTTTCTACTTGCTAACAATCAAACTCAATTCAGTTCCACTTCCTATCACTGGAAGACATCACCAGATCATTTTGTACCTCATACCTCTCTATATTCTTTCTGAATCTCCTAAGAATTCTAAAAGTCACTATTCTCTATCCTCCATAAGCAATCTCTTCTTAAAGGTGAGTCTGTAAATATGGCTTTGATGAAATCTTCCACCTACAATGACATCACCAATGGGCAAGTATGTAAAATAGCATGCTGTGAAAATGTATTTGAAGAACAAGCTCATCATACAAAGTTACATCTACATCAGTTTATCTTGTCCAAGTATGAACCAAGAGTAAAGGAGTCAAGGCTCTGAACATGAGACTAAATCTTTATTAGAACAGAAAATATCGGTTTGATTTTTTATCTTTTATTAGAACAGAAATATCCCCAAAAGAATCAATATAATACCTCTGTTACTGTAAAGCCAGAAGAAAGCAGGTTTTTATCCTCCCAAGCTGCTGTAATGGACTTTAGGGGCATATCTAACAAATCTGAGGTGCATCAAAGACGAAGAGGTCAGTTTTAAGGAGGTGAGGAAATGACTGGTCTTCCACCGACTACCACTTTGTAAGGAAAAAGAAAAGGTATATCAATAACATGCCTGATAGTTTGCGGATTTTACGTAAAGATGGGATGAGATCATCGAGAGACTGTGCAGAGAACTCATGAGACTTCTGATCCACAGCAACCAAGGACCCAAATAAAGATGAAAGGTTTTCCAGCATCATATAAACAAGTCTTTGTAGCTGGAAAGATGAAAGGAATATGTTAGAGAAACTTCTAAAACATAAGCATTGCACATCCAAAAGCAATTCCAAGGAGAAATCATGGTATAAACCATACCTGTAATGTCTCCTCTGCTGCTATGTCATCTAAGAGCAGTATATCCTTCGTAATTCGCGAGAAAACTGACTCTAACACTGTACACATGCTTCTCCTGTAAGTTGAACGTAGCAGAAGTGGCTCCCATATAATATGTACCTTCTCCAGAATGAAGACTACCTGATGAAGTATATTCAGCTCTAAGTCACCCGAGAAACAAAGGATAAATCAACCAGTACAATAAACCCATTGTAACACCCAGTCCCAATGAGGGGAAGAAGAGAAGGAGGGAAGGAATAAAGTAATCAAACACTAAAGGGAAAAGAGAACACGAAGTACACACATGATACAAACAAGAATACTACCTGGTCTATGCTAAACTTTGCTGATTCAAATTGTTGCATCTGATGTGTATTTTGAAATCCATCAGCACCATCTATAGCCTATAAAAAACAATTAACAAAATAACAGGAAGTTAAAAGAGAATATATCAGAATGCAAGGTCAGTTAGCCTGAGTTAAACCGAAAACTTCTTTGTATTGTGATGTCTAGTCAAATGATGCATTCATTTTGAAGAAGTACCTCCTTCAAGTTATAAATAACAAGGTGAACTTGTCTCTGCAGTATTTCTTCTGCCAGAAGCTGAAATCTTGGAGCCAGATCAACAAACAGAGCGTGCTCTTTAATGGAGCTTGGAAAATCTGTTCGATACTGAGACACCACAGTCCAAATGAATGAGCCAAACGAAGATACAAAAACACATTAAGAACAAAGTTTTGCACAGAATCTCAGTTTGACATGTTCATCTGATTAAAACAGAATGAACAAATTGTGCCCAGTAACGTCACTTCAGCAAATGCTACATATCTTACATCATACTAATCTGGAACGAACAAAGACGATACAAATATAACATCATTGAATCTTTTTGATGACAAAATCTGCAAATTTTTTGGTGAATATTGTCAATTTACTTCTTTCATAGTTATTCATGCATACCTCAAATGCAAGCCCAAGTATCTCTTGAGATAGATAAAGACAGTCATTATGCATTAACACGGCCACTTGGTTGATGCCATCAAGCTGCCTCTCTAGCTTCACAAGTCAAAAACATGAGTTATTAACACAATCATGACGCACATAAACAGACTTGAGAACTTGGAGCATTTGTTTTGAGTTTCCTATAGTTGTGACATCTTAGCAAACTTCACAGCTATACCACAATGTGCAGAAGCAGAATGATCCCAAGACAAAATTATGATTGAGTACAATAAAAAATTGTGCTCTCTGTTTTGTTGATTCTGAAGTCTATGATGTTCAATAATAGTATTTTACCTCTCCAAAGATCAGGAGTAGTAAAAGGAATAGGCATAATTCTTTGATAAATCACCTCGAAATTAACTCAAGTATTTTAGCTGCTCGTATTAAACTTATAAATATTAAGTGCCACTCTGAAGAATGAAATACTAAAAATAGCGTTGTAGCTTTTCTCTATGCCACTAACCTTGACCGGAACAACAACTTCATAAAGAAGTATAGCATCTCTAGCAGCACGGTAAAATTCTAAAGCAACTCTTGTAGATGACAAGCAAACATCCTGAACAGAAAAAAAAAAAAAAAAAAATTCCATTTTTTGAGACTGATTTCCTCATACAAAAATATATTAAGCCACGTAAGTATAAATTTTTAAGGTAATTCTAATCTAATAAAAAAAGCATGTAATAACAAAATAAACATCGCATCACAATACTGGTTACATGAAAGTTTGGAGTTTCAGAGTTACTTCCTTCCATATGATGATTGATAATTTGATACACTTGAGCTTGCATTCAAATTACATGATCAGCATGCAATTATCACTTAAAAGAGATAGTAAAACCAATAAAGAACTCATAGATCTATTGCTCCTGGTCATTGATACGATATAACTATAAAGTGTTCACTATTTCAGTTTGTACACCTGCAATGTCTGATGAACTAGCTCCATTAATTGCTTGGCAGCTTTGGATACCAAACATTTCTCTGATAAGAAAAGCAAATCAACAATATGATTGGATGACTGCACAGAAGTGTTTTCGTTCTTCCAAATATGACCATCTCTGGTGTACTCCTGGAGGAATATTTATTGTCAATAAATAAGAGATCATGATTAATAACAGCATAAGGATATACCCAATCAGGAAAGTGGAAAGCTCACTTGAGGAATGGCAAAGTCACATTGTAGTAGCAGATTTCTAGCCTTTGCCAAAATCTCAGACTTTTTCTTTGAAGCAAAGTGAACCTCAACATTTTCAGCAAAATTGCTGAGTCTATTGTCTCTGTCATCATCTGATGAAATAAACATGAGTTCTTTTAAAGTTGACTCAAATTCAGAAGTACACTTGATAATCTTCTGAAAGTCAGGAAGTTTTGAAGCATCCGTAGGAACAACCTGAAACCAAAAATATAATACAACTTTCCGTGAGCTTCAAATAGTCACTCTCCCACTGAATTTTGATGCCATAACTAAACAATCATGTCATAATTGTCCTAGAGAACAAACCATTCCATATATTTATTGCTTCCAACTAATCCATCAAGACCTTATGTGTTGGTTGGGATGGCAAACACAGACAACATCGGACTCTCAAAATAAGAGTCAAAAGCATCACCAGATCAATAGGTGTATTTTTCTAAATGCAGGTGGAAAAACTACATACAAAAAAGATTGAGTGTAATGTAACACCAGAACATAGCTTGAAAGCAAACCTTTGAAAGAAAACTAGATATTATCAGCTCCGAAATCCTTGGCCATGTCAACCTTCCAAAACATTTAATCCAAGAAGCATTCTGGAAGCAAATGCTTTTGTAAATAAACTTAATAACCTCTACAATCCCATTATAGAGAAACTCCCCATCCAAATAGTCAACCTGAAAATTGAGAATCAGAAAATCAAAGCACCATTAGGAAGACTCGAGTCTAAAAATGACAAGAAACTTTCTAACTCCAGATCTATTGGAAACAATGTCCACGCAGGCTACAAGTGTGGACAAGGAAATGATGTTCAGAAACTAGAAGGTGTGTCACACAACTTCAAAGTGCCAACCTGTTAGGTGCATCAATCCTTCCTTTCAAGTGTTGATTAATGACAATGCTTAGCAGTTCATTATGGAAAATACAAATAAAGAAATGTGTCTGAATGGTATGGTGCCAAAACAACACCAATAAGACACGATCAAGAAACCCCCTCTCTCTTCCTTTTCATGCCAAGCACATAACCAATATTCTCTCTCTCTTGTGAATCAGGAACTGTGGAATGTGGAGCACTACAAATTCTGAGAATTTGACAGAAAATCCTCACCTTGCTATCTGTTGATGGGATTATCTTAAATATAGCTGAGTCTTCATTTAGTTGCTCCAGAAATGAAAGGGGCTGTCCACCATTTACCAATGGAGTTATAGCATACTTGATCACCAAATCAGCAACTTTAGCAAGCCCGTATTCTAGAATACCAACCACCTAAAATATGGCCTTAATCAGATAGGCACAAATTTGTATGAAAAATATCATTTCACAAGTGCCATAGGAACCGAGCTCAATAAATCAATACATAGTTATAACAACAAAACTATTCAACTTACATCCATTGCTTCCAGAACTGTCTTGAGGTGCAACTCATGAACATCACCAGCTCTTAATTGATACTTGACCTCAACTTGATTAGATTTCCCATCAAACCACACCGCATTTTCCATAAACTTCACTAGGACCCCATGAATCTACAAACCCAAATCGAATTCCTCTAAAAAAATCACAAACTTCATAAAAATCACAAATTATATCACAATTACTCGTACAAAAAACATGAATCCATTACGTTAATAAATACACAAATACTGTCCAGCCTAAAACACAAAGATGAACATGAATTGATTGTGTGAATAAACATGTATAATTAAAATGTATTGCTCAAATTGTTATGTTATTATCAGACTGAAAATTATCAAACCTCGTACAGATTTTCAACTAACCTCAGTCCGAGATAAAACAGAGCTCGGGCATACAACAAATAAATAAAAATAAAGGAGACGAAACAAAAGATAAGCATAGAGGTTAGATGCTTTTCTTTTTCCACAATATAGCTCAGTGTTTAGCTTTTGTCTAGAAGATGGGAGCGGAAAGCAATATATAGAGGCATGAATATCTCCTTTGAACATTGAACATTTTCATTCACTATATCGCATATGAACTGCACATTCTAGCAATTGAGTATTCCTTTTATAGTCATACAAGTTTTTAAGAAGTCTCTCCTTGAGGCAACATAAGAATTCACATGGATTAAATATTTGATTTTACTTAAAAATTTGAGCGCTTTTTTAATCAAATTTGAGCATGGCTATCCTGGCTTGTTGAATCCAAGAGATGACAAGAGAATGAAAAAAAAAAAAAAAAAAAAAAAAAAAAAAACATCCACTCAATTACCTCCGATGAATGCGTTTCAAGTGAAAACTTGTGTAATAACTTCAAATTTCTTAATTTTAAGAATCCATCAACTAATGTTTGAAATCGCTAAGCATTTATGCATGACATAATTCATCAAACTAAATAGAAATTGCATTTCACAAAAGTTCATTCTGTAGTACCTCTTCAAAGCACTGATCCCACTCCTTCCTCAGCAATCCATAAACCACTGGCTCTCTGTCGTCAACCTTATCATCATTATCAATAACCCTCAACGCCACCTTCAATTCTCTCACTTGCTCAGCAGCGAATTTAACCCTTCCTCCCCTCAACCCTTCCCTCGCACCCTTCAACCTCTCACCCATTTCCACAATTGTTGTCACCAATCCCAATAGCTCCCTCTTCACCTTCAACTCCTCCCTCTTCGCCTTCATCTCCTTCAGCACCTTGCATATCTCGGCGTCAACCGGACGGTCAGAAATCAACCGCAAAATGGAGGAGACATCATCGGATATCTGGTGGGACTGCGAAACGGCGTCATTGCAGAGCGAGAACAGATTAGCGAAATCTTCTTGGTGAGAGACGACATAAGATTGGACCTTTGATTTGATTTGGAGGGAGTGGGACTCAAGGCGCTGGATGAGGAGGCGGAGATCAGGTGCTGACAGAGGGGATGTAGGATCAGACAGGTCTTGTGTGGAGAGTAGATCTCGGACGTTGATAGCGTCGAAGAGAGATTCCATCCGGTGGATTCGATGGCAGTCGGAGAAACTGAGGGGAGAGGATTACAGGAACGTAAGCTCGGATACTGTAAATGGCGGCAGATTGGCGCCGTACGTGGGTGGTGTAAGGTGCAGATAACTAACATGCACCGTGAGTGTAAAGTGTAGCTTGATGGGCTTTCAGCGTTTAATGTTCGGTTATGCGAGGCAACAGGCCATTTCTTTTTTATATTGTTAATTTTTCTATTCTTACCTATTCTTCAATTTACAAAATTACCCCTCAAATAAAAAAACATAAATGAACCCCACCCACCATAATGCACATGATGCCCCCTAAACCATCTCTAAATGATGCTGCTGTTATGAGAATTAATAGAAGAAAAGATAAATGAGTAAATAGCAATTTCATCCCACATATTTGAAGTAATTGAATTTTTTCAGTCGTTTGCGTACAAAAGTTGGAAAAATACTATATCATGTATTTTTTCGTATAGCGTAATGAGTGTCTCGAATTATTTAGTAACATTTAAGTTTAAGACAAGAACAACTGCAGAGGTAGAATTTAAATTCAAGAGTAAAAAAAAAAGTATTATTTTCAGCCAAATCTGATCTCTACAAATTTTATTAAAGACAAAAAGAAGAATTTCTTTAAGTTATAGTGACAAAAGATTATAAAGGGTGAAAAGCAAACACACATGGAGAGAGAGGTGACAGCGTGAGTCAAGGTGGTGGGATTCAGTGATTTTTTTTTATTTTAAAAAATATTTTTGTAAATTTATTTTTTTAAAAAAATAAAATGTGGATAATACTAGAAAAATTTATAGTACGAAAAGAAATTCTCCAGACAATAAATGAAATGCTTATTGGACTCAGTATGGGCTAGACTTTAGGCTTCAGCCACTACAGGCCCAATAACTATCGTGTTTTACACCCATTGTTTTCGGTGAGTTCTTTTCGCACACCCTACTTTTTTATTTTTTTTTAATCCTATGGGGTGTGCCAAAAGGATTCGCCTTGTTTTCTAGTGCAGGATGCAAGGGAAGTAGCTAACCCTGATGAACTTAGACCATCTCTAGTGGTATGCATCTTCCCATTGCACAAAGCTGTGCATCGACAACTACTATCATTATATGACTACAGATGTTCCACGATGGAGCTCTGCTGGCAGAGAGAGAAGAGCTTCGATGCATACTGAGGGATCGATGCTCAGCCCCTCAAATTGTACTAAAATACAATAAAAAATTACAAATCACATAACCAGATTTTGGAGTCAATTTCTTCTCTCTTTCAGAAATTAATCAACAACATAATCAAACTAGATCCAACAATCAAAAAATTGTTCTAATTAAATGTAGCAAAAATCAAATTTTTTCTAAACCCTAAACAATTATATGCAGCGAACCAGAGAGGAGAAAGGAGAAAGAAGAAAAAATAAGTTGATCACACCCATGGGAGCACCCGCAAACCAGAGATAAGGTGAAAAGAGGAGCACCGCGAGGTTGGGTGTCACACCCGCGACCTGGAGAGACCACGAGCTCATAGCTCAGATGAGTTGAACAGAGGCGAGCTTCGTGTCGCCGCGGAACACCAGAGATGAAAGAAAGAGACGAAAGAAAACAAGGAAAGGGAAAACAAGAAAAGCCGCGGAACACCAGAGATAAAAGACATGTGAGGAGATAACCTCTTGGTGCCAAGGAAAGAAAGCAAGAAGGCTCTAGAACCCTCCCTTTGGCCGTTGGATTAAAGTGGATCAAAGAGATCTAACGGCCACAAAATAAGGCCGTTAGATGGGTGCCTTTAAAAAAAAAAAAATACATTCCAACGGTTATAAATTGAACCGTTGGACTAGACCCCTAAAAAAAAAATAATTTGACCCCTCCCTCCTCTGTTTGGAGTCGTTGCACCCTTAAAAAAAATATATTAAACATTGTATTTTAGCCGTTGGGTTGCAACCTTATATATACCTGTTATGTTACATATATAAATTCTCCACCTTATTGCAAGCATTCTCACAAAACACATTCCCACAAATTGAAGATCCTTCATCCTCACAAAAACCTCTCAACTTTTTTTCCTCCAAATGGATCCTACCAATCCAAAAATTCTGAAAATGCTCGAAGATGAATTGAATGACAATACTAAAGAACAACTCATGCAATTTTTCGTGGAAAGGCAAAGGCAGCAACAAGCTGGCAACTCTGGACGACGTAAACATAGAAGAACTCGTATAGAAAGGAATCGTGAAGAAGGACACAATCGACTGTTCCAAGACTACTTTTCTGAAAATCCGACATACACAGATGGCCAGTTTCGGCGAAGATTTCGAATGCACAAGCATGTGTTTCTCCGCATTGTGGAATCGCTTGGAGCTTATGATGAGTATTTTCGAATGAGGATGGATGCAACTGGTAGATTGGGCCTTTCACCACTGCAAAAATGCACTGCTGCTATTCGTATACTAGCGTATGGATCCCCTGCTAACAGTGTAGATGATTACATTCGAATTGGCGAATGTACTGCATTGGAGTGCTTGGACAAATTTGTTCGGGGTGTCAATGCAGTATTTGGAGCTCAATATCTCAGAAGGCCAAACAGTGAGGATATTAGACGCCTACTTCAAATGGGGGAACGTCGTGGGTTTCCAGGTATGTTAGGCAGTATTGATTGTATGCATTGGGTTTGGAAAAATTGTCCAGTAGCATGGAAAGGACAATTTTGTCGAGGTGATCATGCTAAACCAACAATTATGCTTAAAGCAGTGGCATCACAAGACTTGTGGATCTGGCATGCATTTTTTGAAGTTGCAGGTTCTAATAATGATATTAATGTGTTAAATCAATCTAATGTGTTTAACGAAGTTTTGTAAGGTGTTGCTCCTAAGGTGCAGTATACAATCAATGGAACCCAATATGATATGGGATATTATCTAGCAGATGGGATTTATCCAGAATGGGCTACATTTGTCAAAAGCATCTCGATGCCACAAGGAGATAAGAGAAAATTATTTGCTCAACATCAAGAAGCGGCAAGGAAGGATGTGGAGTGAGCATTTGGGGTGCTTCAATCTCGATGGGCAATTATACGTGGCCCGGCTCGTGCATGGCATATGGATACACTTAAGCATATAATATATGCATGTATTATACTACATAACATGATTGTTGAAGATGAACGACACACCTATGGCTGCCACTTTGATTATTCTTATGATCATTCAAATAATGATGAAGTGGGAACTGAAGTATCACATGGACTTCCGCCTGATTTACCGGTTGAATTTCAAAGATACCTAAGAAACAGATCTGATGTTCGTCAAAGGCAAACCCATCATCAACTTCAAGCAGATTTAGTTGAGCATATTTGGGGACTTTTTGGGCATCAAATTAACCAAAATTAGATATTGTCTTAATTGAATATTATTATGTATGCTAGTAGTTATTTAATCTATTTTAATATATTATTATATATAATGTATTTTAATTTACATAAATTTATTAAAAAATTTTAGTATTAATTTTGCATATATATAGTGTTTTATATATTGCAATAAAATTAATTTAAAATACCTTAAATTACAAAGATGAATGTTAAAATAAAATAATGATGTAGAATAATATGTGGGACCCATTTATGCAACTAATGTGTGTTCCATGAGTAGAGAAAATTTTGTTTGTAAGAGCATCTTTAGTGGGAGTTGCAAAGGGAGAGCATAGGTGAATTGGAAGAGAGAGGAGAGAGGGAAGTGTTGAAATGTTGATGAGTTGGAAGAGAGAGGTGCTGAAATATGCAACTCATGAGAGAGAAAAAAGTGGGACCCATTTGAATTTTATAATAAAAAATAAAAGATTTATAAGAAGAAAGAGAAAAATTGTGAAGTAAATTGATTATAAATAAGAATATAAAATAGTTTGTGGGACCTATTTATGTAATTAATGTGTGTTCCATGAGTAGAGAGAATTTTATTTGTAAAGTTGTATAGAGTGTAATAAGTGATGTGTTAGTGTGGGACCCACAAAAAAATTATTAAATAATGATATATGCAACTTGGGTGTGTTGCACCCTTAGAGATGCTCTAAGTTGTATAGAGTGTAATAAGTGATGTGTCAGTATGGGACCCACAAAAAAATTATTAAACAATAATATATGCAATTTGAGTGTGTTGCACCATTATAGATGCTCTTAGTTTTCTTATTTTTTTCTTTTTAAATTCACAAACGTAAGGTATACTAAAAGTTTCAACAAAAACTTATGATTACGAATAACGGCTTGAAGTGAAATTTGACCTTTAAGTGTTACAAACAAAACAATTTGATCCTAACTAGATGAACCAAACTCAGTTAGCCTAATGACCATTGGTGGATTGTTCGTCTTATTGGAGAACAAACATCTTGGCATTTTAAATATATTTCCATGACTTCATAATGCTTCATCTTAACAAAGACTTGGACTCAGTTGTCATATCGTTATCTTCTTTGAACTTACTAGATCTTAAAAAAGAAAGGTACACACTGCAACGAAAGCCCTAGCTTTCACATCAAGTAAGAAACATTAGCTTGTGGGACTTTATATGATCTTATCCCATATTTTATTCATCACACATACCCTAGCCTTACTATTTTTCAATTATTAAGGTAATAAATGTACTATTGGACATATATAGCATATCCATGGCAAATCAATAAGGTTTTTGTCCAACGTAGTTGCCCGGAGGATCATAGTTGCAAGTGATGAACGTGCCACCATTGTTGCACCTAAATTTAGCACACCCTAGGCGAACCGATCTGCGCCAAACCACTTGAGTATCGTGCCCACACTGATGTCCCCCAGCACAAGTGTTGGAATTGTAGCTATAGTAGGCTTTTTCATCCACCCACATTTTCGCAGCCGCCGTGCCACTCAGGTTGCCGGAGCCCCATGCTAGATTCTCGGCATAACGCCCGCCGCCGCCGGAGTGCACGAGTTTGCAGTCTCCTCTGCGCTGGTTGGCGTAGTTTTGGGCAAAAGCGGCAACCTGGTCGTCCCATTTCATGGGTGGAACACCAACCTGTGCTCGAGCAGCATTGTGGGCTCTCAGAAAGTCTTCCTTGGAATCCTGACCATGGGAGACCTGAAAGAGAAAGGCCAAGCTTGAAATAAAGATGAGAATGGCTAACACTTTGGATAGCTCCATTTTGGTTGGTGCAAAACGCAAAACTAGAGCTTGGTGATGAAAATGGTTGAGAAATATTAGGGTATTTATAGAGACTTGGAAGTTGGAAATGGAAGGCAAGAACGTTTCAAAGAATAATATAATATATTTAGAGGACTAGAAGTCTATTACCGGTGCTTAAATCTTCAAAGTATATGATTATGAAACTAGCAAGTTTATATTTCTTTTATTTTTTTAAAAAAATTAGATGTTCCCTTATATGTGTTATAAGTTACAATATTACCGCAATAAATTTCTTTTAATAAAAATAATTTTAAAATTTTAATTTAAAACATCTTAAGATTCAATTTAATTCATTAAACAAACATCATTTTTAGTTTAATTCTCTTAATTTCAAGTGTAGAATACAATTAATTGACTATATATTTGAAGTGGTATCTATTTTAATAAAAAGTTCCGTGTGTATAGGAAAGTTGATTTATCTAGATTATTGTTACTTTACTGTTATTTGGACAAAGAAAAATCTGAATGTGGAAATGTGAATTCAGCTTCTTTATGACTGTTTCAAGCATTTGGTCCAACTAAATTTCAAATTAATTGAAGTCTAATTTATATTAACAATAGACTATTATGTATCTCCAACTACATAGTAATTTCAAAATTTCAAACCTGCCAGGGTCTATGATTTGTTTAATGCTCAAAACAAGAAGATAATATTTCTTGGACTTGAACTCCACAACTATATTTCTTGTTTATTAATCTATTATATATCTTAAAATAAATTATAAATCTACAGGAAAAGGACTCGGGCTGTAATTATAACTTTGTTGATCTTATGAGTGATTTACTAGTCAAAAGCAAAACATTTCGATTCATACAATGATAAGAAGGAATAACGTGGGTCATGATAATAATTATTTATGTGAGTAATTTCCTGGTAGTTATTTTTCCAAATACTTCTAGTCAAGTCGTTGCCATGGTCTAGGTCAATGGACGTCATTATAAACTTATATGATAAAAGCATTTTACCACAGTAAATATGAACGAATAGAAGCATATTCTTCATTTCAAAGCCAAAAGAGTCCCAAGTCTAAAGTTAATTTTTGTCATACAGAATTATATGTATATATATGGTACCTGAGAGGTTACACAATAAAAGTAACTTATTTTTTCTTCAAAAATCTAATGTCATTAATAATTATTCAAACGTCCATACCTTTAATTATAAGAGACTTCATAATGCTTCACTGATTTTAAGGTTTTATTATGGTGTTTTCACATTTTATCTTAAGATAATATATATATATATATATATATATATATATATATATATATATATACATTTAAAATATAAAAAATGATAAACTACATCCTATTGTAATAACATGTAACAATTTTCACTTCTGAAAGTGAAAGATGTCCATCACCTCAAGCTATTCTTAACTCCCACAATTTACAATTTTTTTTTTCCTTAACAAAAATTTAGGTTATGACTTGAGTCTTGGAGAGTCATTAGGATAAGTTTGAAGACTTATAAAATATTTATAAAAATACTTATATATAAATTACTCGTTAAAGAGGTTCTTATAATAATAAGATTGAAATTCACGTTTTCGTAGGGTATGATTATAGTCTTTTACTAATATTGGACCAACCTTCCTTGGTCACAGTTCACAGACTTTGTTTCCGTAATAAGATTTGTATCAACAGTTACAAAACTACTGGGAAGAAAAGCACGATTGTTCAAAAAAGTTAGAAAGGGGGTCCTGATCAGTAGGATTTATTGAACTCAAATGAACTATAGGTTCATACTTGATACACCAGAATATAAAACTTATTTAGATCAAGCAATCTAAAGAGATAGAATTTTTAAAGCACTTAGTAAGGCTTTTGTCCAATATAGTTGCCAGGGGGAGCATAGTTGCACCCAATGAAGGTGCCTCCATTGTCACACGTCACCTTGGCACAACCAAGCCGAACCGAATCTCGCCAAACCACCTGAGTATAGTGCCCACACTGCTTCCCACTGGCACAAGAGTTAGAACTGTAGTCATAGTCAGCTTTCTCATCCACCCACATCTTCACAGCATCCGTACCACTAAGGTCAGCAGAACTCCATGCCAGGTTCTCACCATATTTGCCATCACCACCGGAGTGTATAAGCTGGCAGTCTCCCTTGCGCTGGCTCGCGTAGCTTTCCGCGAAAGCGGCGACGTCATTGTCCCAAGCCAGAGGTGGAACGCCCACCTGTGACCTCGCGGCATTGTGGGCGTTCACGTAGTCTGCTTGTGTGTCTTGGCCATGAGAGACATGAGCCATGATGGCTAGGGCAAGGAAGCAGAGAACAGAGATTGAAACCTTGGGAAATGACATTTTGGTGCTATGATGCAAAACTAGACGAAAATGGTTTTTGTTTGGTGAAGAAATGGGAGCTTTGAGGGGTATTTATAGGAATATTTTGTGGAAATTTCAATTGGGGGAGGGGTGATTGTGTTCAATGGGGGAATGTATGCGTAGAAGAGTATGATAATAAAGCTATTATGTTACCGTGAAGCAAATGATTCAAAGATTAGGGTTATAGATCAAAGATCAAATTGACTGCCACTTTATATTCCTGATAGCTTAATTGACGGGGGGGTTTTCCTTATAACTTTATTTTATCCTAATTTATGTATGAGAAAACGTGACAAAGCCATGGTTGTTATGTTTGAATCCTATTATATTACCTGGTGAATTTTTCCAGCAACGCAATGACTTAAGAGATAGAAAGAAAGAGGTGTGGAATCATTGCGGAAAAACTAAGTCCATGTGAAAATTATTCTGTCTTTTTCTAAACTCTCTTTTTATTTATATCCAAAGTTACACTCTTAAAGATAGAAAATTTTAGTCTGAATTTTTTGCTGAGATCATGAAGAATTTTATGGCTATGTAGAAAGCAAGATATAAACAGGATATGAACATGAACTGATTGATCAGTGGCGTGCAAGAGGGCTTTAAACACCACCTAGCCATTATTATTATTATTATTATTATTATATGTAAGATACACAAAAAGTATTAAAAACTACAAGAAAATTTCAACTTAAGCATAGATTTTAGGAGGCTTTTGCTTTTTAAATGGGTAGGGTCTGAAAAAATAGTGGAGGTTCAAGTTCCTATTTAATTTCAATAAACTAAAAAAAGAAGCTAGTGTGAGAAATACGTGCATAAGAGTAGCATGATGACTTCGATATAAATAATATGAAGTAAAAAGTATCACATATTGGGTTAAAAAAAAAAAGAATGGTGTGTTATAAGATATTTGAATTGACCAAAACGGATGAGGTTATGTGACAAGTTAATACTTGGCATGTGCCTTCATACAATTAAGTCGTCCAATTCTAAAAAAAAATCGAATTTAAGTATTAACTAATCTAAATTTTAATTATATAATTAAATTTATAAAATAAAAAAATACTAATTTTTAATATGATTCTAGTTAAGCATTTAGTGGAATATGAACCCAAGACATATAGTGAAACAAACCTCCACCGATCAATCTACACAATTAGTGATCAATACAGGTTAGTTTAGATGGTAGAGATTAATTTACTTAACTTATAATTAGGGCTTAAATTCAAAGTAGTTATCTTTCTGTGTATATTTAAGTTGTGAAAATCCTTATGCTTACCTTTTCTTTTCTTTTTTTTAATAAAAAAAATAAGTATATATCCAAAGTCACGTTAAAAATTGACTAATCCAAATTTAAAACAAATAGAACAAGAAAAACAATATAACTCTATCCACTAAAGTTTTAAGGATATATTCCAAGTGTTGTTGATAATCTTATTTCTTGTTTATTTAATCTCATAGTCTTGTTTCTTTTAAAGGGTACTTTTCATAACATCTTAACTTATGCCTTATGGAACAGTAATTTTCTCAATTTTTATTTTATTCGTCTCCCATTTCCGTCTTGTATAGAAGTAATTTAATTCATATTATTGCGAAAAATTATTCTTGTTTTAAAATTTAGGAAAAAAAAATATGAAATCTAATTCGAGCTCATTTTTTTGTGGCTTTACATGATTGTATGTGGATTTTTAAATTAATTATGTTTGAATATGAATAAAATAAAATAGAGATCTTTGATTATTTTATAAAAACCTAAATTTCTCTATCTTATATTTATAGTTCTAGAACTAAGAAATAGTCTGTTCTTCCCATCAAAAAGAAATAGTCATTTCTATTATTATTTATTGGTATTTATAGCGTCTAAATAACTCAAATATGATATTATAATAGCGTCACTGTACGCACGAGTGACTTTTATTTTGCCGTCGCCGTGTTAGAAACGGTGTTACTACATGTGCAAGACCAAAGACTATTTCGAAAGCTTCTCCATCATAGCCTTCAATCACGGACAGTGCTCTTTCAGTATGAAAATATGAATGGCAACTCCATGAAAATTTGGATTATTTTCTATAAGCAATTATCGGCAACTTGTTTTCTTGATTTATTCATTTGTTTCCTTTTTATTTTTTTAAAAAGTAGTAAAATGTTTAAATGAAATCTAGATCTTTATGGTATTCTCTACTAAAAATTAGTTTATATCTTTAATTCATTTAACTAAGTTGTTATAATTTAAAAGCTATATTAGCTAGCGTTACTGGAAAATTTGAGCTGTTTGAATGAAAAAAATTTATTAAAATCTTAGCAATGATTCTTTGTTTCTATCAATATATAGCTGTTATTAGTTCTGTGGAAACAAGATATGGATGCACGTTTTAATCCAAATATAAGTTCAAAACCTTATTGCCAATAGGTCTTATTCACAGAAATTTATTAATTATAATAAATGTATATGTATAATTTCAATCTAGAAAGTAATATTTGTAAAAATTTAAAAGTAGCTTTCAATCCAAGTACGTAATTTTCCTATCTTCCAAACTTATTTGTGGTTTAGAAGATGGATGAATAAAAGATAATCCCTTTACTATTGGCATCCAAATGTTTACCATGACAAACTTGGACGCATTCCTATTGACCAAATTACATGCATCTTCCACTTCACAGCCTTTGGTCATGAATATGGATGCATGTTTGACATAATATAAAAACTACTGGCCTTCTCCTAATCACAAGTTAAAAAACTTTTGAGTTGGATAAGTTTTTAACTTAAAATCAATAGGGACGTTGGCCATCAATATTGCCGGGTGGATCATAGCAGCAAATGACCAACATCCATCCATTGTTGCACTTAGCCCTAGCACAACCGAGATGAACCATATCTCTCCAAATGATCAGAGTATAATGAAGGCATTCATCATTAAGACATTTGTTGGAGTCATGGTCATAGTTTGGCTTCTCCGTCAGCCAGAACTTCACGGCATCGGAGCCGGCCATTTCGTCGAAACCCTTAGCCAGATTCTCACCGTAAGGTCCACGGGAGGGTTCCATTTCTCAGTTTCCGATTTTGCTGTTGGCATATTTCTGGGCATAGTCTACGAGGGTGGTATTCCATGAGAGTGGAGGAACACCCACCTCAGCTCGGGCTCGATTGTGAAATTGAAGGAAGTCCTCTGGAGAGCTCTGGGCGTGGCAAATGTATGATAAGGTTGAGGACGTGATGAAGAAAATGGTTAACAAAATTTGATTTGAGGACCTCATTTTCGTTGTTAATTTTCTTTTGGTGATTAATGGATATGCAAAGGCAGGTTATAGTGGAAGATATCTATAGGAAAATCATGGAGCAGTTTAAGCCATGGAAAGAGAGGTTGTTAAATAATTAGCAAAAGAGAATTAGTGGGTATCCACATCTTCCTCTTGCTGAATTAGTGGCTACCTTTTTTTTATTGATCACAATTACCAAGCTACCTTATCTTTCTTATCATCTTGTGGTGTTTATATATATATATATATATATATATATAAAAGATATTCTTATACTATTTAAATACGAGATTAATCTCTATTCAAGACAAAGAATATATAATAACCTTTTTAAACAAGTATTATAAAATTTTAAACTGAAAACTTTTTTACCCAAAATGTTTTAGAATTCAATTTACTTTTTATTAGACCTTAACACCTTAATAATTTATATCAATGTCACTAGTACTATATATTATAGATCTTAATTGTCTTAAGAGCATTTATAGTGATGGAACTCCCAAGCATCGTATTGTTTTTCTTTTTATTATTTTTTAATAATTTATTAGTTACGTCATTGCTGGTCTCCCTTTTCACCTGCTATTCACTACTAAGGGGGGTTCAGATTTGAACTTGCATCGTTCTTCAACTATGGAACGAATTTCTTCTATCTCCTCTAACTCATCTGTGCAACGATAAAAAATTACCATTAAAGATGACCTAAATAATCAATATATATCAGGCCTCTTGGCTTGCTATGATTTGGTAAAATTATATATATGATTTTTCTAGCTAGTCCTTTCCTAATTTCTTCTCTCAAGAATTTTTCTTGTACGGCATATATTTTATTTGCATAGATTTAAGGCCACCAAACAATAGTATTTATTAGAACCACTTGTGAGTCTTTATCTAACAACATAAACCTTTATATTAAGTTAGAGTATTATCATTTTTCTTAGAAAACAAGAACTGTGTATAAATCTGTATATTTGATATTGCTTACTTGATTACAATATAAGAGGTGATATTTATACCAGAGAAATAGAAGAAAGAATCAAGGCGAATATTAAGAGTAATTACAAAAATCAATTATGTACTATTTGTGGTTAATTGTTGATTGGATGAATGATACGAACCTGATTTGGTTGAATATTTGTGGAGAGAATATATCCATGATTCATGATCCGCTAGCAGTTGGCAATGCTTCTCTGTCTTAATAAACTTTAAAGTCTGTCCAATTGGTTTGCTGTTGAAAATTTGTCTCCCGATTCTTAGGTTTGTAATTATCTTGCTTAACCTCACTGTCAATAAGTTGTGCCAATCTATGCCTTATTCTAGCTAGTTTGGTACTTTATTAGAAACTAATAAAACTAAGAAGAATGCGCGTGACATCAAAGCCAATATCAATTGGGGTTTGAGCGCTTGAAATACAACTGTAAAAGCTCTAATCTCGCCTATTTAATGCGTAGGAGTCAATTTTAGTATCCCTTCTCGTTTATAAACATTGAACCTTGAAGCTCAGCTTCTTGCGTTCCCACATTGTTATCTCGCTTCATCTGTAAACAGGGTTTCAGATTGCACCTCCACACAAGTGCAACGCAATTTTAGGCTCCCACGACTGCCATTTTTTGTCAACACCAGGGGGTTGAGGAGAAGCAAGCACTACACAACGAATCAAACCTTGTGAGAGAACTTATTTTGTTGATCTAACATTACCTTCTAACCTAAAGATTTGAGATATTAAGTGTGTTAGTTTGTTCAAGTTTGTTGACACATTGTGATTCCTTCAACACAACCATATGACCATAACAATTCAATTTAAATCCTTTTTTCACAGCTATGGAGTCAACATTTTCTTCCAAACCTAGCCATATGAACAGGTACTTCTTCCATGCTCAAGCTTCATTAGCCTCTATCATGTAAGGAATGTTAATATTAAACAAGAAACAATCTTTCTTGATCTCATTTTGTTGAGAAAAAAATATTTTTTTCTTCCAAAATCCTAAGTTAATAATAACAGACACTAACTTCATATCACATGCCACTAACCTATTAATTTCATGTCTCTATTTTGGGTGTTTGGTATCACCGCAGGGAAACTGAAGAGATTTATGAAAAAATGGATTGGAACAATCTTGGGTTTGGTCTAACTCCAACCGATTACATCTACGTAATGGAAAGCACTAATGGTGGTATCTTCTCAGAAGGGACTCTCAAACCTTATGGAAACATAGACATAAACCCTGCTGCTTCAGTTTTGAATTACGGACAGGTAACATTTAAGCCTTTAGCCCTAATATAGCCCGCAATAGCATATAGTTCATCCACATTTCATAAAATTAATTCAAGTGAATACGTTGACTATATCAATTTAAGGTATATATTAAGTAATTAACCAAAATGGTTTTGTAACTGATTTGAAAACGCATTCACAACAAAAGGTCCTATGTTGGGAAACTCTGGGTTGCAATACTTGAAACTTCGGATTAAGAATATTGTTCCAAGCCAAAAGGACCTTGGAATCTTCTTGTTGGGAATAATTTACTACTCTGGTCCCAAATAAAGATTAGTTTCATATTCAAAGAGTATAGGATATCATGAATACAAAGCAAAAAAATCCTGTTGCCTTTTTAACATGACAACTTCAAGCTTCGGTTGCATTAGGGTGTCATTGCAATACTCTTTGAACCTTGTATCAAACAAACACTTAAAGAGTAAGTTTTAATAAAATTCATTTCCCTTTCGTACTGTGTCACATTACGTTAGTGTTTTAACTTAATTTCATGCATGATGTTTGTACATATGATCATGCAATAGGGTTTATTTGAGGGAATGAAAGCGTACAGAAGAGAAGATGGTGGCATACAGCTATTTCGACCCGAAGAGAATGCATTGCGTATGCAGAAGGGAGCAGAGAGGCTGTTAATGGCAGCACCTTCCGTTGAGCAATTTGTCAATGCAGTGAAACAAACTGTCCTCGCAAACAAGCGCTGGGTATGCATGCACCAATTTCTCTTTAGTTTTACATCTTTCAGACACATGAATTATTTTAATCATCAAAAATTAAAATCCAGCAATTCAAGTTTCTTAGCATATAATAATTTCTATTAATTAACTATGAAAAATTGAGGTTAATTTTGAGGTATAATTAATTAAGTTAAACATTAATGCATATAGGTGCCCCCCTGTGGAAAAGGATCATTGTACATTAGGCCTTTACTATTTGGAAGTGGAGCTGTAATGGGTATTAATCCAGCCCCAGAATCAACCTTCCTAATATTCACTTGTCCCCTTGGCAACTTTTATAAGGGAGGATCTGCACCAATGAACTTGTTGATTGAAGAGAGTGTTCCTCGTGCTTTTCCTGAGGGAACTGGTGGCCTCAAAAATATCAGTAACTATTCACCTGTAAGTATTTATATATTAATGTTTTCAAGCTGATTTTGTGATTTTTTCTGGTGGCCTCGTGATTTATATAGTAACTATTCACCTCAAAAATATCATTGTACATTATTTTCTGATTTTGTCTCTGCTAATTAATGCAGGTTTTCTCAGTGGCTAAAGAAGCAAAGGCAAAAGGATTCAGCGATGTTCTCTTCTTAGACGCAGTGGATCATAAATATGTTGAGGAAGTTTCTTCATGTAATATTTTCATTGTCAAGGTATAATATAGCCCTAATTTTTCTATGAATTCTTTGTCAAATTTATTATTTCTTAGCACATTATTTTACATGTGTCTTAATTAACAAGCCACGTAAATACCTCTTTGAGTTTTTGACTAATGTTTGCATGCATGTATGTGTAGGGTAATGTCATTTCAACTCCAGAGACACTAGGAACTATTCTGCCTGGAATAACCAGAAAAAGCATCATTGAAATTGCTCGTGATTTGGGTCTGCAGGTGAATATTAATTTGGTATATATAATTTTAGACTATTTCTTTTTTGTATGTTCAAGGTAAAACAAACTGCAAGCATTATGAGATCCATATATTGCCTGAGAGATCATATGTCTTTCTCTTTCTATGGCTCTTATAAGAAAAACTGACAAAACGATGTCGTTTCTCTATATTAACCTGTAACTTAAATGCTAATTTTCATTTGGGGCTCAATTAAATTTGCTTAGGCTGAGGAACGCAAAGTTCCAGTGGAAGATGTGCTCGATGCTGATGAAGTTTTCTGCAGTGGAACTGCCGTTGGAATCAGCCCTGTTGGCAGCGTAACGTACCATGATAAAAGGTAAAGTATTATTTATTATTATTGGTTATTGCATATATACCCTTAAACTTTCTCTTAATTATTCATTTGCCTACGTATAAAATGCATGTGAAACGGTAAAAGACACATGGATCCCAGAAAAGATTATTAATGGCAATAGGCTTTGTGTAGGGTTGAGTTTAAAACTGGAGAAGGAACAGTGTCTCAGAAACTGTTTGATATGCTTAGAGGCATCCAAACTGGTGCTTTGGAGGACAAACATGGATGGGCGGTCAGGATTTGTTGAGCTCCTTCATCATGACATTGCTGTTGTTCTTTGATGATGCTTGCCTGCCCAGCATTACTGATCATGACATACGCCAAATTTTATTAGCTTGGAGAAAGTTGAATTTTTTGTTTGGCATGAATTGTTTTTGGTCACAAATTATGTAATTTAGTTTTTCTATATCTTCCAACAATTTCTCAAATGCAACATAACACTACGAGAAAAATTATGTAATAGAGATATGACTTGTCATGTTTTTTATTTATTTATGAGGGTAAAAGATTTGACTTGTACTGAAGAAGACAGTGCCAACTGCAATTGCTAAATATCATTCCTGAGCCAAAACTCAGATACTAACCCAAGAAAAGAAGACATGATTAATCCAATAAAATGACAATTTTTATATAGACAGATCAAAAGACAACGTTGCATTAATTCGTTGGATGTTTTTCTAGAACAATGATGCAGAACTACGTTGAATCATTGAACAACCTCATCAAAACAAACAGAAGACAGTTCAGTAGAACCGTCTGGATAACTGTTGAAAATGAATTGCTAATAGCCTAACACATCAAGTTCTATCCTTGATAATGTTTAGTTGTTTTATGAACAAATCATTCCAGGTATCTGTAATTCCTGGTAAGCACCAGTGCATGCAGTCATCATGTTTCTTTCCACCGGCTGTAGATGGATGGGCATCAGCTCTGAACTCACTCAGGTGAGTTATGTCCAAGATCTTGAAACCAGATCCCTTAAGGGCCCTATAGAGATGTTCATTAACCAGTCGAACCTCCACGTTTGTCCGGTTATTCTTTACAGAGAAGAGTTCTTCCACCTGAAATTGGCGATACAGGGAAGAGTAAATGCAATGAGAAGATGTAATAATGATGCTTTCAATGCATTGGATGTCAGTTCGTTCTATTCAGAATGATCAACCTACCATCTCAGTTGATAAAGGTTGATCTCTTCGACAAGAACCACCTTGATCCCAGTCACCTCCTTCAAAATGTCTGGGTGATTGGGTACGGAAAAATTTTATTGAACCTGGTCTTGCTCTTTCCTCCACAAAGAGAATCTGCAAAGGAAAACACCTCACCATATTAATATAGGCAAATTTCACCTACTTGTTGGATAAAATCCAACCATGAGAATATCACAATCAGCTAAAATTTCTGAAAGTATCATAAACAATCAGTCCCGGGTGAAATTTCCTAACTCAGATGTTCACTGTTTCGGATTATATTCTAGATTTTAATGCTGGATAGATTTACACAAGCTTCGCGTTTATACTGAAATGGAAAGAGCAGGATAACCAATTCTATATAAGATACTGCTGAATGAAAATTGAAAAGCTCACTTTCCAGTATGTGAATGAGATTTAAATGATCTTTTATGCATTACCAGATTTCTTATGGCTCATTTGTGAGATTTTATGTAGCAACCCTCTTACAGCAAGTAGATTGACTGTGCATAATGTCTCAAGCTCACCCACACATACCATCCCAAGAATAAAGGGGGAAACAAAGCAAAATCTCTTGATTTCCATTGCACAAGTTTTGGCTATAGAGAGGGGAACAAGGGAAAGATAAAGTCATACCATGTGCTCCAAAACCAAATCCAGGCCACGATCAGGAGGTAAAGGAGGGATTATTGGTTGACCCGTCTTGAAGAAAAGCATAGGTGACTTCACGGGGTCAAATTTTGAAGGAGCCCGCCACCTATTATAAACCTAAAGAATCAGAATAACCAGCAATGCAATCTTCTAATGCACTTTCTAGTTGTTAATGAGCACAACTCCACCATTACCTTAGAAAAACAAACATAGAGTGCAAGCAGAGAAAATATTAAGTTTATTAAGAAAATATCAGAGAACTGATCAGAAATACAATTCAGACAGGTATCCCTTGGATTAAATTCGAAACCAAGGTGAAGTAACCCACGTTAAGAATTTCCAATTGAATAAAATCATAGAACAAGGGAGATCGGTACTTTGGTACCACCGGTGACCTTTATTTAGATAAATGCCTGCAATTTTAAACATCCATAACTAGAAGCAAAAGCAGCTAAAATGCATCACTAATTTGCAAAATATGGACAGAATATAAAATTACCAGTGCCCCGTGTTGAAGATTAGAATATCATGGAAACTTGGAGCTTGTGCCCACGTGCTTTCTGGAACATCAACATCAACTCTATAACCTTCTTTGAATCCAAGAGTTTCTAAGACACCGCCATTGGAATTAGCTGACCATCTGCACCAAACAGGAAATAACAAGCTCTAATTATGTACAACCCAAACATTACCTATTTTAGTAGCATAATACAACGTAAACTATATTAAGCCAAACCAAGAATAAAACTAAAACACCTACACTCTCCATAAAGTCATAAATGATGGCAACATAACTCATAATAAGACTCAGTAACTTAAAAGCATCATAACAAACAAAGCTTACCTACCATAACGGGCAAAAAGATTTGTTCGATGATATGCGATGGTAAGGTTGTATTGGAGAAAAGTGAATCCGCGGTCAGCACCCACTGGTCGCCACTTCCTCACTTCACCGGAAACACTCTTCAGAGTGCAGAAAAGAGATACAAACATATTTCTATTCAAGGAATCCCCCACAAAACCTGCACTGAGAAACACCCATTAAAGCTACCAAACAGCACAAGCAATGGGCATAAGTAAAACCCAAAAAGCACCCAAATTGCATAGTGTTCTCAGGAAAGCAAACCAAAACTAATTGCTTTAAAGCGAGACAGGGGATGTGTTTGTGTACCAATGCTTGTGTCTCTGTAATTCTGCAGAAACCTGAGGGGATCGAATTGAGGAAGATCGCATTGCTTGGGCTTCCACCGCCATTTGATGAGTTCTCTGGCGTTGGATTTATCGCCGGAAATACAATTCCAGCCCTTGAATATCTCCTTGCAGCTATTGTCGTATCTCGAAACTCTGGCATTGTTATCGTAGATCCAAGTTCCATCCGAATAGTCACACGAGCCGAGCTGACCCTTGTGTCCGGATCCCTCGCGCTCAGCCAATTGGATGCTCTGAAGGGACGGTGCAGTTATAGAAATGGGGCTTTCTCTGAACTGTGAGAGAACCATGAAGATGGAAGTAAAGCAGAGAAGAGAGAGAATTGGAAAAAGAGGAACTTTCTTCGGGATGGGGTCTCTTGGTGCCATGGCAGACACCGAACGTTCAGCACCCGTCAGCCTATAATTTTTGCTTCCAGGTAAACGAAACTCTCTATAGCCAGACAGCATTGATGTCGAAGTTCGTTCCTTTATCGTAAAGAAGATTATACCATTTTTTTATTTGAAACACTTTTTTTTTTAAAATCTTACTTAAAAAATATTTAAATAGGTCAAATTTTAAGATCAACGTTGGACAGTGTAATGATTCACAAATTTTTGCAGGTTGTTTCAAAGACAAAAATCAGTAGGATTAACTTAAAAGGAAAAAAAAAAGTTGATGCTGGTTTACAATAGTTATAAAAAAAAATTGTAAAGAGTTATTTTGTAAAATTAATTGTAAGAAAAATAGTTCCATTTTTAAATATGTTATTTACTTTTATTAGAATTATAATAATAAAATTTTATTAGAATTATAAAAAATTACTTTTATATATCAAATTATCGTTGATAATCTTTTTCAGACTTTTAGGAAAAAAAAAAGTTATGATGTATAGTTTAGTAGTGTAAAAATTGTATAATATTAAAGAGGGTAAGGATTAATTGAACTCAGTAGTTACCAAAGTGATTCTGAATTTAATAGTTGAAGACTGCAGTATTAGACTTTCAAACCGCAGAAAGCATATTATAAGAGATTGATAAAATTCCAAAATTAACACTTCATAGAAGCATGTAGCTACAGAAAAGTTCCATAATTACTCTGTCTAAACACCATGATAACATAGTATACAATGGTCCAAATCCTAACTGAAATGAATACATGATGGCATGAGCCAATTAACGTAAACCAACTATGGCAATAAAATATATGATCGAATCTATTGTTTCATTATGATTGGATCTTGGAAACAAACAATACTATGTAATTTTCCTCGAAATATATGGAAATTACCCTTCGGGTGCTGGAGATGCTTATAGGAATGGTATGGTTTCCATCAGTAAGTATATGAATGAAATATTTGAGTGTTAGTTCTCATGGAAATGACTTGAGGTGAAAAACTTGGCAAGCTGGCTGATATGACCTCTTGGTTGAAGCTTGCTCAAACTTCTTTCCAGCACCTTCATTCTCTTCTAAATTACTCTGAACAAAAAACCTTATCCACCAAGAAGAGCTGCGCAATTTGGCCTTCATAGCAAGAAAAACTTATCAGAACTATATTACTTAATCATCAGACCCAAAAAGTTTTCTTCATAAAAGCTGAAATGGTTTGATGGCAAGGTGACACAAGATAAATCTCCAGGACAGAGAAGAAGCTAAACAAATAAGAACAAAGATTACTTTCAGATACCAGATATGCAAAGTGCCCTGATTATCAAGCACTAGTAAAATGCCTTAATAGCTTTCTAATTGTGAATTTGAAATATTGTGAATATTTTTCATATAAACATTACCTAATGATGGCCATTGCTTTTCTAATGTCCAAGTTTTATGTTGCAAAAATAAATGCCTAAGCTGAGAAAAAGAAAATGAATTACAATCAATAAAGGTCACTTACTGGACGACCGAATTTGGCAACTTCACCACCTTTAGTTCTTTGCTGGCCCGGATAACCTAAGCATGAAAATGAGAAATTAGGAAAAAGAAAGCAAAAGTAATTCAAACATCATTTCAGTTGCCATCACAGCCGCCATGAGTTTTGGGAAGGGGAACAGGATCAGAATTTTTGGATAAACTAAGACAAGCATCAACAAAAATTCATATCAGTAATACAGAAACCGATTGCTTCAGATAAGGAGTGAGGGCGGCAGGAAATCATAAGATGGTTAAAATAGTGAGAATGATAAAATCATAACTTCATCACACATTTCATTTGTTGACACTTGTGGCTTGTTTGGAAGTTGGAGGAGAAAGGAAAGGACTAAAGGGGAAGGGATGGGAGAAGGAGAGTAAAGGCGAGTTTCTCTCTCTTGTTTGGAAGAGTTATGAAAAAGAAAAGGATGAAGCGTTTCTTCCAAAACCCCAGGGAACCATAAAATGCAGAGAAATTCTGAGGATTTCGGGAGGCAAATAGCCACAAGTCCTTCCAGTCTCCAACTATCAGAATAACTCCCAGACAAGGAGAGGCTATAACCAAAACTCACATTTCCCCTCATTCTCTACAATCCAAACAAGCTGTTAGTAACTAAATTTATTTATATGTTTTTTCTTTCCCTTTCTCTGAAGGCATGCACATTGGCCAAATAAATATGAATATCAGAATACGACTGGCATCAAAGTAAATATGGGCTTCATTGGTCAATTAAATAAGCCAAACTAGATGATATTCGAGTTCACGATTATGTTTTGCAAGATGTTAATTTAAATGGCATAACCTGAAAGAACAAAAGTTTTATAAGGGAATGTACCAGCAAAGACAACAACACCATCAGCAGATACCCTGGCCAACTCTGGCAGGGTTTTATTCAGATATCTTGGAGATAAATAATCCAGCGCATCTGATACAATAACAAGAGAAAAAGATTTTGCACGATAGGGTAGAGGAAACTTTATGTCAGCTACGCGCACAATGCCTTTGCGTACAAGACTCTTGCAGTTCGCACCAACGTCATCTAACTCATAGGGTTCTATTCCCCAGCCCTCAGTTTCCTCTTCTTTTAATAAATTAGACACAACATAACAAGTGTCAGGACCAACATGCAAAATCTTATGCATACTGTCTCCATATGCTTTCTTCAAAATGGGCAATGCTCGTATAACCTCTGGCGTGCATGAGGTACCACCTGCATTCACATATTAGAGATGTTTGACTGGAACTCCCAAATGATTTCTATTTCAGAATGAACAGTTCATTAATAAACACTAAATTATTAAAGCCGGTAGATAGTAACAAGACAAGACATTACTAATGTCTAACGTAAATTTTAGAAACATTTGTTAAGTTCCAAGTAACAACATACACACCAACAAGAAGATAAAAGGATATTCAGGACAAGGATGACTCAACACTCACCTAACTGATGTGCCATGCTCACCCCAGACAACTTATTTTCTCAGTATTAGAAGCTTCAGAGGTCTCTTTACATAATTATTATTTTTGCAAATTATAAAAACAAAATACAGGATAAAAAATTTAAATGAATATCTTTACGTCTATGTTCTCAACTTAATACATAGCAATACCACTAAGCATGAGTAAGAAAACTGAGTAACTATAGAAAAGTAGGAGATTGACTTCATCACAAAAGAAATTTGTCAAAGAAATATTACAAAGAATACTATAAATATTTACCTTCAAGTTTACTTAGGCCCTTAATATCATTGCTTGATCCACCTGCCATGTGATTGAACAAAAAGTGCAAAGATCGGTACCATTTACATTTTCTTCAAAAAATAAAAAAGAAAAGGTAAATTCAGGATTAGGGAGAAAACTTTTTTCCCTTTTATACAATTAATTCCTTGCTAAGCTACCCTAATGATTTGAGAAGGCTAGGATGATCATAACAGGATAAAGTAGGATTCAAGAGGATACAACAAAATCTAAGCGATCATTCCTTTCTGCATGCCAATGTGATTTGTTTGGCTTCATTTGATACGAGAACCCACACTTAAGAACATTACGGACTTTTAGAAAGGAAATAAAGGGTTTAACAGGTTCATTTGATACCAGAGATGCACTAATTTCCTAGCATGATCAGTACCTGAGGTACATAATTGGGAGAGTGATAAAGTCATCATCCTTAGGTCCCCACCACAGCCCCTTTTAGATATTCTTTATTTATCAGGGATTAACAGATTATTACGAACCTGAATTGCTATAACAATAGCCAATGAGAAGGATTGCACCCTGAAATCAATAAAAACAAATTCAATAATTATAAAATGTATTCAAACTAACATAAGATAAATATACTAAATCAAGCATGCTGAAAAAAAAAAATATACAAAGAATTTTTAGGGGAAATGGGAAGGAAAAGGAAAAATGTATAAGCCATTTTGTGCAGCGATAGAAGGTGGCTAGAGAGCTCTCAACATCCATCTTTAACAAAATTACTTTTCTCACATTATAAATTGCCAAGCCAAATGGGTAATAATCAGTCTCAAAAATAGTTGTTGGCTTCCCAAAACGATGTATCAAGCAGGCCCATACAAATATTGCACAATAAATCTCAGGATAACAAATGTTCTATGCACAAAGATACACAACCACATAGAAACTAAATTGCAATAAGTAGTACCACCACGACAAGCCCAATCGATAGTAAGGGTGAGCTGCGAGATTTAGACTGGATAGCGCCCACAAATGGTAAACTCCCACCGTCAGGTGAGCGCCGCGTAGGATTCACTGGCCTCCTTGACATGATTATATCGATAAACCACTCAAACCTGGAACAAGTTTTAGCAAAAGCTCAATCATGGTGTTTTCAATAAAAATTTGTTTCAGCTTCTACATATTGTCACATGCTCTTCCCTCATTCTTTTGAATCACAAAACTGCATAAGATCTCAACTTCCTAAACTGTACAAAATTATCAGATATACATTTCTCTTTAAAAACAATACGATGCTACCCAGGACACATTTAGATATCAACAAGACGGTAAACAATCCCAGAGAAGTGAATCCAAAACTGGGAAAGCTTTGAAACCACTACAAAGTCAAAGCAGATCCACACATATAAATTCAAAACACTAACATAGCTCCAAAGAAAGCAGGTACAACAAAAAGAAAAATCTTTTACAAACTGGGAAAAGCTTCGAATTGAGCAGCAACGGGAGATAAACTATTTCCAGGAGTGTCGAAAAGGGTCACCTGAAATGGACTCCAAGAAGGTAGATCTCTTGGTCACGACCCAGATCTGTGATGGTCTCACTGTGAGCTGACACTCCTTAGATAGAGAAAGAGCGGCGAGCAACTTGGCTACACGTAATTCTTTAGTTGAATTTTCCCCAAAATAATAAATTCTTTTGTTGAATTTAGAATTTTTTTTCTCAATTTGTACTCTTCTTGCGGTGGATTCAAAGCACAGCGTTTGCACTCCTGCGTTAAACTTTTGAAGGTTGCATTTTTATATTTTGGAATCCAAGTTGCTGCCCTGCCGGGACTGAGTGAAATGGTAGTGATCAGCACGGACCAGAGACTCCTCGAAGGTGCACCCAAAGCGCATGATAGCAAAATGGCAGATACTCCTTCTATCTTGCGCTCTTTTCTTTTTTGGTTAATTATTCTGGTTACTAACTTATTGTTATTGAGCTAAAATGATATTAGGCCATTTCTTTTTTCACCTATTCTTCTTTTCACACCCCTCACCCACACTCTATGATTCATGGGTATCAAAAGAAATCCCTGTTGCTTTTGAAAGCATAAAAGCTAAGAAAGCCCACATCACTTTGGATCCAAAATGTACTTGAATTCTTTTGGAGGACCATTTCTATCATCTCAAACGAGATTTATCTTGGACATGAAATTGAAGTTTATTGAGATGGCAAACCTTTTTTTTTTGGCATAAGAGTATTTTTAACTAATAATCTTTTAAGGTGCAGAAATCATTAGAATGAGTATAACTTTTTCAACAAATTTTTTTTAAAATACACTATCAAATATTGAACTTTTATTAAGATATTTAAAAAAACTCAATTATCTATTAATTATATTGAGTTTTATTGATTATAACAAATTTTAGGTTATTAAACAGATATGATTAATGCCAACTTTATATCATCCAATATAACACGCCGTGTTAATTACCATACTAATTACATTGTTTTTTGGTAAAGAAAATCCTTCCCAAGACACTTGCATTTACTTCTTGTTCACGTCCAAAACCCTCAAATGGCATAACAAAGCTTAAAGTAGTCAGAATATATTCTATTTTATTCTGATTGAAAGTCAGTAACAACTTTTTGAATCCCCACTACAACAAGATTACGTCTTCTCTAAGACAATAGTTCAGAGAATTATATGTACTTCGCGTCTAGCTCAATCAAAAATTGATTAAAAAAAAGAGTATAATTGAGCTTATAATATTATAAGTAAAGAGATTAATTAAGGAAAATAACTCCTCCACGGCATTTGCTATAAGTCAATTAATGTGACTTTTGTTAATTGGTAGGGCCATTTTGCCTTTCGTCCTAGGATAGGATCACTAATTAATTAAGGGTTTTAAAGGAAGCAGGGCAATGTTATATACCCTGTGGTACTGATAGCAATGGGCTAGGAATATGGTATACATCCTCACTCTTGCAGGGATTTGGAGAATTGGGAGGTTTTGTGAAAAACTTTATTATAAGGAAATGCATATTATATTTTGAATTTTATTAATATCAAATGTAAACAAATAATTAAAAAATAACAATTTAAATCAATATCTTATTATTAATAACATATTGATTTAATAGTACCTCATTTAGTTTTAAACACTAAGTAGGTTATATTTAATATTATAAGTTTTATTTTATTATAAATATTTTTTTCAACACTTTAAAGTATTTATAAAATAAGACTTCGATTCTATCAATAAATTTATTAATAAATCACTGTCAAATCAAGAAAAATTCTCAGACACGATAATTAAGTGTATATTAATTATGATTAACATATATAAATTTTATTTACATTATCACAATTGATATATTTTAAATTTAATTCAGCCTACTAATATTAGCAATTAGCAATTAGCAAATAAAGATAAAGACTTTTTTTAGAAGTATTTAAGGAGTTTTTTTTTTTGTCTGGACAGCTCTGGATGATTCAGCATTTAAGCCTGCAAAGGCCCACTTCATGTGAGGATAAACAACAAAAACTTCAACCTTTGAAAACCACATAAGACAACAATGTACTTCCTTTTATGGACATTGAATGCGTATGTAAACAACACTCTTCAAGGATGATATATGCCAACAAAATGCATTAATATGAAATAAAATCTTTCAAATTGCTTTAGTGCAAAAATTTGATCAAATTGAAGATGGCCTTAAAAATATAAAACACCAAAATAATTTATTTATACCAATAAATTCTAACACAATTAGTTTATTATTGGTCTATTGAGCTGGACAAAATTTATTGTCTTAAAGTATATTTCATAACCTATTTTAAAACATTATATTAGCCAATAAAATAATAAAATAACAATATAAATATTAAATGTATATTATTTTAATATTATTTGGCTAGTAAAATGTCATGAGATACAATTTTAGGGAAACACCCTCTTAAACATGTTATGGTGATAAAGATTTAATCATCTAAGATATATATGAAAAAGACTATTAGTTTTAATGGTAAGAAGTTAAATTGTTAATATAACTTTAAATTTATATATATACAAAAATATTTTTTAAAATATTTTTTAAATTAAATTAATTAAAAATTAAATTTTTTAATAATAATTTAATATTTTATATATATTGGTGTTTAAATAAAATAAAATAAAAATAATTTGAACTGAACTAATTATATTCTATCTTGTTTGTGTTCTTTAATTAGTTTAAATTAAACTAGTTATAAATTAAAAAATTTGTTAAAATGTGTCTACTCTAATAATTTACCAACTAAAAATACCTTAGGTGAATTAAACAGAATAGTTTACTTCTTCTTTTATACTCGTGTCCCATACCATTAAATTAAGACATCTTTTCTAAAAGCATGCTCCACTCTGTTCACAACCCTTTTAAACACAAAAGGCGAACAATTTGTCTAGATTCGAAGGGGACACGTCAACAAATGCATTTCTGTCAGTCGGTTACTTCATAACGGCAAAAAGATGTCTTGTGTGATAATAATAATAATAATATAGCCATGCAGGATTAAACTTTTAGGTACATTTATTTAAAAATCAATTTAATGATGAAAAATGGAAGCTGGAAGTAGTTCCCGATTTTAATGCTTGTAGTTTACTATAAACATAATCATCGTTAATTAAATTAATTAAGTCAAAAGATTATTTGATAAAAAAATTTCTTCATTATTGCAATGGTGAATCAGGATGGTGGGCCCCCTTAGGTGTATCTCTTTTTTTATCATATCTCAATCAGCTTACGGATCTTAGCTTTTCAAGCGAAGCATAAAATCCCTCTTTGTGATGAGTGACAGAGAAGAAAGATAGAATACAGCAGAGTACAGCGTAGCAGCGGTGGACATCGTCAGCACCTCCTCCGCTCTTGCCGGTACTTCCCTTTCAGACAAATCCCTGTTTTTTCTCTAACGTGTTCCAGCCCACTCCTTTCGCATTCTGGTAAACTATATTTGTCATCTGTTGTTAGCTTTTGGTATTTGTTATACGTCGTCGTTTCATTTGTTCCCTTCAGCGTCTGAAAGCTGAGCTTGTTCTCTCTCCAGAACGTTGGTGACCGGGAAAACCCAAGTTCGGCAATGGCGTTTTTGGAGCTCTGGTGGTTGTGGTATCTCTAACTCCGAAGAAGAAGAGGAAGAAGAACAAGTTGTTGAAGAGAGAGAAAACGTGTGTGTGCTTGTGTGAAGGAGTTCAATGGCGGTGGAGTATACTTGCTGTGAATCGCAGTTTTTTATACACATAATGATAATTACGCTGCTAGTGTTGTTTGCTGGATTGATGTCTGGGCTCACTTTAGGGCTTATGTCCTTGAGTCTTGTTGATCTCGAAGTTTTGGCTAAGTCTGGTACTCCCCAGGATCGCAAACATGCTGGTAAGGTTTCTTCTTCACGCGTCTGTGTTGCGGGTGCTGTTGCTTCTGTTTGATTTCCAATCGAAATTTATGCTTGACGTGCAAGTTTGAGTGTAATTTCACGGATTGCTGCTGTTTGGTTTAGAGTATTTCTGGATTTTGTAGAACATTCTAGCTGGTGATATGTTTGGTTGTTGTTTATTGAGTATTTACATGAAGGGAAAATAAAAAGAAAATTAGTATTTTTTTTCCCTGTTGCTTTTGTCCAATTCTTAACAGTCATAACAGGAAAAAAAAAAAAATATCGTTTTATAATAGTTCATTCATGATTAGTTTTGAGCATCTAATTGGGACTTTATGGCGGGTGGAAGGGGATAAGAAGGTAAAGAGAAGCCAAAAGAAATCCATGTGAAGTTTGGGGATTAGTTTCTTCATGGAATTATGAGAATCTGTTGAAAACCACAGGAAAGTTCACTCAAATTTGAACCAATTATAGCCTGGTATGGATGAAAATTTTGAGTAGAACATGATTTTATCAGTTCAGATGAGGTTTGATCATTAGTACATCGCTCTTCTCTTATTTTTTTTCTCCTCCATTCTATGATTAGCATAAGAGCATCAGATTGGATGGTTGGGTTTAATGGCCTATAGGAGGGTTGAAAAAGTAAATAAGGAGAAAAGAAAATAAATCCACCGCAAATGAACGAAGGATGCTTTAATCATATTTTATGGATAAAACTCTCAACCTTCTTCCTTCCTCCACTCTATCCACCTCCATACATTTTTGAGTTAGATTATGTAGCTTACTGTTTTTAACTGGAAGACCTTCAGCATTGTAGAAATAGGAAAAATAATTTCTTGAGGGCACTACGATGTTGTTGATTCTCTTTCTGTTTGAACTTGTGTTTGTCTTGACAGAGAAAATATTGCCTGTTGTCAGAAATCAACATTTATTACTTTGCACCCTGCTAATTTGTAATGCTGCAGCCATGGAGGTAAAACTACATCAGTCTTTACTATTCAGTTAAATGGATGAAGAAGAAATGTCTAGCTAATATTTGAATTGGCTTTTTCTTTTTGCAGGCACTTCCAATTTTTCTTGACTCTCTGATTACTGCTTGGGGAGCTATTCTGATTTCAGTGACATTAATTCTTCTGTTTGGTGAGGTAAGTCTTCTTTCCTTATATGTTAATTGGGGTGCATTCATGTGACAGATTTTAACCTCTCTTGTCCTCCGCCTTGTTCTTAGAGAATTAAAAGTGGTTATTTCCTTTTGACTCAAGGTGATTTGGTAAGGGAGAAACTTCATCTTTAGCCATGATTCGTTCAGTGGTAAATTAGTTTATGAGAACTTGTTAAAGTTTTTAAATCTGACTTGCTACTTGCTATTACACTTGTCTTTGAGGCTGATTAGACCTTTAGTAGTGCCCAGATGAATGGTTATCCAAGTCCCTTTAGCACGGCTGCATGTTCAACACACTTCTGTTGACTCTAATATCTCATAGGAAGAGCTTATAATAAAATATAATTCACTGAACTTTGTGTGTAAGTGCATTCAGCTTTCCAAAATGTTTAGAAAAAGTGCACTAACATCTGTTTACTTGTGTGAAGATTATACCCCAATCAATCTGTTCTCGATATGGTTTGGCAATTGGTGCAACAGTGGCTCCAGTTGTCCGTGTGCTTGTATGGGTCTGCTTTCCTGTTGCATTTCCGATCAGCAAGGTGACATATATCGAGCAACTTCTGATTAATCTTATTTATTTATTTTTGTATAAGCATGAAGCAAATTTGGTTTATTCTTTCCCAAAAGATTTCCTAATTGACACTTTGTGCATTTATATGATTTTCCAGCTGCTGGACTTTTTGCTGGGCCATCGGCATGAAGCCCTTTTTCGAAGAGCTGAGTTGAAAACCCTTGTAAATCTGCATGGCAACGAGGTATGTATTACAGCTATCTGATGTTACAGATTTGAAATAAAAGTCACACATTTATGGTTGTTATTATTAGTTAATTACTAAATTTCAATTTGCGTTTGAAGTGTTTCATTTAAGGTTTTTTTTTTTTTTTAAATCTTGTGCATGTTATGTGTTCATATATCAGTATGATGCTTTTTTCCAATGTAAAATACCCGAGGGCTATCTTATGTACATCTTTTCTAGTTATTTAGATACCTTTGTTTGGATGCTCGAGATTTCTTGTGTTCATTATTGCTATTGAATTGTTGAATTGAATTAGGCTGGAAAAGGTGGGGAACTGACACATGATGAAACAACAATCATTGCTGGGGCTCTTGAACTCACTGAGAAAAAAGCCAGTGATGCCATGACTCCTATTTCTGAAGTCTTCTCAATCGATATCAATTCGAGGCTTGATAGGTGACTTACATCTACAAAACTATAGATTTCAAGCCTTTTTCTAATGTTATATAACTTTTAATATGTAAATTAAATAAATGTTATTGAGCAGGGAATTGATGAATCTAGTATTGGAGAAAGGGCATAGTAGAATCCCAGTTTACTATGAGCAACCTACAAACATTATTGGACTTATCCTGGTAAATTTGATAATGCTGCAAATTGATGTTTCAAATTAGTAGATAACTCGTATATATGGTTATTTTCTTCCCTCACACATCCACTTCCTAGCGATCACTTACTATCTCATCAGATCACTTACTATCTCATCATCGTTTCTCTTGATACTCTTGATTTATTTTCTTATGATTATATATCCCCCTTTTCTGGACACATGCTTAATTTTAGGTCAAAAATTTATTGACCATTCACCCAGAAGATGAAGTACCTGTGAAGAATGTAACTATTCGCAGGATTCCAAGGTATCTTTGTCTACATTTTGTTGGTTTGGTGGGAGAAGACATGTTGGTTTTGTTATAGAACTTGCTGGCCATTATATGACCGATAAATTCACATTCTACGTTCATATATAACAGGGTTCCAGAAACAATGCCACTTTATGACATTTTGAACGAGTTCCAGAAGGGACACAGCCACATGGCTATAGTTGTAAAACAGCGCAACAAGATAGAGCAGCAATATTCTAACAATAATGTCAATGGTAACCAATAATGCTGTGATTACATTTAAACCATTTATTAGATAATTCCTCTGGTAATTACTATCCTCTGTCTCTCATAACTCTCGAATAGATTCTGTGAAAGATGTGAGGGTGGATATTGATGGTGAAAAGCCTTCCCAAGAAAAACCTGTGAGACACAAGGTGCCAATTCAAAGGTGGAAGAGCTTTCCAAATACCAATCAATCTGGAAGGGGTTCTCGGAGCAGAAAATGGACAAAAGAGATGTACTCAGATATTTTGCAGATAGATGGAAATCCACTTCCAAAGCTCCCCGAAGAAGAAGAAGCTGTTGGAATAATCACAATGGAAGATGTCATTGAAGAGCTTTTACAGGTACTAACAGTCATTCTGAACTTTCCTATTTATTCTCTTGAACTCTAGTAGAGAGCTTTGCTGACTTCAATATTCTTTATCTAGGAGGAGATCTTCGATGAGACAGACCATCATTTTGAAGACTCATGACAATGGTCATTCTGAAAATAAGCAGTTCTCTTCATATACAGATACTCATAAAAGAGTTTCTTTGTGGGTAATTAGATACCTTTTGGTTTAGACTGGGGCTTTCATTATTAGGGAAGGAGCATGAAGCTACGGTTATTCTTTGTCCATTACTTTTTGTCGCTAAGGCATTCCAATAAATTGGAGTTTGCTGTCATGGATAGCTGCTTTTTTTTTTTTTAATATTAGAATATCTGAAAATTTATAAATCTGGATTTGGTTTATCAGAACATAATCATGATAACAAGAAACGTTTTCATGATTCTGATACAATAATTGTGCTCAAAATAGATGAGTTAGCATACATTCTGTCTTTCCCATCTGTGTATACAAATAGGAGATAATGGGAGATTGTGTGGAATAAAATAAGAAATTCATAATTTAATGGGATAACCACATTCTGCAAGCCGAGTCCAACTTCCAAGAAACGTTAATCTTTTTGTATTAAGAGTGAATTTCTGCAAAGTCAGAAGAAAATCACATAAAAATTGCTGGCTAATTTAATTAACACAGTCGAATTAGATATTCAGTTCACATTTTCATTGATGTTACATACAATAATCTGTATAAACATGGTTTCCATGGAAACTCAGATAGCTAACTTGTATATGTTCCTCTACCAGGAAACCAAGTTAGAGAATTCCCCTCAATGACCATGTCTACTTTTCTCCCTCCTTCTCTTTTTCTTATGCTTAGAGCCCTCCTTGCGTTTGTGCTTCTTATCTGAGCTCCCTGAACCAGTCTTTTTAGTCCTCTTTCGCCTCTTTTCATGAAGCTCCTCTTCAGAGGACTCGTATGATTTCAGTAAAGAAGGCTTCTCTGGACCATAAATAACACGGCTCTTCTGTACATCAGGACTGGTAGCAGGCTCCTCTAAGCAAGGTGGAAGGTAAGGTCCTGTCTCATCCATCCTTGCACCAATATCACCTCTCCCTCGCTTCTTTCTGCCAAAATGGTGTTTGTTAAGTCAAAAGAATCAAACATAAATTAGATGACATAAACAAAAACCTAGCAAAGTAATAATACCTTGAGTGTAGAAACTTCTCAAGCTCTTCATTTGTTAAACCTTCAGGGTGATTCTCATATTCTCTTTTAATCGAGCATGAGGCAGAGGCATTTGTACTATTATCAACTACTGCATGTCTTACTGTGCCTCTGTCTGAATCACCATTCTTATGGCTTCTCTCGCGGCTTATTTTATCTCTTGATGTATCCTTAAGCCTTTTGTCAAGCTCTTTTTCTTTTTCCCGCACTCGCCACATCTCCTTCACTTCTACGGATCGATTTGCTGAACAGAAGGCATCACGAAAAACTCCATGCTTAGTTAAGATAAGAGAGCAGGTAGGTCACAAAGAAATTAAGCTCTAAATTTAAGTAAAAATCAACAGAATTGGTGATTCTAATATCCCTAGCTAACACAGCTTAGAACCCCTCAATTCTGCTAAATAGGGAAGAATTTCAGAATGAAATGCTGGGATGATTCCTATTATAAGTTACAAATAGTTACAGAATCTGGTACCCATTTGTTGAGTTAAACCATGTACATGTGAATTGTGTAAAGCTTAATTTTAGGCATATTTTTTCTATTATTGATAGTCACCTGGTTTCATCCTGGTTATTTATGAAATATAAGCAAAGATGTAGACGGTGTTCTTAGTTTCCCAAACCTTGTAACCTAAAACAAGAGCCCACTTTTAGAGGGCAATGCAGTGGGGAGGTAGCCACCAAACTTGGATAATAAACTACTTTACACAATATTTTGTAGTGTACCCCCACCTCTTTCATAAAAGTCTTATTCAATTTCATAAAATTTCCTCCCATGCAGAGCAATGAAATGCAAATGAGCAGGTGTTGTACTAAATTAGAAACTGAGAACCAACCTTGTTGTACCCCAAGTACCGTGGAAGAGAGGAAACGCGAATTTGGCCGAGCCCGTGTATTGGGCTGACGAAGATAAGCAAGCACACCTTCCTTTTCAGCCTGGCGCCGCAATTCAGCTGCTTCTCTCATAAGCATTGCAGCTAATCTATTTTCAGTCTCCAGATCCATCTAAGTGACTGGTCAAAATTACCTAAAAACAGAAGGAGAGACGCGTCAGGTTCAGATGAATGAATGATATACACAAATGCATAAGTTCAAAACAAAAACCAATAAATGGCTCCTCAGCAGGAACGCGCAAGCAATAAGAGACTTATTTACACAATAGTTAATAGCAATGGTGCAGAATTGAGGAGTAGGGAAAAATAACAATAAGACGTTACCGTAGAGATAGATGGGGAATATATGAAAAGATAAACCATTTTTATATCTCTTATATATTGCAGAATGCAGAATATTACTAAAGAACCTTAACTGTCAATGCAGAATAGGCACCAAGTATCATTTTCCCCTTCAGCTGTCCATTTTCTAGAAGAAACTGTAAAGAACCCTGGTTCTCCAATTCAAATTTAATCCTTTAATCAAACTAAATGAATACCCTGGTTCACCTTAGGGAGCCAATACGAAAACAAGGGAACAATATTCATTTTATTTAAATTCCCAAAACCTAAAACCCTCTAATTGTCCATGGAAAGCCATACTTTATGACCATTAAACCCATTTAGCTGTCATATGCAAGAACCCCAATGCATCACCACACAGCAGAATAACATTGTGGTTTTTCAATACAGGAAGACTCCAACTAAACATGATATGATCATTTTCTGCAGCCAAACAAACATTAGAAGTCTGATCTAGGGTTAAGCTATTTCATGGTAAAGTGGGAAGCTAGCCCATTGACATGTCTGAAAACACGGTTTCATAGAAACAAACTCAGGACTACAAGAGTTACTAGCAAGGGAATTGAATTTTCTGTTGCATCCCTAATGGATCATGATTCCAGTAAATGACAAAATTCCAACATGACCAGAAGTATAGGAGGGTTTTAGTGGAAAAATCAGCCCAAAGGGATGAAGACAATAACAACTTTGAAGAGAAAGGAACGATCAAAGAAGCACAGCTCGATTATTGCATCCAAGTTCAGATTTTTGAGTACCCAGTTAGTCAAACTCAGGTAGAAAAGAACACGATGATACAAAATTGGCACAATAATTCAGCCAAATTGAACCTACCCTTGTTTCTCTCTATCAGATTCTGTACTCCGATAACTTTTCTCCGATGTCTCTTAGTCAGGAATTCGCAGATAAGAGGTCGATCATCGTTGGCAGCCCCTTCCCTCCCCCTCTTCTCCGATTCTTCCCGACCTAATATGTTTTTTTTTTTTTTTTTTTTTCTCTCTTTTTCCTTGTAACTTAGCACCTCCTTTTTTATGTATCGATTCTCAATTTTTATTTTCTAATATATTTTCAAATATTTTTTATTTATGTTTTCAAATAAAATTTTAACTCTAATTTTCAAATAATATTTGTTTGGTGTCTATTTTTTAAAAAAGTACAGTTAAAAATATTACAAGATTTTTTTAATTATCTGATATTACATCAGATATAATTAATCCAAATTTGAATATGATAAAATAACGGTAGTACAGCTCTTATTACCAATTTCCCTTTTTTGGAAAAAATTACAAGTTATTATTATTATTATGTATATAATTTTTCTTGTTATCAATAATTCATTGTACAAATTAAAAGGATTTTTTAAAAAAAGTGAAAATAAAAATTCAGCGCTCCCTTTTTAAACCCGCGTTGCGCCGGCGAATTGCACCCGCGCGACCATGGATCTACTTAACAACTACACAGACGAAAACGATGACGATTCAAACGAACCAGAGGACCAAAATGGAAACCCTACTTCGCCGGAATCGTCCCCGCCCCGCCTTATTACGGCAAAATCGGCTGCCCCCAAGGTTGATGACACCATGCTTGCCCTCACAGTGGCTCAAGCAAACCAAACCCTAGCTAAACCCCTTGATCCTTCTCAGCACGCTGTCGCCTTCAACCCTACCTACGATCAGCTCTGGGCTCCAATTTATGGCCCTTCGCACCCTTACGCCAAAGATGGCATCGCTCAAGGCATGCGCAATCACAAGCTTGGCTTCGTAGAAGATGCCTCCGTTGAACCCTTTGTGTTTGATGAACAATATAATACCTTCCACAAATTTGGCTATGCTGCTGACCCGTCAGCTTCTGCTGGGTACAATTATGTTGGGGACTTGGATGCATTGCAGAAGAATGATGCGATTTCGGTGTATAACATCCCACAATTCGAGCAGAAGAAGAGGAAGTTGGAAAAGAAGAAGGAAGCTGCAGAAAGTGGAGATGCAGAGGGGGGTGATGTTGATATGACGGAGGTGGAAAACCCGGCGACAGACACATGGTTACTGAAGAACAAGAAGAGTCCTTGGTCGGGGAAGAAGGAAGGATTACAGACAGAATTGACAGAGGAACAGAAGAAATACGCAGAAGAGTATGCTAAGAAGAAGGGTGAAGAAAAAAGTGGATTTGGGGGTGACAAGGGAGAGGTTGTCAAAGATAAAAGCACTTTTCATGGCAAAGAGGAGAGGGATTATCAGGGTAGGTCGTGGATTGCAGCTCCAAAGGATGCAAAGGCCTCCAATGATCATTGTTACATACCCAAGAGACTGGTGCATACATGGAGTGGGCACACCAAGGGTGTCTCTGCAATTCGGTTCTTCCCAAAGCACGGGCATTTGATTCTGTCAGCAAGTATGGATACAAAGGTGAAGATTTGGGATGTCTTCAATTCAGGTAAGTGCATGAGAACTTACATGGGTCATTCCAAGGCAGTCAGGGATATTTGTTTTAGTAATGATGGGACTAAGTTTTTGAGTGCTGGATATGATAAGAACATAAAGTATTGGGATACAGAAACTGGCCAAGTGATATCAACCTTCTCAACTGGAAAAATCCCTTATGTGGTCAAGCTTAATCCAGATGAGGATAAGCAGAACGTTCTGTTGGCTGGAATGAGTGATAAAAAGATTGTACAGTGGGATATGAACACTGGTCAAATTACACAAGAATATGATCAACATCTTGGGGCTGTCAATACCATCACTTTTGTTGATAACAACAGGAGATTTGTTACTTCCAGTGATGATAAGTCCCTCCGAGTATGGGAATTTGGTATTCCTGTGGTTATTAAGTATATTAGTGAACCTCATATGCACTCTATGCCAGCCATTTCGCCTCACCCCAATGGCAATTGGCTTGCTGCGCAAAGCTTGGATAATCAAATCCTTATATATAGCACAAGGGAGAAATTCCAGCTTAATAAGAAGAAGAGGTTCGCTGGACACATTGTAGCTGGATATGCATGCCAGGTTAATTTTTCCCCAGATGGACGCTTTGTCATGTCAGGAGATGGTGAGGGTAAGTGTTGGTTCTGGGACTGGAAAAGTTGCAAAGTCTTCAGAACTCTTAGGTGTCACGAAGGTGTCTGCATTGGTTGTGAGTGGCATCCTTTGGAACAGAGCAAGGTAGCAACATGTGGCTGGGATGGCTTGATAAAGTACTGGTAAGTAAACTTTCATGCTATGCCATGTTACCAAATTTTATACATTGCTCTTTCAAATATGATTTGTTAATGTAGTTTCACCTTTAATGAACTCTTGCAAGTATATGCCAATTTCTATCTAGCCAGTATCCCATTTGGTTGATCTATTTTTTTTTTTTTTTTTTGTAGTTATTTACGGTATATGTTCCTGGCTTGATTTTCATAATGGTTTTTTCCCTCATCTGCAAGTACGCTTTATGTATGACCTTAGATAGATATACTCCATCAATAGGTTTGAAGCAAAATAGAGATTGAAATAATTTTATCAAAGAGAGAGAGAAAAAAAAAAGAGTTGGAATAACTTTTTTAATTGCAGCTGTATTCTACTCTTAAGTGCCCTTTTAGGCAAATAGAATTTGCGATACTTGGATGGTCATGGGCTAGTATCGGGTAGATTGTGTGTAGGGAAACGTGGATATAGTGGTATAGTCTTTGCATAAGAGCTGTTTAAGAATCCAATGTCTTCATGCCTGGTCACTTCTCTTAAGTTTTAGGGAAAGGAAAAGGAAATCCTTTTGACCAAGGTTTCAACTTTTGAACTACGGTACTGAAACATGTTTGTATTTTTTATTTTCCATGCTTTCTGCAAATAGTAGCCACGCCATAATTCAACAATTGACTTATCAAATTTATGATTCAAAACCCTGCTGTGGACACATCCTCTTGTGAACGCCTTTATTACATTGATGAAAATTTTTCACCATTCTTTTTCTCTGCATATTTATTAGATCTTCTTTTGTTTACTTTGTTAATGAGTTGTATTAAAACCCATAGTATAAACCCCAAGAATTGGTGAACAGTGAACACCCTGCTGCATACAATCCTGGTTGTTAAAATTTCAGATATCCTTTCTACTAGTTTATTGACGTGTACCATTTTCTACAGCAGTTGCATAAGGATTGATCATATATCCATAATTACCCTTTTTCTCCTTTCATTCTTCCTGCTGACCTATAACTCCTGTTGAATGTTTTGACAATTTTGACTATGTTGTGACCATTGGGGTGATTTCTATGGTTTGCAGGGACTAGTTCCTCGTCAGTTCGCGCCGGTGTCAGTTCCAGAGGCAGAACAGACGTGCCCAGCCGAAGTCAGCCAGAGAGAAAAGGAACCAGAGACATGGAGATTAGAGTGCGAAATAGGATTCCTCTGTTGAAAATTTGATAGCATTAACTGAGCTTACTCGTTACTGATCTCCATATTTGCCCCAAATTCAATTTTTTTTCCAGCTCTCATGGCAATGTATTCTAGTAATTTGTTTTAAATTAGCTAGCCTTTCGCTAAAATTTCTTACTTTTGGACAGTTTTGTTCACATTTTGTATCATAGGGATCTTGTTTGTGGGTCTTACAAGATAAAAGATAGTGTTTAGTGTTCGCATGATTGAATTCATGATGGCACAGGTGGGCAGTGAAGCAAGATCCTCGGGCTAAATGATTCAGAAGTTTTGCATCCTGCATGAACCCTTAGACTGAATTACTTTCCATATAATAAATATCTTATATCTCTCAATAATGTAGAAAATGAGTTCTATTAAAAAAATATATTTCAAGTGATTCTAATTTAGATTTTGTTAAAGCTTCGGTAGACTCATTGAAATTAATTTTGGCTGATTGCAAACAAATTCTACACAACCACCCTACTGCATGTAGTAACGTGTTAAAAATACTTGAAAGTAATGTATTTATTTTATTATCAGTAAAGTATCTAGTGTCTTGAATTTTTTCTTTGATAATCGTATACATAATTTTGTATTAAGAATGGGTGGAGTCCAAACCATAAAAAGACATTAAATAGTAATTTAAGCGGTTGTGTATGGATAATATCGTACAAAATTCAATATTAACAATGGTCAAATATTAAATTAAAAAAGACATTTTTTTTCTTACAAACTATGCTGTATTCTTTTTTCAGTTATAAAATCATCCATTAAAAAAGAAAACTTTTAAAGGTGAAGAGATTTTTACGACGATAATCAAATTTTAGCGTGTTTGCATTAGTGATTATGATTTTATTTTGATAATATTAATGACATAAATATATGTTCTTTTCATATAAAAATTTCTTAACAATATATATACGTACATACAATACAAAATATACAATATATAATTTGAGGTAAATATTCAATCTCAAAAAAATAAATGAAAAAAAAAAAACTTACAAGGAGAAGAGTAAATAATTAAATAATGATCTTTCCACGTGGTGTAATTATAACGCTAATTATTAAGGATTCGAATCTTCTGCAGTTGGTTATAAATCGTTTAATTTTTGTAAACTGTACAATCAGTACAAATTAAACAGTAGTCGATTGCATACGCATACGTGTAACGACTAAAGCATATACAAATCCCAATCACTAGTGTGTCTACTTCAGGACCTGACAGCGTTATAGGGTTATTTAGCAAACATTGGTGCCAACACGGCCGCCCTCTGAGTTCAACTCTCACGATCTCACTAGATTCTTTCTCTGTCCCAGGGAAGCTATTGTCTAACATCTCAGTCGAAAATGTCGATAACCCAGAAACTGGCTACTTCAATCTCTTCTTCCTCTTCCTCTTTCTTGGCCCCCTCTAACTTCAGCTCAAGGTATTTCACTTGAAAGTGCTTTCATTTTTTGTTATCTGTATGGTTCCCGAGAAAAAGGAAATCCCACCCAAGAAAACTTAGGTGGAAACGTGCATTAAAAGTTGCAGCTTTGATCTGTTTTAAGCTCTATTTCGCTGTTTGCTGCAGGAGACAGAATGTTTCACTGCCAACCAAAAGCGTGAGCATTCCTAAATGCGTGGCGACTCCTCAAGAAGCTCAAACTGGTATTCTGATTTTTTTTTGTCTTTGTCGTGAAGATTATGATCATTCTCGTTGTGAAGGGTGGGGTAGATATAGAGTAGAGGTGGTGCTGAGAAGAAGTTGACTTCTCATCACTGGCTCTACTTCATTTCAAAACAAGCCAATTGTCTCCGAATTTCAACGTAGCATTTTTTTTTTAAAAAAAAAAAATGGGTTGTTTAATGGCTTTTTTGAAATATTGGAGCTTTTAACAATTCATCAAATGGAAGTTTCCACATAGCGCATTGGGAAGTCAATTTGGGGCTTATTAAGGTACTAAGTTGGTTAAAAAACGACTACAAAATACGTTTCAAATCATGCTTTTCTCGAGAATTGTTTCTCTAATGCTAAGTATTTGATCACTTGGACTTTATCTTGCAACTAGCAAATGCGAAATCAAAAGTACATGCATCAAAAGAGTGAAATTTGGCACCTTGATTGCATCATTCAAGTGAGATAAAGTGTCTCCTTTTTGTTTTGAAGCCTACAAGACAAGAGTCTCCCGCAATGAAAACATGGCTAAACTTCAAGCTGGTTATCTCTTTCCGGAGGTCTGTAATGCCACTTTCTGCTTTTCTTCCGTTGTACATATATTAAATCAATTTGGTTTACGATTATCGTAGTGTAAAAATTTGTTGCTTTTAATATATCTTTTGACTGCCTATATACGTCCATGATAAATGTCAGTCCCATTTGGTGCTCTCTCTGGGAAGTTTTACTCACAAAACATAATTGTCTTCCTTTACTTACTTCATTTCACCAGTTCATATGTTGTAGTCAGTAGGTCAAGCATTACAGTCATTACACACACTTGAAGATGAGGTTGAGTATTTCAAAAATAGCACGTTTTCTCTGTGATCATTGACCTCTTGGAATTGTGCATGTGACATTTAATTAGGTGCCTTAATGCTGCGTTTTGATAAGTAATTGTATAATATTTGAAAGATCCTTCTGATTACTTGCTTTGAAATAGCCAAAGATGGAAATGAGATGAAAAAAGATTGCTCTTTTTTTCTTTTTTTTTTTCTTAATTACTCTTGGATCATATGTCAACTGATCAATCCTGTGCTTGATTATGGAGATTAGATTGCTAGAAGAAGGTCTGCCCACTTGCTTAAGTATCCTGATGCTAAAGTGATAAGCCTGGGAATTGGTGACACTACTGAACCCATTCCTGAAGTCATAACTTCTGCAATGGCAAAGGTACATCTTTCCTTTTAATGAAGCTGATATAACTACTAGTTGTAAAATATTTTTCATGAATATAATTGTTTCCTGTTTCTTTATACAGCATGATGATTGCCTATTTTCAAATGATTGTCAAAATGGAATATGGAACTGTATCTTTTGTTGCTTTATTCTACTGTGATAACTAATCTAGGCTGGTATTTGAGGTAGAACAGCCATCTGGAAGGATATAGTTTTCTATAAACGAGTTTTGGAATATGGACCAGCTACCCTTGTAATTTTAGTGTTTTCTGGGGTGACTTTCTTTACGACCCTTTCCGAGTTAGTTTTCGAGGGGTCTAAATCATTGTGGCTTGATGAAGGATTTTGTCACAACAATCCTTCTTGCTTAATAGCATCTATTAAGTTCCTTTTGTAGATTATAAATATGTAAAGAAATGGCATGTTCTAAGGTATTCCTTTTAGAGTTTTTCTTTTATGGAGAGAAAAACGTAAATTGATAAATGATATTTTATTGATTCAATTGAATAAAACTAGTGCCCTGCTTGTTGCTAACTGAGTTTTCTAAATGATTTTTTCTATCAGAGAGCACATGCTTTATCCACCATTGAGGGTTACAGTGGTTATGGTGCTGAACAAGGTGAAAAGGTATGTGGCATTGACATATTTAATAAATCTTTTTTCCTTTCTGAGGCGTATAAAGACCTACATGTCTCTTATCCCTTGCAGTATGTATCCCATACGTTGTAATATTATTTTAGTTGTGTTTAATTATTCACATGGTAAGTGAATATAGGACTCTACAGCATAAGCATGCAGTTATTTCATGGCCTTGCCTTTCCTTAATTTTTAGAGTTTATGGACAAAAATGAAGAGGGAAAATAGTCCTAAATTAATTTATTCATAGTAAGGTAATCTAAGCCCATTGAGATCAATTTTTGATTGGATTTTTCTTCACAATGAAATTTATGATAATTGAAGAATAATAGGGATCTCTAATTTATGCAGCCTGTGCGAAGTGCCATTGCTTCAACATTCTACAGTGACCTTGGCATAGAGATAGATGATATTTTTGTTTCAGATGGAGCAAAATGTGACATATCTCGCCTTCAGGTATATTTACAGTTTTCCTGATCAATGTCGAAGCTAAATTACTTCCTTTGCTTATCCACTCATTTCCTGACCACTGACTGATCTTTCACTAGTCATTCCCTTAATAAAAGCAGGACAAAGTGATTAGGGAATTTTCTGTTGTCAGTATGTTGTTTTCACTTATAATTCTTTTCTCATTTCATTATGGCAGATGCTCTTTGGATCAAATGTAAAAATGGCTGTGCAAGATCCATCTTACCCGGTGAGTCCTATTTGTCTGATGGTTTATGATCCCATCACTATTGCATGATCCATGGGGCTTGCCTGACAAAAAATGTCTGAAGTGTGTGAACGAAAATGAATGGAAGTTTTCTTTTTGGAAATTGTGTAAGATATTCTTATTGGCAGAGGATTGGAAATAAACAAAACACAAGAAAGAAATAAGCAAAGGAGGGAGAGAAGACTTTGTTTTTATTCTGCGCATGTGAATGGTCATTCTCTTGTAGATGATCGTTTGTAATGTTGGAACCTTTTTATTTTCAGGCCTATGTAGACTCAAGTGTTATTATGGGTCAGACTGGTCCATACCTGAAGGATGTTGAGAAGTATGGAAACATTGAATATATGAGGTGTAATCCAGAAAATGGTTTCTTCCCCGATCTATCCACTATTTCTCGACCAGATATCGTATTTTTCTGCTCGCCCAACAATCCAACTGGTGCTGCAGCAACTAGGGAGCAACTGACACAATTAGTTCAGTATGCTAAGGACAACGGGTCTGTAATAGTCTATGATTCTGCATATGCAATTTATATTTCGGGCGACAACCCACGTTCCATCTTCGAAATTCCTGGTGCCAAAGAGGTTGGTCTTGAACTGATAATTTAATGTTTGTAGACTAGTCTTTATGTTCGCTTTGAAATTTTGAACCGAGTAGTCTGTTATTTAATAATACTATTTAGTTTATGCTATATGCTATCCTCCCGAAATAGATTGGATGATAAAAATGTGTTCTGCATGTATCCGTAAGGCAGATAGTATGGATGATAAATCTCCGTTGTTTGCCATTATAAATTTATAAGGCAATTTACTAAATGGTTGATAATGATATTTAGCAATATCTCCTTCATGGGTACTGTTAGCAATAGCATTCTTATTTGTATGACTCCTAATGCACATTGCAGGTTGCCATTGAGACATCATCATTTAGTAAGTATGCTGGTTTCACCGGTGTTCGACTGGGCTGGACTGTGGTTCCAAAGCGGCTGCTATTTTCAGGTGGGTTTCCTGTTGCCAAGGACTTCAACCGTATTGTATGCACTACTTTCAATGGTGCATCCAATATTTCTCAGGCTGGTGGTCTTGCTTGCCTTTCACCAGAGGGCCTTCAGGTTAGTTGTTCTTTTAGTCATAAGGCTTTTCAATCTTGCTGGTCTCTTATAATGAAGTGCATCAAGTTGACTACAATACTTCATATCTTTATATGATAGAGAAGAAAGCCCACATCATTTGATGCTTCTGCAATTCCCATTATCTTGGTATCAATGTAATGAAACTTTGCAAGCATTTGTCCCATCTCACCAGCCTTTCAGGGTTTATATGTTAATAATTTATAGGGAAAGCAAAATCTGATTATTTTGAATTCGGATGGATTTGGCAAGAACTTCAGAGAGAATTTTTTACTATGAGCTGCATAATAAACTTTCTGAACTTGAATGCAGGCTATGCAAGAGGTTGTTGGATTCTACAAAGAAAACACTAACATAATTGTTGGCACATTTGAGTCTCTTGGTTTTAAAGTATATGGAGGCAAAAATGCACCATATGTTTGGGTTCATTTCCCTGGCCGAAGCTCATGGGATGTATTCAGTGAGATTCTTGAGAAGACCCACGTAGTTACAACTCCTGGTAGTGGTTTCGGACCTGGTGGGGAAGGTTTCATCAGGGTTAGTGCCTTTGGTCACAGGGAAAATATTTTGGAGGCTTGCAGAAGATTCAAGGAGCTATACAGGTGAATCAGAGCTGTATCCTATTCAACCGAACCTAATCTTCTCTACCTTTGATTGAAGAACTGAAGAGGGATCTGTATTTCTAAATAATTGTAATGATTTTCCCCTTCGAATTTTAAATTGAGATATAATAATTGGGATTATTTTTAATCGGAGATTTTTTCTCGAATCTTTCTTCCATACGTTCTTGCTCTGCAGCACATCATTGTTGGATTTGAAGTTTTTTTTTTAATTAAGTACAATGAAATTTAAGCGGAATGAGATATTAATATTATCCAACAATTAATCAAAGTATCAAAATAACCATACTAACTACGAATGAACATGGAGTTACATTAGAAATAATTGTACAGCTTTTGATTACATTCCTGGGAGTACTCTGATCTGATGCATTCTTACACATACAGATCAAATACAGTGGAACATTCTATCTTACATAATCTAAATAACACAAATGTCCTAGGGATAAGTGCCTCTAACTAGATGCTAACGAAGGTGATCTATATAGTACAAAAATTAGACACCTAGAACTGTTCTATAGTACCAATGATCTCCGCTTTGCAAGTTGTCTTGTAATGGCCAGTTTGGTTACATCGACTGCAATGCACCGTGTGTTTCTCGTGATTAAGGTCCTCCACACAAATCCGTTTCTTTTCCGGCCGTCCAGGGGGTCTCCGGAATTTGGGTGGCCGGACAGCTTGGACATCTTCATCCATGGCTGCCTCATCTGTTTTCCTCCATTCAAGTTTTCCAGGGATAGGGTGTATTTCCTCTGCATAGGTCTCCCTGTAACAGTTAACGGTAAAACACTTCTCGGTGAATGCATACACATCCTTGCGACATGAGATAAGAGCTGCAACAGCGTGGGAGCATGGTATTCCGTGCAGCTGCCAATCACGGCAAGAACAGCTGCGGCTACCAATATTTACAATGTCGGAGCGTTCAGCTGAAAGAACCTCAAATTTTACTTCATCTGATCTGAGGACTTGATACGAGGATGCCCGGTTGATAGCTTCCATCATTCGCTTCTCAGCAGATGGAGCAAGTACAGAGAGCCATGAACTGCTCCTTGAGCGCCTCTCCTTAAACTCAGTCTGAAGTTCCCTATGAATCCAATCGATCACCTGGATAATCGGCAACTCCCGAGCTTCAAGAATCCATTTATTGAACTCCTCAACATTTGAGGACAGATGACCGTACCGTGTTCCATCAAAGTATACTAGAGCCCAGTTGGAAGGATGGAATTGCTGTAACCATTTAGCAGCTTCAGGAGAGACTTCCTCTATTTCAGCCATTTTTTCTTTGAAAGCAACGGTTGTAGTGGCATATGCTGCCTTCCACAGAAGATGGACAAGCCTAGAATTCTTGAACTCTTTGCCAATGCTTTCGCTTAAGTGGCGCATGCAGTATGCATGAGAAGAATTTGGGAACTTCCTTCTTACAGCATCCATGATACCCTTTTGTCCATCTGAGAAAACTATAATTGGTGGTATGTTTTCAGTATTCATCTCTAGTGCCTTGTGCAACTCAGACATAAACCATGTCCAGCTCTCTTCATTTTCTGCATCAACAACACCAAATGCAAGCGGAAACAGCCCACCGTCAGCATCAACCGAAGTTGATGAAAGCAATGTGCCAAGGTATTTGCTTTTCAGCTGGATTCCACCAACTCCAACTATGAGCAAACAACCATTGAGGAAACCGTAAATTGATGCATAGAAGGAAACAAAAAGCCTCTGGAAACGGTTATCTGCACCAGTGGTAAACACCTCTGCTATACTCCCGGGATTGCTTTTCTTTATCTGTTTACAGTATAAAGGAAGTAGGCAATACCCTTCTTCAGAAGATCCATAAATTGCTGCCAGCCCCCGTTCTTTTGCACGCCAAGCTTGTTTATATGGTATAATTATCCCATATGTTTGTGGATGTCATGTAAAATGTCTTTTGGTTTATAGTTGATGTTATCTCGCAATCTTTCCTCTATGAAGCTCACAATCCAATCAACAGAAGCCTGGTGGTGCCCGTTATGTGCGTTTCTCCCACAAGTATGCGTCTCTTCAAGACTTCTTATTGTAAAAGTTGGTGCATTAGGGACCTTGACAGCACGAATACGCCATGGACATCCCTCTGAGGCACACTTAGCAAAGTAACGAACCAAATCACTTTTAATAATACGAAGCTCGAAATGCTGTGCGATAGCAGCTTCTTTAATTGCATTTCGGAAAGCTTTTACATCAGGAAATTCTTGCCCAACAACATATGTGTGGTCCTCCATGCAGTCAAGATTTTAAGAGTCAGCTTCAATGATGTACTAATCAAATACTTGAACATTCTCCTTCAGAAGTAGGGAGAAAAGCAACCAAGAACGCCATTTCTTTATTATTTGTGCAAAGGTGACTGGTGGGTCCAAAAGAAGCTTCATCGCAAGAAAATTTCTGCATTAATGCAGCAAAAAACATTACTGATCAAGAGAGAAATAATCTAGGATTACCAGCTGAACAAGACCCTAGTAGAAAAATGTAAAGACTTCTGAAGCAAATTATTACCCATAAATATAAGTACGACAGTAGTTTAAACAGAAGAAGACATATTGCAGATAATAATATCAAATTGTCACATATCTGAAAACAACCTTGGTAGAGAAATTGCAACTGATAGAAAAAAGAAATGAATATCCTACTTACCTAGTGCATCACATATATTAAACTAGTTGGTGAGGAGTCCAATCAAAGGGAGAGATTTACAAAGTAGATTAATAGCAGCAAGCACCGGATTTGTTAAATGTCATGTCTTGGCCTAAAAAGCTGACTCCAAATATATCGGTTTACTGTGAACAAAGAGATGAAGAATCCTAGGGCAAATATGTAAACAGTTCCACGAGAGAATGCAATGCAGGACAGTGAAAAATCCAAGTAATGGCACGAAAAGGAGGCACTGGATCATTGAATTTTTTCAAAAGAACAATGAAATCCAAAAGCTTTGATGCGTTTAAGTATAATCTGATAAATTTTATTACTAGAGGTATATAATGAATTAATGGGTAAGAAAAGGTATACTTAAATTTGATTACAAAAGGTATACTTAAGTCTGATATATTAAAGTATACTGGTTCATTCCCATGCCTAGGTTTCACTGATTGTTTTGCAGTCTGATTTTTCATTTTCTTTCTTCCCATAACTTCCTCTATTTCATATAAATACTTGGTAGTCTAGATGTGCAAGAAAGTTGGTAACAAAATGCACTTTATCATTACATAGATGCATGAGATAATACAGCCACAATCTGTCACAAAAAAGGGTACCTTTTTGGGATTACCTACTGCTGCCACAAGTAAAAGATCATACGATCTGACATTAAAAGGAATCCTAAAAACAATACTTCAATTATTATATGTCATTTCTTATTTACAGTCCATCTTCCAGTGAATGTCATCATTTTTTAAATTAAAAATTATCCATATATCCACCATCATCCAAAACAGATAAAAAAGGCATCCACCTATAAAAGAAAGCATAGAATCATAATCGTCAAACCTGAAATCCAGGCAAGCGGTGAAATACTTGAGGGATTCAATCAGAATCTCTTCTTGCGGGACAGTTGAGTTGAGAAAAATCCAATCCTCGTGAGCCGAAACAACCTCCTCATTGCAATGCAATAATGAATGAATTAGCTGGGAATCGGAATTTCCAGAAAAGAGAGAAAATTGACTCCATGTGAAAAAGCAGGATAGGGAAGGAAATCCACAAAAAGCTGCTACTGGTAAGAGGAAGAGGTTGATGCTGCCATCAACGAGAGAAGGAGAAAGAGATGGAGAGATGAACACCGTGGGAATGCTGATGAAAGGTTAGGGTTGATTGGGTAATTGAGGGTACTATTGTAATTTAATAATGGAGAAAGTGGGGGTAGTTCCGGCATATGAGACGGGCGCCATGATTTTCATTTTGAGTAAATTACATTGAGTTCCTCGTAATTTTTAAAATATTGCTCATACCAGGGATTATTTGGTACTTTCCTTATTTTAAACGTCGCATTTTTTTATTTTATATGAGAATAAGTTCCTAAAATAGTGGGAAGAACTCAAAATATTTACTAAAAATACTTTAAGATTTAGATTATCTTTTACTCAGTTAGAATCGTATAAGTATATATATTTTTTACTATTCAATAGATAAAAATATTAATCAACCAACAAACAATAAATAATGAAAATCCTTTAATTATTCTTTCTTGTTCATGAAACAAATAAACTAGTGTAGACTGACTTAATCTAAGCTTACTTTCCTTTGTTTATTTGCAATTTTTAACCCATCAGCACATGTGAAAGTATACCCAAAAGATATCTGAAAAACCTAATAGCATTTTCCCTTTTTTTGGTCTCTCAAAAAATTACAATTGCCAAAGGTAATTACAACTTCATCTCTTCCCTATCCTTATTTACACCAAGGGTATTATCATATCATCTGAATATAATAGTAATTTATGTCCAAAGACAAAATGTAATGTACAATAAATTTCGATTGATTTTAAAATTTTAAACTTAAATTTTTTACCTCTAACTACTATATACTTTTATATTTATATATATATATATATATATATATAAACTAGAGTTAGAGTGTAACTACACAAATTCACATTTCAGTGCATGGTTGCAGAAAAAAGTATACCATAGAAGGCCAGAGAACAAAGCAACTACATGAAAGGCACTATTTTCTCTATCTCAGATGCCATTGTATCTACAGTAAAAGCAAATGACTGCCAACAAAAATGTTCACATTATAAACTCAATAGTTCTATGCTTTCTGCAGCACAGCAATCCTGCTAGAAATTGTAGTGTATTTCAATAAGAACAACAAATGATCAGGTGCAGAACTCAACTACTAGATTAAAAATGTCTTAAGCTATTAGATGAATGCCTAAGATGACGGCATTAATTGATATATATCAACAGTGCAACCTAACTTTGGAATGGAATAGAAGGATTGAATTGAAGGAGTTTGCAAAGATCTGATGCATCGCTGAGGTTATGCCAATGCTTAAGAATATTCTTTTAGAATAAAGAAAGAGCAGTTAATAAATTTAAGGCATTCTATCATCATTCAAGAGTTCAGATTGAACTACATCATAAAGGTGTGGTTGTTGTGTGTGTCATATGTAACATAGCTTAATCTAAGTCCTTGGAATATCAATATTTCAATTCTAGTCTGTCTTTCCATTGCTGTGTTCATTCGTTCAACCTTTCTGCATAATCAGCCCATTTTGCTTTTTCTGCACTGAGCTCACAATTTGAGAAATAACAGACGACATTCCTTTCCCTCCCATAAATCATTTATTTTCCACCCACATCATAGTGTGATCTGAAACGTCAAAGCTTTGAATTGAAGTATACAATACTCAACTGTTGCCCCCAAACCTTAAATAGTCCTCAAATCCTTTTCGGCTTCATTTCTTTTGCATGAAAGCTTTCTTTCCTTGGGTTGCACGGCACATTTATGTGAAATTTTCCTGTTCATACGTCTTGTTAACTTCATCGTACATACTGTTTGGTTTGATTGGAGCCCTTCCTACCAAAAGTGTGTGTCCTATAATTCAAGCAGGAAATCACTAAATTACCCCCCATTTCTTGTTTAGTCCACAACGGTGTTTCCAAATTGATCCCTCACTCACTGACAAACATAAAGAACAATCATATGAAAGTTCTAGTAATTGTCTCTTGCCAGTTTGCAGTTCTCTTAGCATGAATCTAAGGGAAAGAAAAACTACCCAATTTCATAGGGCAATCTATAACATCTTCCCTTTGAATCACAAAGCAATTTTTATTTTTATTTTTTTTGGGTTTAATTCTCATTTTGTTGCATCAACAAAGATAAAAGCAAAACTTCTTAACAGAAGAAACTCACTAAACAGAGCATTTCTAGTTGAATAGCTCTCATTTAGTACCTATTCCAACAATTTCTTTGCTGCCAATTAATTAACTCATACTGCAGAGTGCAAACTTGGGGTTTGGCTAATGGCTAACCCCATATCTGTTTGACCTATTAACATTAATTTCTCAAACCAAGACTCGTTTTTGAGATTTTTTGATCTGGGACCATCAGATTTAATAATAGATCTGGTTCTGTCTTTCATCCACCACATAACAAGAGAAATTTTTCCAGTCCCAGAAAAATCAAAGCATTTCCTGCCTAAGTTGAGTGTTCCCAAGCCTACCTTATCTACCTTTTAGTGATCATTATGATTGCTTCCATTACAACCAGAGCTTTCTCATCAACACTATCTTCCACTCATTTAAGTTATTTGCATAAAGCACAATTACCAGAAATCTGCTTAACAGTTTCCCTTTTGTCCCAGTTCAAAACTTCGTACACTTGATTGGTTTTCAGATTTCCCTTTTGTCCAAGTTCAAAACTTTATTCAAAGTACATTCCTCCCTGATGGATTGAAGTAGAATGGCAATAATACAAATGGTTACTTTTATTTCCTGATAGTGTTTTGAATCTTGCTAATGAACAGGAGCAGTTCTGTAATATGCTGGGACTGTAATTGGGAAGAACATTTGTCTCACTCCTTCAGCTTTGATAATGGGGAAAATGATGCCTCCTGCACCCTGAGAAAGCAAAAGAAAATTTTGATTTTAGAATCACGACATGTCCTTTATTTTCGATTAATAGCTTGTCTTGTGCGTTTGGGGGGATTGCTGCAGAAAATGGTTAACAGTGATATCTGATATGAGAATGACAATATTGGAAATGGAAAATACTCACTGAAAGTAATCTAACTCCAAGCAAAAGGCGCTTTGGAGATGGAAATGGTATCAATAAACGGCCAACACCATATACAGCCACTGCAAAGAAATGGAGAACCAAGCTCAACGGACGAGGATTCAGACCAGAGAGTAGAGATATTGGTCCATCTGAGAAAACACCTCCAAGACTTAAATAATCAAAACAAGCTTGACGCATTTCCTTCCTTGCTGGGTCAGGGGATGCACAAAACACTTTGTATAATGCATCTGCTAATGTGTTTATTGTAGACGCCACTGGCTGCAAACCAAGTTCCATTGTAACAAGTTATAAATAAAATATCAAAAAGGGCATTTTGTAGGAAGATATAAAAGTGGTTTAGTGTCAAGAAACCAGTCCTCCTAAAAGTTCAACATGTTAGGTGAAAGCGTGAATGAATTTGAATTTATATCATGCTTACCTTGCGTAGTGTGTAGAATGATTCAAGATATTTGCAAAGAGCAGAAGCATCATGCAGATCACGCAGAGGTCGAAGTAGGTTCCTCAGCACAACAATGTCAGCTAGGGCCACAGTCATTCCTCCTCCAGTTAAAGGGTGACGCATATTGAAGGCATCTCCCATCAGAAGTGCACCAGGCGTGGGATGAGGAGAGGCAGGCATGCTTCTATTTGGCATGGTTCTTATGTTCCCTTTATCAATTGCAGCTACGAAAGCAGTATAGAGCTCTGGGGGAACCTGAAACATACAAATTCCTCTTAGTTGAAGAAATATGAGTCATGAATTAGTCAATTGCATTATTAAGAGGTCAAGGCCTTAAAGATATTGATACCTGAGGAGCTACCACAGTTTTCAAATAACTGGCCATTTCACCTTTTGCAATGGAAGGTACCTTTTGTCCAGGCACATCAACCAAACAGCGTATCTCAGTGCTACTGATGGGGTAAAACAAAATAGGTGAAGGATCGCCCAAGATAACATGTCCATGGTTTTCATATGGAAGATTACAGTTCTCTAAGACCAGGCCAACAAAGTGAGACGGTACATCAACCTACAAAAATTATGGCGTCTAATAAGCAAAAAATTAATATAAATGAAAAGATGAACTGGTTTGAGCCTAAAATGACAAAAGACAAACAAGAAATATTTATTGATGCAGAAATCTGAGAAACAAGTTAACATCTTTACATTTGGGTCGCAAAGAGAACGCCTCAAGTTGGAAAAGCAACCATCACATACTATGGTGAGGGAAGCCTTTGCTGTGAGCTCTTGTTCGCTCTTGGTTTTGTAATGGACCCCTTTGATGGTTCCATTTTCTTCCAGTAGAGATGTGACTGTTCCTTGTTCTAATTTTACACTGCGGAAAAATGGAGATAAGAGAATGTCAAGGAGGGATCTTTACAACACTGGATCTATATTCTGAACGTCACAAAGAGAATTTATTTGACCAAAATGAAAGTATGGTGGGAAAGAAGGAGTACTTTGGAAGAGAAGCAGCCTTTTCTCTCATTCTCTGTATGAAACGACCATTATGAAAGCTTCTCCCAGAAACATCAGAGTCAAATTTTTCCAAGGGATATGCTAGTTTGGCATTTTTCCCATCTTTATAAAGAGCATAGCCAAAGACTCTCTGAGAATCAATTTCATCCACACAATCTGCAAGAGCTCATAACAGAGAAAATCTTTCACCCATCTAAATTTCAGAAATCCGAGTCTCATTTGTCAAAATTTCATGCTTACCCTCAAGACCCAGCTCAAGTAACTTCAGAAAACCCCCGGGTTGTAGTAATTCGCCCACAATCCTGTCAGGCTCGTTCAAGTCCCTTTCAATAACATGCACTCGCCGCCCATCCTGCAGTAAAGATCAGAGCAACAAGATTACTCATCATTTCAACACAGGAAAACGATCATACAGGTGGAATGCATCAACCCCAAATCAAACAAAGACTTGTACCTTTCCTAGTGTATAAGCAAGAGCTGCACCAGCAACCCCAGCACCCACAATGATTATATCTGTACTTCCTGGAACCTCTGGCGGGCTTAATCCATCTTCTGATATCTTTGAAAACCCATTACTTTTTACATGGATTGAGCATTTGCTATTCTTGTTCTTCTTCTCTGCAAAACTGTTTAGAGCAAACACAAATGCCAAGGCAGAAGCTAGAATTCCTCCAAGAATATAATGACAATCCATCCCAAAAGATTGGTGAAAATGGGTTTGCAAAACGAGAATATCAATGAGAAAATGTGTTTATGTACGAACTTCAACTTGGTTTGAGAAGGATAAAGCATGAAGCAACAACTTTGAAATCACAAACCAGCCTTTCTTTTGAAAGGGCAGCCTGTTCATCATATTAACTCATTAACCCAACAAAATTTTGTTCTTTTGGAACACTCCATCTATTTTTTTATTTTATTTTTTCTTTTTCCTTATCTCATTGTTGGAAATATGTCCCCTTGAAATGAAATCTGATTTACAGTTCTACCCAGTTAACTTACATATCACACATGACAGATCACCTATGTCACCGTACAAAATTTTGTTTTCTTTTCTCTTTTATTTTTTCTTTTGGTGGAACTCTTTTCTTTTTTTCTAATTTGTATTTTATGGAAAGTCACGTATATCTTTTTTAATGACATACACGCATGACGCGATTTGCACGAGGGGCATGAGGCCTTTTCATAAGAAATAATCAAAATATTTTCAATTTTCCAAATAATATCTAGATGAGATTTAAGGCTAAAAAATACTTATAATAATATTTATATTTTATTTGTTAACGAAATTTTTACATCAATAACTTAAACTTATATTGTTATAAGATATGAAATATTTATTAACAAATTTTGTTTGTTTATGAGAATAGTGACTTTGGTTTTTTAGAGAAAAAATTATTTTTCTTTATTCAACTTACCCCATTTAAAACTCATTAAGTATTACATTAAAAAAAACCATTAAATATTCCCTAAAAATAATTAAAAAAACTTATGAAATATGTTTCATAAAAAAGAATCATTGAATCTGACATTATGTGTTAAAAAAAAAAAAAAAACCTCATACCTATCAGAACATTTATTTCAAAGAACTACTAAATTTTTGGTGCATTTAGAGATCAAACAAATTATTTGGTGTACATAATTAAATTTGGTAATTGTCCAATAATTGAGGTCATATGCTCTAGAAAGATCTTTTCAACTTCCAACCAACTATTATTAATGCATGGAAACGACCACCAGAAACAAAGCTCTTGTTGCATACTCCTCTATAAATTTACGTCGGTCGAGTCATGAAATTGATATGTGGTGGACCACGTGGTCACTGTCCTAGCCTCATTATCTTATGGTAATTAACTTTATGGATTTAATGTAGGATAGAAATAGAATTTGAATAGTTTATAGAAAGGCATAAATACTTTTATTTAAAATATAATGGTAATATAATAAAAACCTATTAATTACATAAAATAGAGTATGAAATGAATAATTTTGCTTGAGCATACCATTAAACATTTTTTGTATTATAGTGCTATAAAATTATTTCATCGCATTAACCAAAAAAACTACAAAAAATGGAAATATAATCAATTGATTTGTAAGTAATTAAGTATCTTTTTTTAACAAAGATATATGACATGTCATCCAATCTTTTAACTCTAATAATAATTTGATATTTCTAAAATATAATTAATTTATTTATCACTTTCTTACAAACTTCTTGGTGATTCATTCTTATAATTGTTTAGGATTCTAGTCAGTATGCATCTCAAAAAAATAATATAATATTATATTTAGTACGTAAATTCTTAATTGTTTATCATTATGTCCCTATTTTAATGGTCCATCTTTATGTTTTTTTTTTTTTTAATCAGAATGGTCCATCTTTATGTAAATAGATCATATACGTAACTTTATATTATTTTCTAATACAATCTGAAGAAATTTACACAATAGACAGTATAACCATACAAGCTTATACAGTACGGACATATATTTTTTCATTAAGCAAGAAAACAGATGAGCTTGCAATGATCTTTTAGGATGTGTTTAATAGAATGATTCTTTTTTGAATTTTAAAAATTTAAATTTAAAATTTTTATTTTTTATATTTGGTATAATTTTTTTAAAAAAAAAGAATTTGAAGAACTTAAAATTATTTTTTAATACAAATTTTATTAAAAAGAATTGCATGAAAGGAGTAGAATTTTAGTTTCTTCACTTTTAAAAAAACTTTTCATATGTATTTAAAATTAATTAAATACATTTTAAAATTTTCAAATGAATCTTCAAAAATTTAAAAATATATCCATTTACAAACACCCTCATAAAGTTAAACTATATACTATGTGGTCCAAGCTCTTGGGAGGAAAAAAACAAAACAAAAGTAATGATCAATGGAATTTTGTTTTTGGAATTTATTGAATAGCCATTTCTTACACCACAAGGAAAAGAAAATATTATTTTAGTGCACAGTTAATTTTGTACTCCAGTATGTATTAATTATTTGTAAGGAAAAATTTGTATTTGGATGGATAATATATACACACACACACACACACATTACTCGGGAAAAAAAAAACTCTAGATTTATCAAAAGGAAAAGTAATCTCGTAAAAGTTGATGGATTGCGACATTATATTTAATTCTCTTATCTCCCAACAGCATGGTGCTTTTCAGACTCATAGGAGTTAATTTGATAATGACATTATTACTTTACTTTGAAGAAATCAGTTGCTTATTATGTGCCTGCCATGCTTATAGCGAAGCCAATCAGTGTGGACTATATATCATTAAACAATTTTATTTTCTTATAAAATTTCATAAGATATATTTAGTTTCATGAATACAATCCGTTGGCTTCCATGTGATATTTTGATGGTTTAGATTAACTTTTAGTTTTTTAAAAAAAAAACACTTTAAAAAAAAAAAAACGTATTTTATCGTGAGAACATCAATGATGCTTGTAAAGAAAAAAATTTCTTTCAACTTCTGTAACTCATTTTTTGACATATTTTTTGAGGTAAACTTGTTTAGAAAATAAAAAATATGCTCGCAAGGATCCTAAGGTCCAGATAAATGGGGCAAGAAAATAGTTTGGGCCATAAATTGGACTAGCCCAGCAGTTACTTGCTTACTAAAGGCTTGCAATGACCCAACAGGGCCCAAATGTTTGTGAAAGTCGGAACTTACCAAAGCACCCCCGAAGTGCCGTTTTTCTTACCAGCCTGTCTAATTCAGATGCTTCCTTTCACAACGGCTACTTTCGGAACCAAACAAATTTAAAAGTCCCTCCTCGGTTTTCTTGCCATTGTTCACCATCACCGCTAAACCGCTGCCACTGACACTTGCTCCTTTGCTTTCTCTCTCTCCTCTCGCAGTGTATTCTTCCGAAGACGCTGTTATGGCGGAAACTCCTTCGTTGCCGGTGATCGAAGAGGAGGAAATAGGCGACGACTTCTATGACAAGATTGAAGCACCCAAGTTCGTGGATTTCACCGCACCGGATACCCACCCTCCCAAAGATGACCGCTACTGGTTCTGCTTGCGTGTTGGTAATAAACTTTTTTGTTTTTTCTAACTTCATCTGATTACTGAAATGGTTTTACATTGAAATTTTGAGTTTATACTCTTCCTAGTACCCTGGGTACATTTATTTTCAGCTCAGATGTCTGAAAAGTCCAAATTTTTATTTATTTATGTCGAAATTTCGCCTAAGGATGTGACCAAATGCATGAAGAAGAAATGGATTATGAAGCAATCAACAAGAATTTTGTTCTTCGGGTTAGTTCTAGTTTCGCTTCTTTTGAACTTGATTTCAAGTATTTGATGGTGCACACTGGTACACAGTGAACCAGTGTGCAACCAGTACTGTTCATCTCAGTATAATAGAGAAGATGGGTATTGGATTTACAGGTTATGGCAGCTAGAAGTCCTAACGTACGGCTCAAGAAAGCATTGAATCGAAGAGAAGCGAGGTAGGTAACTAAAAGCACTATTTTGATCACATTTATGTTGTCTGAATTTCCACATTAGTAATTTGGTGACTCCTCTTATTTTTTTAGTGAAAATTTAAAATGCCCACTTACTGCTCCAGCAAAATCTTCAAAGTCTCGAGTGTCAAGATTGGCTTTGATTTCTTCAATGTCACAAAAGATGATTGATAACAGTGACAAACACAAGCCTTATTCTAAAATTAGCGCAACCCCAAATGCCAAGGTAAAGCAATCATTGGCTAAGGCTCTTACTACTCCAAGGAATCCAAAGCCCGTTTCCAAGTTGGAACAATTTAGAAGTGTTCAAAACAAAAAGCCTATGAATGTTGCTGTGCCTAAGAATAGAGTGGTAGCGAAGGCTCTGGTCTTTCACTCGCCAAAGAAAGCAGTTAAGCTGAAGAGTTCTATAGAATTGAAGACACCAATGAAATCATTGTGTTCAGCAATGAAGAAGCTTGAGCTCAACAATGTGAAGAGGAATGTAGAAGGAAATAACAAATCATTGCCAGTGACTGCCCCAAGAAAGCAATTTAGGGGAAGAGAGGTCAAAAGCCGTGTGTTTGATTCATTGTATTCGAATAGTCGTGAGGTTCAAGAAACTAGCTCTACGAGATGTTTGAAGGAGAAGAAGAGGAAGATAAAAGACTTGGAGGAAAACCAGGTTCCACTACCTCATAATGCAGCTGAAAATTATTCTAGTGACATGGAGATTGATGAAAAATCAAGGGCTGGTTCTCTTACTGGGTTTCTTGAATCAGGTGCTTCGGAAGCTGTTAATAAAGTGTCTTTGGGCGCTGCAGAATCCCAAGAGCCAACTAAAAGAGAGAGTTCACCTGAAGTTTCATCAGACACTTCTGGTGGAAGACACATTAAATCTCTACTAATCTCAGAAGAAGCAGATAATAAGACTGGTGAAGAGTATGAACATGAAGAGAAAAGTAACCCGGGTCAAGAAAAGGGCCCTGCAACTAAGAAGAGACAAGATAAAGAAAATGCTTTGGCCTCTGATGATAAAGAAAATGAAGGAGAACTCACTGAGAATGATGACAAGGAAAATGTTTCAGCAACTGATCGGAACAAGTGAGGAATTAAATTTTGCCTAGAATTTTTGTTATTTCAAAATCCCTTATTTCTCAGAAACTTCATATATTAATGAATTCTATGTCAAATGGACTACAGAGAGCTGAATATCAATCATGAACACCCGAAAAAGACGGTTCTTAGCAGCAAGCATGAGGATTCAAGAAAAACACAAAAGGTAAGATCCATTATAGAAATTCCACTCACATTATTTCACTAGTATTTGTTTACCTTTGCCATCTTTGTTTCAACTATGATTTTAATGGGTTGACTTTGAAATAGAAATCTACATCTACTGAAACTGGTCCTCAAGCTATGAAATACAGAAAACCGAAGCCCACAAATCCCAAGCCTTTTAAGTTTAGAACTGATGTAAGTAAGAAGCCTTGATTCAGCCAGTATTATATTTTTGAATTTTGAAAATAGTAACTTCAATCAACTGAAACCTTCATGTTGCTTCTGTCTTATAGGAAAGAGGAATTCTCAAAGAAGCAATCTTGGAGAAAAGACATCTTTCACCCTTGAAAGAAACCACAGCCAAAGGAGGCAAGGTGATTAGAAAACTGCGGACCATGAAACAGGTAAGTTCCATTTTGAACCTAAATATAAATGTGAGAGTTGATAAGGATATGGACTAATACCATTTTTTTTTTTTTCTTTCTTGTGCATCAGAAAAATGGAACTGATGATAGTCACGCATGTGAAGAGAAATCAGATCAAGCAACACAAGAACATCAAACAGTAAGTTCTCTGCATGTTCAGAAATATTACTACTTAATGGATTTTGGGAGAGATTCTGAAATCTCCTACAACATTGTGTAGGGGAGTATTCAAGGAAACAGCTTGGTCAATTCCAATGACAAAGTGAAACGAAAGTTAACTTCCTCAACTGCTCATAGAAGGGCTGGTCATATACTAAAGAAATCCATTGATTTGGCCAAACGGCTTGAACGTAGGGATAAAGCTACTAAAAAGTCCCAAAGGGTGCAGCCAAAATTTGTGAGGCCTGGAGGGTAAGTAATAACCAAATTTGTCAAAAAAGGCAAGTTAATTGCATTGATCATTGGAAATTTAGTAAAGCCGGTGTCTATTGCAGTGCTTTGTCAAGTGAAATATCGTCAAATATATTACAACCTAAGGAAGCAGAAAAGCCACGTAGTAGTGGTGCTTCACCTAGAAGTAAAGCTACTGGTGCCAGTTCCAGGTTTTGTTCACGAGGAAGGAGGGCTACAACTATTCCAAAGGAACCAAATTTTCACAGTCTCCATGTGCCAAAGAGCTGCACAAGGAAACTCATTTAGGGGACTCATTTTCCGTTGTGTGTTGGTATTGTTCAATAACATCGTTGAATTTATAGGCTTGGTGAAAATTGTTGTTGTCCTTAAAAGAAGGGTGCCTATGTTGTAATATAAGATTTGAGATAGAGTGCCACTTTATTTTTGATTTGTTGTAATGTATGATTCAATTCTTTGGGGTTATAGCGTTTCTATGTTGTAAATGTTCACATGAAATGTTTGTAGTTTTGGTGCATTCTAATTTATATTGAAATTTTTTACAAACAAGATACAAGGCTACAAGTTAGTTCTTTTTCCTTTCTCTCACTAGCTAGCAATTTTGTGGGAGGGGAATGCTCTGCATTTGAAATTTATAACAATAGGAGAGATATGTACACAGGGGAGAAGAGAAAAAGTGGGCCTATGCGGGTCTCATTTTTCTATCTCCTGAGCTAAGAGAGGACCTTTCTTTACTGCCATGCAAAAAATACTAGTTTTGACCGTCGTTGTTCACAATAACATTGGATAAATAACTAGGTTCTGCCTCTTCCAACATTTGAACCACCATTCTCATGGAAGGTCTTGAAGCTGGAATCTTTGCTGTGCAGAGAATTGCAATCCTCAAAACTTTCACGGCATCTTCTTTTAGCTGCTCAACAATGGTAGAATCCACCAGTTGAATCCCATCTTCTTTGCTCCTCATGTTGCTGCTTACCCAGTAGACTATGTCCTTGTTCTCTCCAAATTCTGGTTCAATAGGCCTCTTTCCTGTTACCAATTCCATTAGCACCACTCCAAAGCTGTAAACATCATTTTTCTCAGTCACTTTAGAAGTGTAGGCATACTCTGTCATAACCCAAAATCAAAGATGATCAATTCCCAAATGCAACAATCAAAACATGGTTTAAGTTACAAAGCCTCAAGTACATCGATCTCAGTGTCATAACAACAATATCAAGAAGTTTTATCTCACTAAGTGGATTCAGTCAAAAACTAGATTTTCGATCTCAATATCATAATTTGACAGAATTTTTAATTTAATATGGAAATGAAAAGCTTACCTGGAGCCATGTATCCAAGTGTTCCAGCAATGACATTGGTCCAATTACCTTCTCCCTGCACTATCTTGGCAAGGCCAAAATCAGCAATTCTTGGCTTCCAATCCTCATCTAGCAATATGTTACCGGACTTCACATCCCTGTGTATAACTTGTCTATCACAGCCATGGTGCAGATACTCCAACCCCCTTCCAGCCCCAATTGCTATCTCATACCTAATTTCCCATCCAATTTCAGTCTTCCTACAGGTGTGCAGCCTGTCCCACAAGCTCCCATTTGGTAAGTACTCATAAACGAGTAAATTACTATCTTCACTTGTGATGCTGCAGTAGAGCTTCACCACATTCACATGCCTTATGGAGCTTAGTGTGGCAACCTCAGCATCATACTCCAATGACCGGGAACTTCTTTTTAACATAGCTGTGCTGCTCCGGCAACTTCTCCAGTCACCCGGATGTGAAGTCCATATATGCTTAACTGCCAATTCTTTACCACTTTTAAGCACAACCTTGTAAACATTCCCTGACCCTCCTCTGCCAATCAAATTCTCCTGTTTGATCCCATGAATAACTTCATTTTCATTGAAGTTTAGAACACGGTATTGCTTCAAATCCCAAGAATTAGTACTAAGTGACTGCTCCAACTTATGCTGTTTCAATTTCACAGAAATGAAACAAGCTAATAAGACCAGCAGAACCATAATTGCAGCAATGAAACAAGATATAAGGGTTGTTCGGGTTCGGGTTCGGGTGGAGCTTCTGGCATCCGATGAACATGACCGGAAACCTTCCAAATTCCAGCTGCATAAGCCTGGATTTCCATCAAAGGCTTCTTTAAATGCTTGAATAGAGAGTGATTGTGGTATGGGACCAAACAAGAGGTTGTATCTTAGATCAAGAAGGCTAAGTATCGAAGATGACAAAGTTGATGGAATTTCCCCAGAAAGTCTATTTGAGGACAAGTTCAATGAGTTAAGATTACGCAGAGACCCAAGACTAGCAGGAATTTCCCTAGAAAGTGAATTAAAAGCAATGTTTATTTCACTGAGAGAAACACAAGAACTTAAAGACTCTGGTATAGTGCCAGAAAACTTGTTCTTATCTAAAATAAGACTGCTCAGCTTCTTCAAGCTGCCAATTGTTTCAGGAATGTGACCAGAAAACTGATTTGAGCTCAGCTTAATCGAGACCAATGAAGAAACTTCTGAGATCGTCAATGGTAGCTCACCTGAGAATTGATTGTCAAATAAAAACAGCTGAGCAAGAGATTTTGCTTCAGCAATATTATAAGTTACTGATCCTTCAAACTGGTTCATTGAAAGATCAATTATTACTAGATTTGGCAAACCCCATATCCCTGAAGGAACAATACCAGAAAAATTATTGTTATTTACACGCAACCGTTTCAAAGAAGAACAGTTTGCATAGTTTTCTGGTATGCTCCCTGTAAAGCTGTTGTTTACCATAAGCAGGTCGGTCATTCTGCTGTTCCTGCACATGTCAGGTGGTATAGAACCTGAAAGAAAATTATCTGAAACATCGATGAATTCTAAGCCTCCCCAGGAGCCAAGCTTTTGAGGAAGATGACCAGTGAGCTTGTTAGAGTAAAGAGAAAGCTCTGAAAGGTTTCTGAAATTTCCAAGTTCTTCTGGGATTCCTCCTGAGAATTGGTTCTCAAAAAGCTGCAAAGAAACCAGGTTTTTCAATGATCTTAGCTCATAAAGATCACCTTCAAGCTGGTTATGAGAAGCATCAAAGTTCACAAGACTTGTGAGGTTCCCCAACCCATCAGGGAATTTCCCACTCAAGAAATTGTCATATAGTTCGAGTTGCCAGAGGTTCTGCAGCTTCCCAATATCAGATGGCATTTGACCAATCAATTGGTTATCGGAAAGCTCAAGATTCTCAAGTAGAGTGAGATTTCCAATGCCCAATGGGATTTTCCCTGTTATGCTGCAATTTGTGAGGTAAAGCGAATATAATTTTTCAAGCTTCAAAACCTCCAATGGAAAAGGGCTTTTCTCCAAGTAGTTGTCCCCAAGGCTTAAGAAAGTGAGACTAGTTAGATTCTCCAAAGATTTCCACGGAAATGCCCCAGAAATCCCGCTGGCACTTAAATTCAAGTACTTCAACTTGTTCAAAGGAGACAAGTCAGGCATGACACCAGTAAACGAATTCCCACCCAAATCCAAGTGCTGCAAATTAGTGCACCTTCTCAAGTCTTCACTGATGCTGCCATGCAAGAAGTTAGACCCCATAGAAATTTTCTCAAGCGATTGCAGCTCGCAAATTGAATCAAAAGGAAGAGTGCCCAACAATTGTTTATTGGCGAGTTTGATTTCTGCAACAAGTCCATTGGAATTGCAGACAATTCCACTGTAGTTGCAGACTGAATTGGATTCAGTCCAAGAACGGAAAAGATCTCCATTTGAATTCTGCAGAGCAGACTTGAGCATCAGAAGTGTCCGGCTTTCATCTGGTTGAGATGAAGTAATAAGGAAGAGATAAAACAGAGCGAAGAGAATCATTGGTGCTGGCGACCATTGACGGAAAATTTTTCTGGAGAGCATGCCGCCGGCTGCCGAAAAATGGGAACTTTAGTAGTGGGTTTTGGTCAGTGTAGAAGTGACAAAAGTGGGTGGCAATGGAATAGCATGAAGAAGAAGAATTAGCACACAGGGGTAGTTAAAAGTTGGAATCTTGGTTTTGGTTTTACACTGGGGAAGACCGTGATGCACATGCAGATTGCAGAGCAAGAGAAGAAACTTTCGGTACGCAAGTTGGCGAGCGGTGGTTTTTGTTTTTTAGAAAAAATGACAATATTATCAAATAATAGAAACTCATGCAAAATGATTGTGGGATGGGAAGGTAATCTGTACCATTACATTATTAAGCTGTTGAGATCAATGTACTATAAAAAATTATAAATTAAATAAAAATACACTAATATGATCTCATAACATGAGTGGGTTGAAAATTCAAGAATTAAAAACTTTGAGATAATTTGTCTCAAACAAAAAATTAGTGTCTTTAAATTAATTCTGGTGAGCCTTAAAATTTAATTCACATGAATTTATTTATAAAAAAAATAAGAATTAGTGTATTTTTGGGTGTGCATATATTAGGGGGCTGATTAGATGGTCAACGTATGCCACGTGGGTGGGTATGCATGATCTTTCCTTTACTTTTTAATTGCCACTTCATTTTATTTGTACAAAATAAGCATGCCAAGTAATTAGGTGAAGGACTTGACTCAGACAAATTTTCTGAACGTTGATGAGATCGTGGATATTATTTATTATAAGATCTAGGATCTTAATTTCATTACTTCAAGATTGGTTTGGTGGATGCTGAAAATGAAAATAACAGCCGATAACGTATGATTCATTTCAGAACTAAATTTAGTTTAGCATAGTCGAAGAGTTTTTAGATTCTAAAAAATAAAAATAACAATAGTAAAAAATAATAAATAAAATTGAATAAAAAAATAACCAACAAAAAGTAGTAATCTCGGCAAGAAACTAGATATTAAATCACATCATCGCTCCTAATATCCAAATTTTTTTTTTTTTTTACAAATTATTAGATTTTAAATATATTATGTGCCGCTCATGTTCTTCACATGTTTCACTTGGCTCCTTTCTCACTCATGGCATAAGTGGGACCACAAGTTTCGGTGTTGATGAGGTAATCTTAAAATACTTTTATTTTTCATCAATATTTTATTATTATTCAATTTTTTATCATAATTTAATATATATTTTTTATCACAATTTTTTTAATTTTATTATTAATAAGTAATGTAAATTTTATTATTATTCTTTTTTTACTCACTTTTAAATTTTTCATTTACTTTCACAAAATTTTTATATTTTTTATTTATGTTTATTATAAATTTAAATTAATATATTATTAAAATAAATTATTATATTACTTTTTAATTATTATTTTATTGAATTGAGATGATTGAATCAATTGATGAATATGGTCAAAAGAAAAGTACGTCGTTCAGTGCATGGAGAATGTGTCGGACAGGTGTCGTTTGAGCCGTGGCCACCGACTTTGACTGCGTGGCCTCTACTCTTGCTCCCCCCGTGAGTTATATACCAAACCAAAGCTTGGCTCCATTTGCAATACTCGCAACGTTACTTTCCATATGTTATGTGATTAGTTAGTTATTTTGTACATACATGTAAATGACATTAGTGTTAATTTTTAATGTTGTTGAATTTGAATTATATTAATTAATATTTAGTATTATATTATATATTAAATGATTTATATAAAATTTTTGATTGATTTAATATATATGTAATTATAAGTCATAGTTGATAAAAGATTTAAATAATATATAAAATGTCACAATTTCAAAACCAAAAAATATATATATATACATGTGTATGGTTATCTTTATTGAAAAAAAAAATAGAATAAACATACAATACCAAAGAATATTTTAGATATTTCATAAGTCATGAGATAAATGAAAAATTAAAAATGATCTTTTCTTCCAATTCTCTATATTTTCTTACCTGTAACTTTCTCTTAAATATAAACCAATAAACAATGGCACAAGAATTCTTAATTGCTTTGTAAGATATTGAAAAACTTTATCAATTGGTCTTATAAAAAAATAATCATTTTTTGAATTTTTACTTTACCAAGATAGTAAAATTCAATAACAAAGAATTTTATGGTCGCATACGCATGACAAAGCAACAGCGAAAAGTGGTACTCAAAAAAGCAGATGGTTTCTGAAAGATACGTTGATCTAACTTGAAGAATAATTGACTAACAATACATTTGATTGATGGTGTTACCTTTTCTCTCATGTGCTTCATTTTCAGCAAGAAGCTTGAATACATTAACAAGTAACTGGAGACATGATGGGGATTTTTGACAAATGGAACTTGGTTGAGACTGGGTCAGATCAAAGCACAAAAAGACTAACAAAAGTGAAAAGACAATTTGAGTACGGAAAACAATGTGCCTACAATCTTTGAATGATGTGGATAGATGATCTTTCATCATTCAATTAGCTCATAGAATTGTTTACTAGTTAGTCAGCGTGTCGATAAATTTCTATGCCGCAGCAGCATGAAAGTTGAAAATTCAAGTCATTTGATGCAATCCTCATTACAACTAAAGCCAGCTCATACGTTGTTTTCAAGCATATTTTATTTTCTTCGACAACTCTTTATTATATTTTTATATATATAGTTTTTCATGATACTGACATAATCCTAATTAAATTAACGGCCTTATTTTCTCTTTGTTAGGAAACCCCATCTTTGCTGATGAAGATTAATCCATTAGTGTCAGTTCTTCATCTCTATGATGTTATGAACTCCCATGCTGTCACTGCTGATGTTAGTCATATGGACGGTACTGGGGCAGAGTTAATTTCTCTTACGTGACTTTGCTATCAACTATTTAAATTGATTCAATTTTAAGCAACGTAATATGACGTCAACTTTTTTCTGTTTGATTCTTGATGGGATTGAGTTGGAGAAAGCAAAGAAAGAGTTAGCGTTGAGGCATAAGCTTTAGCAGAAAATAGATGGGATAGAGAAAATCCAGTTTTTGCTTCTGTTAAAGCATCTTGTGTAATAATTTCCTTAGTTCATAATAGAATAGGTTTTTCTTAAGGATTGTGCTATGATATGTTTGATATCATAAGGCACTTGAGTCCATGTAATAGTGTTGTTTATATTTCTGCATTGTTGACAGTGCAAATAATAACCGATATTCTTGTCTCTTATTTCCTCTCCTTCAATAGGTTCTTCAGTAGGGAGAGAACCTAATTTTCTATCATCTAAATAACCACTTTTTATTTTTGACTTTTCTCACCTTGTATCGTGTCATTTTGAAGACATTTTTGACTTTTCAAAGGTTGTCTTCTAACCCATGAACTGTCCAGAAAACTTGTAAATTTGCAAAACAAAATTCTCTACTGACACACTCAACCTATCTTCTCCGCTAGCACACCAACAACTCTTTCCTTATTTGCCCAGAAGACACACAGCAGCCCCAGAAGGACTCCCAGGAGCAACTTACCTTCTTTTACTAACCCCTTCTGGACCATAGACAATCTTTTGGACTAGCAATATATATAGCTTAAAACCCATTTTTTACAACTCCTCTATGGAAAGGAACCGTCCCATGAGAAACACCAAGCCATTAAGAGAGTACCTACCGCAAACTCCACTTATAGCTAATGCCACGAAAGCTTTTGTCAAGGGCAAGTCTTTACTATGACTAAAGGTGCTTCTGAGACAGATTCCTTCACCTTGTGGCCCGGCTAGTACCACCAATCCAACTCACCAAGGCCTGTACCACACACTTGGTTTGCATAGCATCTCCTTTGTGATTCAGGAACCCAAAATGGACAAAACAAGTGTATAACACAACTTTAGTCATATTCTTTTTCGGTTTTTATCGTTGATTAATATTTTCAGCCGAGCAACACATGCTGTACTTTTTACACCAAGGCTAACACAAACTTGGTACCTCATTTGGTATTTCTCATGGATTTCTTACAAGATAAGTTACTCTTAGATTCAACGGATTCCCATTTGTCAAATACCTTGAGACTAAACTGCTAAGCTTAAATAGCTATTCGCAACATGATGGGGCAGATAAAACAGCGCCTTTCATTACTCAACATTTTTACAAGTTTCTTAACTAATATGTATATGAAAACGGAAACAATAAATCTCTTCCCTCTTCCTTATACAATTCGATTCAATCAGCAAACAAAATCAAACCCCTTTCACACAAGTTACAGGGTGAAGGGGTTGGGTGGAGGGTGAACTATCGGCATCCTTGACATGCTTACGTTCCCCACAAGCGAATTTGACGCCACAGTATCCTCCACAACAACAGGAGTTACGGGCATGACTCTCTCTGGTATTATTTTATCTCCTTCAACCTTAGCCAGCACCTCGAAATGCATCCTCATTGTCTCGGGCTTTGTCCTCCATGCAGGGAAGCCTTCCAAACTAAATTCATCTCCTTCCTTTAGCTTTTTCTCAGCCTGAAAGCCAATCTTCACAAATGTATGGGCAGACACATCTGCCTTCAACAACTTGAAGGAACCCCTCTTGTCAGCCTTAGGACCTAGCACAGAAGACAGCAACGCCTCAAACCCCAACAAGTTGGCATTTGATCCATTTAGAGAAGCAAGAGGCCACATTGCAGTAAACTTGGTTGGAGTTAAAAGAGTTGGGGCCTCGCCATGGAGATCAATAGATAGGGATTCAATTGCTTTGGTGTTTGATGGGGATGATAACTCCACGAGACCAGGTGCAAGGCGCTTGAGCTTGAGCCTACTACTGGAAGAGGTTGATGATGAGGGAGCGGCTGTAAGTGATGTAGGACCAACAATGCGGAGTGAGAGAATAGGACCATCCTGTGCACGAGAAGCATGGCGAAGCTGTTCAGCCAAGGTTAAAAGCCCAGCAGCGAATCCATTCTGTGATCGGTTTAAAGGCAGGGGTAAATCGAGAGGGTGGCGAAGGCTGACTGATCTTGCACCTTTGACAGTAACTACAGCGCCATCTGCCAAGATCACTTTCTTTAATACACCGGCATCCACGTCATGCTGCAAAAACGAACAAAATAAAGTCCTTGTCAGGCTATAAAGGAAGAAATTACTTCAATTTGTATTCTCATGCATAATATGAACTCCTGAAAAAGCACTATGCAGTTGAGTTAAGAAAATGATAGGATTTAATATTACAGATGTAATTAACCCAGATGCAACCATCACTACAATACTTAAAATCCATCAGAGAATGAAGCATATTACAGAAAGGAATGAAACTAAACCAAGACAAAAGCAAATTAATGCCCAAATCATAAAGAGGGCCAGAATGAAAACTGGAATCTTAGGCTTCATCCTAGACTATCCACTCTATCCCACTCAAGCAGGATAAAAACAAAATAAGTGCCTAACCCATTTTTAATTCAACAATTCAACTAGTTTAAACTTTCAAGAATGGACTTATAAGCTTACAGGGAGATTAAGCCTCATGTCCTTGGCATCCTGAATCCAGAGTTCCATAGGTCCAGCGAGCTGGAAAGGAGCCAGAACTGGCACCTCATTTGCTTTGCTCCGCTTTTCTACCAGCCCATTTTCTTCAGCGGGTTGACCCGGTTTCTCGACCTGGAAAATAGGCAAATCCACGTACTCCCACCGGTTCACATCCTCTAGAAGCTTGAATGGAATAACCTTCTGATCAACCTCTATATCAAATTCGTACTGCACCGAATGCCCCACCTGACTCTCCCTTGGATCAAACCCAGTTATCTTGAATTCTTCAGTTTGAAACCCCAACCCTCTGACAATTGCTTCCTTCAAATCCTAATCACATCACATATACCATAATCAGAAACCACAAAATTCATAGGAATAATTGATTGGTTATCGAAAAATATCCAAAAAAACACGATGAACAGCTCATGAAAAAGAACTATCACCTAAATTTGATAGCACTATGTAAAAAAAAAAAATCCAAAAATTTAAAAAGAATTTTTCTGAACAACTTTCCATCAATCTCTTATAAACCAAAAATTAGCAGCTCATCAATTTTTTTTTTCCTAAGATGTGAGAGGATAAATAAAAAAAAAAAAATCTCTCATAATTTTCCATCTATTTCTCAGAAACCACGCAGGGAAACGGAAAATCGAAAAAAATCCCACTTACAGAAATCGCCTTGGGGTATGGTGGATTGACATCCGAATTAGAAAACAAAGACAAGGTGAACGAAGAGTGAATCAGCAGCAAAATCAGAGGAAGAAACCGAAGTTGAACAGAAATCATCGTGGGAAAAACGAGGAATTGCAGAACGAGGACAATTGGAGCGATGAGCTACGTTGATTTTGGAAGAATTAAGCTGAATTTGTCCCAACTCCAAATAATATATGAGTTTGGGGAGGAAAAAGAAGGGGAAGTGGAGATTTGAAAAATAGAAATAATTGTATAAATAGGCTAATGAAATTATAGATGTGCGGTGGAGATTCTGGGACTGCTGATGTGGACTAAATGAACCAATAAAAATTGGTGAGATGATGCAAAGGTCGAATGTGATTGGTTAGGATTTATTGGAGGCATGGACGATCTTTTCCTTCGTGGAAGGTAATCTGGTTGGTTGACGTGGAAGAAACGGGGGTCAATAAAGTCTATGGAGCCCCACTTTCGTATTACGCGGCATTGATTTCGCGCGTGAGAGTTTGAGTTCTTTCTTGGCAAAAATAGATGGACGACGCCGTTTGCGTCTTGTCACGACCCAAAATAGTCAAAAATTAAAACTCTTGGCATCGCACAGATTCGAACCAACTACACCACGACACCTTGTCGTATACTTGGTTATAAAATTTCTTAATCTGTAAAAAACTAGATGGACAACGCTATTTACATCTTGTCATGAGCAAAATAGTCAAAAGTTAAACTCTTGGCGTTGCCCGGATTCGAACCCGAGACCTTCAGTGTGTCAGATTGACGTGATAACCAACTACACCACGACACGTTGTTCCATACTTAAGTTTGATTTGGTGGAATAAAATTTATCTAAATGGAAAATGGAAATTGTTGGATATCCATTGGAAAAAATTGACGGAATAAAACAAAAAGACTTTATTACCTTCAGATATAAAATAAAAAAGAAAATAGTATATACCCATTTTTGCAAAAATTGAAATCGACCTATTAAATAAAATCCATTGAAGCAAGTTTGATCACCAACAAATTTAAAAAAAAAAAAAAAAAAACACAAAACAAAGAAAGAGCTTCAACCATGGAAGCTCTTGTAGAGAGCAAAATAGTTAAAATTCGTACTTAGTGTCTGTTTAGACAGCTTCATTTATGGCAAATAATCGACTTGGACTACCGACCAAATCCATGAACGCTGCCAAAAGAGTTAAGCTCGGACTCTTTGACAATAGCTTCAACCATGAAAGTTGATGAGACCATGGGTGTCGCCGTCGACACCTTGAGCAGAATCCACCAAACCGACAGCCATAGCAGAATCACCAACCATCTGCTTCCTTTGCCGCTGCCGACGTCAATGTGGAGCTGCCAGCATTCCTGTGTCTGAAGCTCTTCGTTCACTATGGTAGATGTTAAGGTGCGACAAGTATTGGGAAAAAGAGCAATTTTGTCTACGTTTTATAGAATGTCCCAATCTCTAGTTTTAAAATGAAAATGGTTTCCTTCAAATCTTAGAAAGCTCTTTTAATGTGGAAAACCCTTTACAACCATTTAACCAAACAATGGAAAAATAGGTTATAGGTTTCTCATTCCTTTTTCCATTTAACCAAACGGACACTTAGTTGTAAAACTTGTTGACATGTCAAAAACTAGATGGACGACGCCGTTTCCGTCTTGTTAAGACCAAGAAGAGTCAAAAGCTATAATTTCTGGCGTCGCCCGGACTCGAACCGGAGACCTTCAGTGTGTTAGACTGACGTGATAACCAACTACACCACGACACCTCGTTGCATGCTATTTTGTTAAAATTATATTTGTTCAAATGTAGGCGGGTGTTTGGCATGCAAAGATTTTCACCATGTATAATTGATTATTAAGATATATTATTTAATACAACCTAAAAAAGTGTAATTCGATTCTTTCAATAAAACTCCATGATTCAATATCACATAGGCTAATTTGCTCCATTTTTTCCAAGATAAAAATAAATCTTCCTGTGTCAAATTAAATGTTTTTACTACACAAAATTTATCAAATTATGCCTTCCATATAGATAAAGAAAAGAGAGTCAACTTTAGTAAAATTTTATAGTATGATAATTTGATTTTAAAATTTTAAAAGATGATTTTTTTTAAAAAAAAAAACATGTCAAGCAACAAAATACCGTTTTAGTCATATCACATAATTGTAGGAGCTAATTCCTTTGTCATTGTATATAAGAATATCATATCATTCCAAAATAATAATAATAATAAAAGGTATCGTGTGTATTTCAGGAATGGGGATTGATTTTGGCACACTCATTTTTCTAAGTTTTGCACCCTCCTCTCTTTACAAACATGTTTGGGAGAGCGTATTTTATATTTTATACTTTTAGAAATATGTTTATGAAAATTCAAGGGGTCAAAAATTAATTTATGTGGTGCAAAAATTAATCCATTTAAGAAATATCAATCATCCTAGGCCCGGAACTTAACTGATAATGTAACATAAGATTAGTTGAAGCCCAAATATAGAGGATTGTCATGTATGTTTAGACCATATCATAACGGAGGAAGCCTATTATGTTTTGAAGGAGCTTAAGGAGAAAGGCCTATGGATAAATAAAGAGGGCACATATCAAATGGAGATCAAATAATTTCTATAAATATTATAAAAGTGACAAAATCTTACTTATTAAGTCTTAAAACAATTATGTTTTTAGAATTTTAACTTAATACATTTAATTTAATTAAAATATTATATTTATAATATATTCTTATCATCTTAATTTTCTATAAATATACATATTTATCATGTGAAAATGGAGAAAAGTTGACCTCCTCAATGAACGGGAAAAAATGATATTTGATAACATCCTAATTTCTCTATTTCTTAAATGGGTTACGCACAGTCCATCTCTCAAATATAAATATAATTTTTTTACTCTTTAAATAGACCATGCATAACTCATCTCTTAAGATTAATTCCTGTCATATGAATTCTGATTGGGTCTCACGCAATCTATTCCAACATACATCAACGCTACACTTAACAAGTTATAAATAAAACTTGTTCCTTTAATTGAAAGACAGTTAGAAAAACACACTAACAATATTTGTTTTTTTATGTATCGCCGTAAATGGATCATTAATAGCTACCAAACGAGTCCAAATTAATTCGGTTGGATTTTAGGTGACGGATTGAAACCCTGCATCTTCTTTTTCTACCGTCCTATGATGAATCTGACCTTTATGCCTCCTGTCTTTTGCATATTCATGGCTTTACCCTTTCAAAATATATACAACTGCAAAATAAATGAATTAGATAAAAAAATATTATAGTCAATGTATCATATTAATTAATTATTTCATGCAAAAACTTTAAATCTAAAAAATTACAAATTAATTCTTTTAATGAAAAAAAGTTAAAGTCATTGTCCCTTAATATCCCCAACTAGATAAAAAAAATTATACAGATATACAAATAGACAAAATAAAGTATTCCTTGCGAAAAGCTCTTTCCAATTTCTTAGTACGAAATTAAATATCTTCTTCCATAAACTATGGGTAATCTTTTTCCTTGTGCTTCTTTGCTACCTTTTTATTTAATCTTGAAAGTACTAAGTAATCTAATTATCTATTTTCATAATTGACAAAACAAGCACATAAATATCAAATATCAAGAAAGCTACCTTGAGTAAACCCTTTTATTTAATTTTTTAATTATTCCAATCATAAATATGAGTTGATTTAGCTCTTTCCTATTAGAAAAATTTATGGGCAAAGAAAAGAGCACTTTTTTATTAGAGCTCATTTGCCTTTCATTGTATGAAAATTATAACGAGATAGATTTTCATTTTTATTTTACTTTTTTTTTTGGTATATCAAAATTTAGATAATCAAATTTTTAAGATTTAAATTCAAGATAACTCTTAAAGTTGAAAAAATAATTATAAAATACTTATAGATAATCCACCCATAATATTCTCACATGAAGGGTGTCACACGATTATTTCTACTTTTCAAAACAATCTTCCTTGCAACTTGATTATTTATATTTGATCAATTTTGTTCTATTCATTTTTTAGTTGAATCCTAATGGCCCCCAATTATCAAGACAAGTTGTTGTCAATTATCCATTAATAGAAGGGGACAGATGTAGATGGCTTGGTCTTTGAGAGCGATCAAAATATTTTAGTGGGGACTTCAAGATTATAGAGAATTCCCTTAACGATGAAGCTAGCTCATATTGTTAAAACACATCACACATACGACATCTAATGAAAACAAAATCCTCCATTATAAGAACCCTTGGCACAGCAAATTTCTAGACTTTCAATTTTTTTATTAAGTTAAGTCGGTAAGTTGATACCTTGGGCTAAATGTTGGCTAGATGACACTACATATCAATGTTTCTTAATTTAATTTTTTTTTATATATATGTACAATCACGAATATATTATTTAAAATTTTAATTTATAAATAATTCAGTTTAAATTACGTAAAATTATAAAAATAACAAAATTTTTTATTAAATTTTAATATAATTATATATATATATATATATATATATATATATATATATATATATTTACGGGTTATAAATTTATTTTTTAATCAATTTATAATTAGAATCATAAAAATAATAATTTTTTTTATTAAACTTTAATATAATTATATTTTTACAATTTAAATTTGCGAACTTAATTTTTTATTTTTAATGGCACAACTTGATTTGACGGATAGCTAGTTTAGAATTATCGGCTAATAATTAGCTGATTTGATTTGTCTTAATCTGTTACACTTGTGATTACTAAAATATTATAACATTCCCTCTCCTTTCAGGCAACACATCAGAATTAATTTCTGTCCTTAAAATTCTCCAATTTAACTAATAAGATTTTGCTATATAAAAAGCAAACTAACACGGTATTTTAGTGTAAAGTTGGAAACCTTGAAGTTGTATTTATAATTTTTTTTTTATTATTTTTACTTTTCATTGTGAATAGACTTTAATGAAATTACATAATATTCAAGTTCATGATTAGAAATAATAGATTCACAATTAGCATCCCTTCTAATATTCTATAAGGGAGCACATTACTATATTTTGCTTCCATTCCAAACGTGCTGGAATTTACAAAATATTCAAGCTTTTCATGGTTAGAAACAATAAATTCACTATTAACATCTTTTTTAATCTTTTATAAGAAGTATCTTATTATTTATTATTGTTGTCATTTTGAACATGCTCACATTTATAGAATATTCAAACTTTTCGTGATTAAAAATAATAAATTTACAATTAACATTTCTTTTAATCTTTTATAAGAGAGCGTATTATTATTTATTGTTCTCATCCAAAACGTGCTTATAGTAACAGAATATTCAAGCTCTTCATAATTAGAAATGATAAATTCACAATTAACTTCCCCTTCTACAAGGAAGCACAGTAAAGTTAAAAAATTAAGAGGAGATAAGTACACTCAGTACAGAAAGAAAAAAGAAAAGACTTTTTAAACAGGTGGGTGATAACATGGGGTCGAACAAGTTGATTAACCATGCTAAAAGAACTTCCTCTAAAAAACCCACCTGCAAAAATGCTAGGACAAGATGGTTCTAAATGGTAGAATACATAAACTTGGACTGCTATGTACGTATATAGTTGACTATTTGTATGTAATTTCTGTATATATTCTTCTCAAGCTGTTGGCATGCAGTGACAGATTCTGCATAATATGAAGAAAACATGGAACTTTTGTTCACATGAAAGATCCAAAGGCTGAGCGTAGGTTTCTCACGAGATCCTTCAGTGTCATGCAAAACTCCACGTCCATCTGCAAAATTTAAATGAAAAATTAACATTAACAATTGAGTTCCAATGATTTATATTGTTTAGATGAAGCAAGTAGCAGCTTTTATTGTCAACTTAATCGAAATATAGAACAAATATGAAAAATGTCGAATAGCAATATACTTATTTTGTTGCATGGTAATATTCTAAAAAACAAAAATAAAAAAAGCGGTTTTGAGTTTCTATATGTATTTTTGTTTATATTCAAAATCGCTTATGGCAAAACAAAAATAAAAATAAAAAAACAAGAAATATTCCAAATGGGCTCTAAATATTAACAGATGTATATGGGAGAAGTTTACCTGAGCAATAATTGTTATGTCAAGGGCAGAACTCCCAAATGTCATAATACTGCTATTGGTGACTATTAGATGGAGTTTCTCAATTTCGGTCATTGTTTTTTCAACAACTTCTTTCTTTTTCTCACAATGAATTCGTATGAGCACATTTCTATCACAATATCTAGCCTCAATTTCAGGTAAAGGCTCATCAATTAATGGACCGCTAGAGTCTGAGTAAGAGTCATCAACATCACCAACTAGTTGACATTTCTTGACGATTACCACAGATTGCATTGACTTTGCCCTAGTCTGTTCCTCCTCAAGGACCTTCACTTTCTCTTTCAGTTGCTTCAAGTATTTGATTGCATCTCCAAGAACAGTAGCTTTATCTGTCTGTCAGTAGAATGAGCCCAAAACAAGATTTCATCATAAGCTTGAGAACAATGACTATACACACACAAAAAATATCTAAGTTCTCTTTGTCTTGATTCCCAATATCAATAGGCATGTTTCAAGTTTCTAATATTTATTAGTGCTAGATATAATGTAAAATTATTTTTGGGTCTTGTTTAAAAATTTAAACTTTTAAATTGAAATTATTTTTGATATAGCATTAATTTTTTTGACTTAAGCTTAAAAAAAATTATTAGAACGAAAATAAAAAATTGCAATACTAATATTTAAGAACTTTTTACAGTTCTGTATAGTGCCAAATTGAGAAGAATTCATGGATCATGGTAGTTAAATATTGGACTATGCTAATTAAGCATACAAAAGCTGAAGAGCTTGTTTAGTATGATACCTTCTTTAGGCCAGGAAGAAGAGCGGATAAAGCAATGAACCGCTGGCTAAGCCTCTCTCGCCGCTTCCTTTCAGCTATTATATGGTCTTGTGGTTGAGGAACTTTCGGACTGCTAATCTTTTGTGCCCTTTCACAGGCCTTGAACATATAGTTTTGGTTTCCCAACAACGATCCCTGAGATGTCAAGATATCAGAAGGAACTGTACCAGTTACCTTTGCACGTGCCATCTCCTCCTTAGGCTTTGTAATGCCCATTTGATTTATGAAATTTGAATTGAAAAAGGAAAGAACATTTGAAGAAGAAGCAAATTGTGGGCCTGATGATGTCTGGTCACTAATATTGGAACTCCAATTGTTGGTATTCTGTTGTTTTGTGGGTCTAATTTGATTGCCAATAAGTGAAGTTTCCATGCAAGTTTCGGAATTGAAGCTTGGGCTAGAGAATGATGGCTGTTCTAAGCTCTCTTCAAAAGCTGCAGCAGCTATTGTCAGCAAACTTGGGTCATCTAAAAAGTTTAAGTGCCACTGATGGAGAAAACAAGTAGGATCCTCCATTTCCTGCAAATTCAAAAAAACCAGATTCACTAAAAATTTTCAGAATTTTTTCATCAGCCAAGGTTTGCTGCTACCACAGCTGAATTATTTACTTGTAGAGTATGTATTTGTTTATTATTCATATTCAAGTATCTAGCATGTTCATACCAGTTGAGGTAACCCTCCGGTTGATGAAATCTCCATAAGAAAATTAAAATCCTTTATCGTTGCAATCAAAAGAGCTCAAAATAGTACCCTGAAAGAGGAGTTAATGTTGCCCATATAATTGGTTAGTCATTGTTGGTACTATAAGTTCATGTGGCTGATAGTAATATCTGTCTAAAGGGTGATTAAACCAAACTTATGGGGGGCAGAAGAAAAGCCCAAGATCCGGAAAGAAAAAAGACCCACATACACATGCATCTACAACAAGATATCTAAAACTGCACTCAACCTTCCAAGGTACAGTTGTACTCATTAAATAAGCACATAACCCAGATCTTAAAGCAAAAGAATAATGCAGGAAGCAAAGAAATCAAATATGAAGCTCTTGTCATGTCTTGTTATAAATTCAAGCAAATCTTTCAAAGACTATGAAAGCCATTCAATGGTGTCAGAAATATGGCTCCAAAATAATGGTAGTTGAATTTGAAATAGCATAATTAAGCTTGGAAAAGAGAAGAATACTCATTAACAACAAAGCTTCCAACTTTTTTTCTTTGTATCATTAGAGGAATGATCAGATCTCAGTTGCAGCTTCAACTTTTATAGCTCTAATTCCTTTTATCCTGCTACTCCTCTTCTTCCCTGTATCCCAACTTGCTCTCACGGGTTTGTTCATGTGAACTGCCTTAGACAACCTTAGTTGCCTATTTTTTAAATGAAGAGAATACATACAACCCATTTTACATATTAAAGGATAGTATCCTGCGGACAAATTGAATGTGTTCACTTTTGTTGTTTTGTGGACTTTTGGTGAGTTCTCACCAACCAGCCATTGAAATTTTGATCAAGGGTTTGCAAATGAAACAACCTTTCTTAATCATATAAGTTTAACCATTGAGCTTACACGTAGAGCTGGCTTGCCAACCCATAAGTGTGGCAATTAAACAAAACGGTGAGTTCAATAAAAAGGGCCATGTGAGTTGGGACTTGTCATCATTTTTTTTTATTGATTGTCAAATTCCAAACCCAAAGGATCAATGTCGATACCTCCTTTGACGTTTTTAGCCAATTACCAATTAGCAGTTGGCATATATGGCAGAGGTAGTAGTAGTTGTCCAACTCCTCCTTTGTGCCCTATTGAACCGGCATAATTTGAAGAATCCCTTGTTTCTGTTTATAAGAATGGAATTTGTTAGGTATTAAATGGTCAAGTAATAATTAGAGGAGAACATGGTTTGCTGCCAACTTTTAGAAATTAAAACTCAGGCATTTTAAGTTAAACCTTGCCTCCTTACCATTAAAAATTGTATATTTTCATTTCATTTTTCACAACTTTTAATACTGGAAATCATTACTGAATTATTTTTGTTTAAAATAACTATGTACACCTTTTTATCCATAGCTATGTGTATATCTCTTATTTTGAATTTATTTTCTGTAAAAAATAAAAAATATATAAAAATAATAAAAAATAAGTGTATATAATTAGGTCACTCTTCTTGTTTTTGACTGATATCTTGATCCTAGGATCTCGGAGCCAGAAATATGTGTAACTCAAAGTTGAATCCAGCTACAGTAAAAAATAATTGGACTATGATAACTTTTGTGGGACCAACTGATGTCACGTTATTTTTCTAGAAGGCTGGCAACACGTGGACTAGATATCGATTGGCTAAAAGAGGGAAAAATAAATAATAATAAAAAAAAGTATCTTTGTTAACTGGACCAATTCTCCAATGAATGTATAGTTCCAATCTTTTTTCTATATGATAGAAGGAGGGGTCTATTTTCAGAAGTGTATAGGAGGTGCAAATATTAAAAACATAGTTTGCCTAGAAGGAAAGAATGTCTAAGACCACTTAGCAGGGTTGGGATTGGGCTTACTAAGCCCAACAAATAAAGGCCTCGGCTCATCAACCAAGATCCAACCAGAGGATCTAACTATTGGTTCATCTAAGTCTAATATTACTTTATTACTTTTTTGTCACCTGCATAACTTAAATATAATTCATAAATACAAAATATTTTAATTATTTTTCCTGATGACCCAAAATAACACAAAATCCAAAGAAAAGCAATTTCCATGAAATCACATCTTACGAAAGTAATGGACTCATGTGTACGGAGCTCCTTCGATGTACTCTTCCCTCGTCGTTCATCGGTTCCATCTCAGTTCCATCCACTCCTACGCCTTACCCCATTGCTCCCATTCCCAGAAACCCAGGAAAACCATGGCATCAGCGACCTCCAAGCTGGAGCTAAGGGAGCTGGGCAACACTGGGCTCAAGCTTAGTTGCGTTGGCTTTGGAGCCTCGCCTCTTGGTAAAGTTTTCGGCTGTGTTTCTGAGGAAGATGCTATGGCTTCTGTACGTGAAGGCTCTCGTATGGGCATCAACTTCTTCGACACTTCTCCGTGAGCAACTGCACTTTTGCACGTTCAATTGACAGTTTGGAATTGCTTTAAAATGTGTCCTGTTTAAGCCCATCCACGGCAAAAGTTGGTATCAAAATCATCTCATGAGCTAGAAACCAATGTGGGTTTTGAAAAAAATTGAAGATGTAATAATCCAGCAAGAATTTGTAGTTAATGGAACCGTCATTTTGCAGTTTTTTTCTTTTTTCTCTGCAGAATTTCGTTTGACACCAGAGCAGCATATATGAACTTTAGTTTATGCTTTTGCTTCTGCTTCAACTTTGTATCTGATGTCAAATAAAGCATCTGCTAGTCTATTTGTACTTCATTAATCTGAATTGGTATATGAATTCTGATGTAAACTCTAATGAATTTTTCATGGAATAGTTGCTTGTCCTTCTCTGTCTTCAACATATATGCATTTGCAACAATAACATATAGTTCAGGGGATTATTTGGTCTTGATCATTCAGAAGTTGATTTTGACATTTTGTTCATTTTATGAGATTTAAGGTATTATGGAGGAACTCTGTCAGAAAAAATGCTTGGCAAGGCACTAAAGGCTCTAGGTGTTCCAAGAAATGAATATGTTGTATCAACAAAGTGCGGACGGTACCGTGAGGGTTTTGATTTCAGTGCAGATAGAGTAACTAGGAGCATAGAAGAGAGCTTGGAAAGGTTGCAGCTAGATTATGTTGACATACTGCACTGCCATGATATTGAATTTGGATCTTTAGACCAGGTCTATTTCTTCTCTTTACACATGTAGGATACCAAAAAGGTTTCATTTTCTTGTCCAATCTGTTGCTTGAATTTAGATGCTAACAGTATCTGTTATTTGGTTTTCTTCTGAAAGCAGATTGTTAATGAAACACTTCCTGCCCTTCAGAAGCTAAAGAATGCAGGGAAATGCCGTTACATTGGCATCACTGGACTTCCATTGGGCATATTTAGTTATGTGCTTGATCGGGTGCCACCTGGTACAGTGGACGTAATACTATCATACTGTCATCTTTGTATCAATGATTCAACTTTGGAGGATTTAATACCCTATCTAAAGAGCAAAGGTGTTGGCATTATTAATGCTTCTCCACTAGCAATGGGACTTCTCACTGAGAGTGGTCCTCCAGAATGGCACCCAGCTTCAACTGAACTCAAGGTGTGCTTATTTTGCATACAAATGTTAATAAGAAACTTGCAGCATCCTTTCATATTTTTCCAGATATTTTTAGTTTATGCTTACATTTCTTGTACATTAACAATTTTCTTATTGTGGGTATAGAATCTGAAAGTATACCATTTCAAGTGTATCATATATGAGCACAAAGAAAGAAAACTAGTTCTGCCAGGAAAAGAAAGATAATGATGAAAGAAAACAAAAGATTGAAAATTATAAAGAATCAACTAGCAAATAGACAGGAGCACCCAAACTAGTCAGCCTACTGAAAGAATGATGACTACAGAATTGGGGATTATCTTTGCTCATCCGTTCATACAACTTGTTTGGTACGAAATTATTTTCTAATAGCATTCCCAGACATCACTGAGTTAGATCCTTCTGATATGTGCTTTTTGTCTGGAACATGTTTCCTGGGAATTAATTGCTTCCATTTACGTTATATCTTTGCAGTCTGCATGTCAAGCTGCAGCCACCTGTTGTAAAGAAAAGGGGAAGGACATTTCAAAGTTAGCAATGCAGTACAGCTTGCTAAATAAGGAAATTGCGACAGTGCTTGTTGGCATGAAGTCTGTTAAGGAGGTTTGTTTGATCATTTGTGAGACTGCCATATTCAATGACATATAACCATATCCTCTCTGTTTTAGCTGTTTTCTACTGACAATGAAAATGAGGCCCAAAAACATGTTTGGTTCAATAAATAAGAAATGTTTCAATTGAAATTTTTTTCTAAAATACTCTGAAAATGAAAAAAGAAAAGAAAAGAAGTTGTTTCCAGTATTTTAAGAAATGACTTGTGTCAATTTTATAATTTTAGTAACTACTTTTGTCTTTTTTGATTAGAAATGGAAAAAATTCAACAAACATGATTTTAGAATACACTAGATGAAAATATGAGAATATTTATTAAACTAGACGGGTTTGACATGCAGTAGTGTGGATTAATGTCTCGAACAATAATAACCTGTTTCAACTTTTGACATGAACATTCTGTCAAATCAGGTTGAGCAGAATGTTGCTGCCGCTGTAGAACTCGCAGCTTCTGGGATAGATAAAGAGGCTCTCTCAGAGGTGGAAGCCATTCTAAATCCTGTTAAGAATCAGTCATGGCCTAGCGGCATCCAGCAAAGCTGATGTTTCTCAATGTCACAAGTTATCGGCACGGAATTTTATTATGTGTTATTACATTAAAATATATTAAAATTTAATAAAATAATATTATAAGAATTTGTCCCCAAATTATCTTGGAAGAAGAGTGCATTACCTTTTTTAATGTTTTCAACATTCTTCATCATGAATGTTACTTCAATCAATATATTTGTATTCCATACACAATGATTATAAATCTCTCTTGAGATGAGATGACTGCAATTTAATGCATCCCATAAAAATTGATACTCCTCCCATAAAAAAATAGTTATTCTCTAGATATACTTCCATAAAATTTCACTATATGCTGAATAAATAAAGTGCAAATTGAAATTTTAAGTGTCCCATCAAAAAGCTTATTAAAAAATGTCGCCATAAAAAAAATTACGTGAGAAATGGATCGGGTCAGGATGCAGGTCATGTTCGAATATTCGTTGGTCATTGATGGAAGCAAGAGTGTTCCACGAGGAGTTTGAGGTTTCCCCTTCTACCAATGAGGAAGTGCCACCAAATTATTCAAAATGGGAAAAAAAATAATAGAAAAAGGACTCAGGAGCCGCCACGAAGGCAGCCTATCAGCTACTGGCTACTGGCACTGTGAACGCAGCTGCTCGTTGGTTCACTCTCTGGTAGTAGCACAGCATCCATGGCGGCTACGAGAGCAATGACCATTGCCAGCAACTCGACTAGCTGTTTGCTTGCTAAAAACCCAGTATTGCTAAAGCACAGGCCTTTTATTCAGAGCCTTTCCCTTAAGAACCTCAAGGTTGCTTCTTCGTCTTCCAAGAGGTCTTATACCTGCAGGGCTATCTACAACCCCGAGGTTCTAGTCAAGGAGGAAGGGCAACCTGAAACCCTAGATTATAGGGTATTCTTCGTCGATAAATATGGGAAGAAGGTATTTTTCCAATTTTACCAAAGCTTATGTTGTTTGTTTGGTATAGGAGAAAATGTAGATTGATTTCTTTTTTATATCTATGTTTTTTTGGTATCCGGGATGTTATAATACTGGTTTTTGCTCAGAACGAGCACAATGTGATGTTGTGCCTTCCTCTCCAAAAATTCAAATGATCAGTAATTCAATTTTGCATTTGATCAAGTACAGTGTGAAAAATGAGATGTGTGGCAGAACAGTGGAAATAGAGTTAAATACTGAATCTTAATCGACCCATGCTCACATTTTTTAGAGCGGCTTCTCTCTTGATTTATCAAAACTTCATATAACAAGTAATGAATTTTTTCCCCCTGAATATCTTCTTATTTCTTAATAGAATTGTTGACAGTCAAATAAAAGTAGATGCTGAAGTCATCTTATCAAGAATGCTATTTCTCAAATTCTGGATTTAACTGAGTCTTTGGCAGTTCAAAATTTTACCTTGATTTGATTTCTTATATGCAACAAGCCCTACTCGATTGCTGATAATCGAGGCTTTCTTTTGCTTTCTACCTACTAAATATAGTGTTACGTGGCATGCAGGTTTCTCCCTGGCACGATATTCCATTGCAGCTAGGTGATGGTGTGTTCAACTTTATCGTTGAAATACCAAAAGAAAGTAGTGCAAAGATGGAAGTCGCTACTGATGAGGCACATACTCCCATAAAACAGGATACCAAAAAGGGGAAGCTTCGATATTATCCGTAAGATACAACTTGGGGGTTCATATCTTTTATCTTTTGTCTTTGACTAGTTGCTTCAGTTTCTTCTCGACTTGCCTTAGTGATTGATATAATGGATTTACATATAGCTACAATTCTATGAGATTGAAACTGGTCTGGTCTACCACACTCGTTCTGGAAATCCTTGTCATTAAATAATAGTTCTAGCTCCAGTTCATCCTCTCAAGCATTTGTCAATATAGTGTGACTTGACTTCACTAATGGCAAATTGACAACATAAAGACTAAAGTACAGTTTCTCATTAGTTGCTATTTGTAATCATATTCTATTTAGGAACTTTTGACCTTATTGCCCCCTTCAATAGATGCGCTTTCCAAGATGCCATCTTTCTGACGTTATTGTTACTAAATTTCTTTAGTTTGTGCTTCTCATACATCAAGCCTTATGCTTGTCATCGCTTTATTTTAAAACTCCTGCTTTATGGTTGTAGTTAGTTGGACTTTGGATCATACTTGGCCTTTTCTGAAACGTCTTTTGCTTTCTATTCAGCTACAATATACATTGGAATTATGGCCTGCTTCCACAAACATGGGAAGACCCATCTTTTGCAAACTCTGAAGTTGAAGGAGCATTCGGTGATAATGATCCAGGCATTTATCATTTACTACTATAGAATTTAATCTTTTCCATATCATTATTATAAGTAGGATTACAATATAATGCATCTAAAATTCTTTTAATTTGTAGTTGATGTGGTTGAGATTGGCGAAAGTCGGAGGAAAATAGGGGAGATTCTCAGGGTCAAGCCCTTGGCAGCTTTGGCCATGATTGATGAAGGAGAACTTGATTGGAAAATAGTTGCAATTTCATTAGATGATCCAAAAGCTTCACTTGTCAATGATGTTAATGATGTTGAAATATTCTTCCCGGTAAGCTATGTTATCTAAATAGTTCATGATTTACTTCCTAGTTCTATCCACCACCATTTATTTGTTTGTAATTGTAGCATATAGAGCACAGTCTCCTGTCTTTTGTTCTGTCTGTTCCCTGATGGATTTAAAGCACATTTAATTTAGATGAGAATGATATAAGTTAAATAACAGGGCATATGCTTCCTGTCCTGAAAGAATTGATAATAAAAAAGGTAAAAAGAAGGAAGAGAAGGGGTTCCAGTGTGTGGCTTTAGCACGCTTTAGTAACGCAACATCCAGCCACTGAGAACAGGAAGTGACAATTGTGTGTTGAGTTGATTATAGTTCGATAGGTGATTGTAATGCCTGTCCACATTATATAGACTAATTTTTCCCAAAAATCATAGCATATTATTGAACAGAACATACATATGGCTTAATTAAACATGCATGTATGGTACTGGTATCTAAACTGGTGGTTGTCCTCAGGGCACTCTCACAGCAATTCGGGACTGGTTCAGAGACTACAAGATACCTGATGGGAAACCTGCCAACAAATTTGGGCTTGGTAACAAGGCAGCAAACAAGGTATTTATACAAGTGGAATGTTTTATGCATGTGTCCTCTGGAATTATTTGTTTTGTTTTTGAAATTTCTCAAATATGTTAGCAGCTAACATATTCTCATAACTAATTTGGTTCTTGCGGTTACTCAAAGATTGTGTGCAATTGACAGCTCTGTTTAGTTTCCTTTAGGAACTGCTTTGCATGGTAGAAGTTGGTTGCGTTGTTTCTAGTTGTGATTGCAATAAAGGGTTAGCAAAATATTTTATTTCGATTTGAAAAAAAATAAATAAATTCTATATCTCTTACTAATATGCTTTGGGCATGTCTGGTTGATGAATATGTCTGTAACAAATATCTGTTTGCTGTCTCACATGCCATGGCATTATGGAGCTTATCAGAAGAATCAAAGATCAAATTGAACTGTTCACTGCAGCTATGTGCATGTGATGAAGCTTCTGGCTGACACTGTTATATTGTCATCTCGGCCTTCATTTTATCTGATGCTGTCATAAACTTCTTTCTGATGAACAGGATTATGCTCTCAAGGTCATCACAGAGACCAAAGAATCCTGGAATAAACTTGTCAAAAGATCAATTCCTTCTGGAGATTTATCACTTGTGTAAATTTATTGCCAGTGTGTCAATTTTATTTTTGACTTTGGCAATGTCAGTTCTTCTGATGCCCCTGATTATGTCTGTTGACATCAATGCCCCTTTGGCCGTTTTATGGTCTTTATCATCTTCTATAGTATGACTTTTCTTTTTCATCATTCTTCATTCTCCTTTCATTCTTATCATGAAAGAAGTCTGTTCGTTCAAGTAAACATCAAACTATATATAACATGTAGAACTGAAACAGAAGGTCTCAGTCAGCAAATAGCATCGCCCTTTGGTGTGGGCCACAAATAATATCTTGCATGATAAAATTGCAGTCTTTTTTTGTTTCTTGAAAAGGAAAACGAAAATTTGTTGATTTGATTTTGGTTGGAATGTTATTCATCGTTTCTCTTTTGGATTGACATTTTTTTAGAAATCGTATTATAATAATACAATTTCTGTCCACATTTTATTTTTTAATATTAAAAGGAAAAGTGGTATGATGATGATACGAGTTTTTTAAAAAAATAATATATATCAATAAATATTTATATTTAATAAATATTTACAAAGAAACCAAGATTTATAACATATGCAGCAGCAAAGTTGAAGGGCTTATTCGAATCGCTTGTGTTTTCTTAGAACAACGATGCTACGTTACAAATTTGCGTTAGAAGACATTGAAGAAATGCCTTTTAGTGATTTACTAGCCAAAATATAATTACAAAATTATGTACGAGGTAGAATAAGAAGGAAAAAAAAAACTGGTTCTTTTCCTCGTTACTTTCCTTGATCAGATATTTTTCCTGGGAATTACTTTTCCATTGACCAAAACCAAATAAAATCATTACTTACACCATAAATGTCAAAAAAGAATCCTATTCACACTAACGTAGGCATCTTTGTGTGATTTAAATTGTGCTTGGAGAGGCAATAAAAGAAACAGAAAATCAGCATTCTTCGGAGACCCCTGCAGCTGTTCCTCCAGGCCTCTCTTGAAGCAATGGAGTCGACTTTTCAACTGCGGATGCTTGATGCTCACTATCTTCATTAAATCTATCTACACTAGGCAAAAATATTCCTGCCATGACATACATGAACCACATTATCAGAGGTCATTCAGAAAAAAATTTCCATGTATCAGATATTTTTTAGTTAAAAAGCATTGAAGAAAATCGAGAGCCCAGTTATAGGTAGAAGCAGATTTTGATATGGAGTACCGGTATTTGTTAGATTAGATTGTGGTAGCCAAGCTAGGTTGAACATGGTTTCTGGAATGATTCAAGGAATCCCATGTCCAGCAAGGCAGCAACATTCTTTAATACTAAACTTACTCTTATCATAATACGTTGAAGGAGTCTTGAACATGAATGCTTCTTTGGAGGAAAATAATGGGAAGCTTACCTATAAACCATATCACAGCTGCTGGAAAAAATATAGCCGTTAGAATCAGTGCAGTCGTTCTCCAGTTGTTGATACGATCCTGCGTTACCATCATGCATGGAACCACATCAGAAAGATTATATCACGGATAAACAGAAAGTGTTTCCCATGCCTCCCTCATCCCCTTTAAGATGGTAAGTGATGGACATTTAAAACATTAATGATAACAGTAGACATTTAATTTTGGGGGAAATTTCAAGCTATATATGGAATAGAATATTATGACAATCAACAATGCAGTTAATATAGCTGTTAGGCTTATGAAATTCGGTCTCATTTTACACTATGATTATTGCAGTCTACAACTTCAAAGTAAGAATTACATGAAAATATGTGTTCAAGATAACCCCTTCAACGACTTAAGCTAGTAAAATTAGCAGCAGAAAGAATAGCCCAGATTCCATGGAGGGTATCAAGAGTCATTCTTAGCATCCACATTACTTAACAAATGAAATAATGAACCTGAGTCAATCAATAGGGTAAAGTCAGACCTGGATAACTCCAACAATAGGTGAGGAAGGCACATCTCCGAAGACATGAATGGCGACAGTAGACATAGCCATAGATAATGGCCTCAAGCTTGGTTTAACACAATGGAGACAGACAAAATTTACAGGACCCTGAAAAGAAAACCATAAGAAAGTGTCAATAAAGAGCAGAAATGACTCAGGAAATAAGTAGAAAATATTTTGAAACATACTAAATCAGGACAAACTTTTCAGCCCAAAACAGGCCAATGAGAAGATGGATTCATTTGAAATATCTTCTCAAAGGATTTAGCGACGGAACCTCAACATCAAGGGCTCAGCTAACAGAGTGATACTCAAATTAAACTTTTGAACATTTTTCATATATGATAAGCCCCTAAATAGTTTAGTCTGATATGATAGAATAAACAAGCAAGATTGGATCTGCGTCACACAGATTAGGAAATTACCTGAGTAGCAAAAACAAGTAGTTCACCAATGGCGAAAAGAACCAGGAAACCATACATGTTTCTAAAGCAGAACGCACCAAAACAAAATGCTGCACCAATAAATGTTGTCGCTGAAAGAACCTGCAAGAGAATTATAAATGTTTAATGGAATGTAAATAATATGCTACGTAAAATTCAAGTATGATTATATAGAGATAATGAATTCGTCAACAAAAGCAGCTTGCCAATTCCACTGACTTGTGACTAGTCCTTTACAGCAATTTATACAAATGCACAGGTAAAATTTAAGGGAGTGTATGCAAGTCTTACAAAGCCACTCCAGGATCCCAATGTTATATAACACTTTTGTACTATCACCATGCACAATTATCGTCACAACAGAATCTAATTACAGTGGATGTTCATGTTACTACAACATATTCAAATTCAAACAAGGATGTTCAACGTTATTTTTTATTTTTTGGGTAAACATGTCTTATCTTAGAGGCTGACCAGTCCCTAAAGTAATTCCAAAATTAAAACCTTAATATTCAAGTCTTGTTTTCAAGTGCATTAAAGAGCTGTATATGCATAATCCATTCAGTATCAGTTACTGTGAATATGTGTGTGTGTGTATATATATATATATAGTTTCCCTAGCCTGAGCCTAGTGCATTTGGACATGGTACAAAAGTTTTTTGACGAATGAAACACAAACCTTAAATGAATTTGATATAGTGTTTGTGACGAAATCAAGAAGAAAGCCGCCTGCTAATGTGCCAAGAATTCCACATACAACTGTGATTCCTCCAAATATCATATCTGCATCATTCTGCAAAAGGAACATTACTTCAGTAATTCAGTAATACAGAAATATCAGCAGGATTATCCTGGAAAGTATCTTTGATTTGCTAGGTGCATATTTTATATTTTTCCTTTTTAGATGCAAGTAACAGAGAAGAAAAATATCATTAACATCAGATGAAAGTAAAAACTCACCATGTGATATATATTTTTTCCAGCTTTGGGCCCCCAATATGAGTAAGCACCTATGACGAAGTTGTATGCTATGTAACCTACATATAGTCAATCACAGCAATAGGGAACTAAATGGCAAAAAACTAATATGACCGTTAAAGATAGGTATGACCGTTAAAGATAGGTTACATATGGGAGACTCAGATATGAAGTTCATGGGGAAATAAGCACTCAAAGCTAATCCAATGAAAGCACCTCTATAACCTGATGCATAATGGAGAATAGGAGATCAGTAGGAAGAGGAAGAAGTACCTAGAACATTAACAACATAAACCTTATCAAGTAAAAGCACTTTCATATCTTTGAAAAAACTTGAGATTTGATCCAATATTTTGCTTGAAGATTTTGACCTGAAATAGGATAGGATCTTCATGAATATGATTTTTATTTACATCACCCACTATACAATAGATGTAAGACAGTAATACAAATCAACAATACGCAGAAAAAAGCAATTATTTGTAAAGGATATCATGTTGATTCTGCTCAGTTCGAAGGAAAGAATTCTAATGCTTAAAGCCAAGATATATAGGCAGAAGTGAAATGCCTTCTAAAGGAAGTATGGCCTATTAACCATTTGCTATAAAGATGTTATGGATTAGAATTGATGTTCTTACTTTGAAGGTTCATATGAGCCTGCCTTCAAGGACGAATCATCTTTGCAATTTGATGCCTCCACATCTTCTGCATCATGTAAATGAAGTTTGTTAAAGACAGTAAAGAGATATCGTGCATCAGAAACCAACAAATAAATGAAAAATATATTTTCTCCAGTTAATTGCTAGATGTAAGGAACTAACCATTCTACTTATCAGAAAAGAAAATAGACAGAAGTGAAAATTATGAAATCTTCAACTGTCTTACGCTTTGAAGTAAATTTATTATGTTCATTTATAAGGAAAAATTCCAGACCTTATCCTCTTGCCTCCAAGAAGGAAACAAATGAATAACTCTTTAAGACTGAGAACATAATATAAAGCACCTTGAACTTCAGACACAGCAGTCCCAGCAGCCAGCGCCCTTTTTGATTCAACAGGAACAAAACCTGGACAAATAAGTTGTTCAATCATGGACAACAACTCCTAGTTTCACAATAAACCAGTACAAGATAAATGTAAACCTTTTAACTGCAAAGGATTTGCACAAAACCCTAAAATAACAAAGGGAGCCATCAATACAGCCTCCACGAAAAATGCAATGCGCCAACCAAAACGATTTCCCATCTGTGTATTGACAAAGACAATTATTGTACTCATATAATAAGATTACTTATTTTTATAGTATGTGAATCAGTATTTTTATCATAATATAAAGACCAGAGAAAAACTCACCAAACCACCAAAGATATAGCCAAGCGCATATCCCGCTGGTATACACATGTAAAATATCGCAAGCCATGCCGTTTTCTGAAACATACACCAATATAAGATGGAGATTGTAAAAATCTAAAAGCAGGAGAAGCTTCCAAGGGAAAGAAACAAAACCTGAGCAACTGGGGCATTGTCATCAATGAAAGGTGCTGCAAGACTTATAAATGAAGCCTCACCAACACCAACGAACCTAACATAAGGAACCAAAAAAGCCAATTCTTCTTAGATTTTTTTCCTTTTATAGGTACTCAAATTCCTAAAAACACGATAATAAGGGGATTAGACTACTTACATTCGGCAGATTGCAATGGACCAAAAATTTTGAGAAAGACCACAACCTATGACTGCAGCGGTCCAAACTAGCAATCCAACTCCAATAAGTCTAAATGGATTGACACTGCAAAGTACAAGAAGCAAGGTTTATTACCCACATAAAGTTAATTATGAAAACCACAAGCCACATATATGGCTAACCACACCTATCTCCAGACAGGTACATTATATTGGAATTAACAATATATTTCCCTGCCCAGCACCGGGAAAAACTCTGTCCCTAGTTTGGGATTAACTTTGATCTCCATACTGTCAAAGGATCTAAAACTATATCATGAATAAAGAGGGGCGTGGAGAGGCAAAAGGTTATTACCTCTTTGCTAGAGAGGCAAATATTGGAGAAGCCACAAGAAGCCCAACCATAAAAGCAGATGATAGAACTCCATCCTCAAAATTGCTCAAGTTGAAATTCCCCCTATATGCAATGACAAAACTGTATCATCAAGAGATTATCAAATTCCTAAGAAGTTCTATTGCAACACATTACAATGTCATGGCATGAAGTTTTAATGAAAAGTCCACGCATGCAACAGTGACAATTATTTCACAAACTATAAGTTTTGATAGTTTTGCCAGTTTACAAGCATGCGTAAAAGGAGAAAAAGCAGAAACCTAGTTCAGTTTCGGAGAATGCATGATCAACAACTCTTTCTCCCCTTATCTCAAAAATGTAACAAGTGACTAATCAAGAAAGAAAATTGTTTGATTTTGTTTTAACTTTTATAGGTAAATTACATTAAGTTTACCCAGTTCATTTCAAATCCTAGTAAATCCTTTGTCCTCTTCTAGCCATTCTTCACATTTTTGTAGAAATCCAAGTATATCCTGTTCATTTCAAATCCTAGTAAATCCTTTGTCCTCTTCTAGTCATGCTTCATATTTTTGTAGAAATCCAAGTATATCTTACTGTATTCCGGTACCACGTGTGCAGTTACCCTCTTTTGAGCAAGTTCCACGGCTTCCATTCACACCATTGCTTGCTATTGCTCCTCGATCCAAATAGGTTATCAAACTAATCACACAAAATATAACAAGTAACCTACAAAACAAGATGGAAGAGCTAAGCAACTGGAGACTCAAAACGGATCGTAAAATTTGAAATTCTCTTTAACTTCACAGCCATACCATGGAAATATTGCCAAAATTATTTAAAAAAACAGGGTGTAACACGTTATGAATCTTCATATGACTTCCCTGGCTTAACCAGATAGGATCATGAATGTGAATCATCATTATTTAACAAGAGTTTAAAAAGAACAAGTCAATTATTAAAGGCTAATCATTCAAAAGAACAGAGAAATTTAAAAATCCCAACCAAGGAGTTATTGGTTTTGGCCTTTTTCTTTTCATGTTTTCAGTTTAGCGCTCAAAATTCAAATGCAACAGCTTTAACAGAGCATGAGGTCGTGGCTTCTATCGTGTTACGTGTAGATGTAGCAAAGGATATATCCTCAAGTGAGCAGCACTCAAGACTCAAAAGATTTTAAATGATTAAAAAGGGAAAAAATACTACATACAACCAGATGCCTCAAAAGCAATACAACACAGTGCTTAAAGCCTCATTGAGCAGAAATTAAAAAATAAAAATAAGAAGAAAGGTCAGCAAGAAGCTTAAACTCTTCTTCCACAAGCAAATAACTGTAAAAGTGACCAAGAATTTTCAACAACACAATCAGCAATGCTCATTGAGCAAACACCTTAAATTTGTCATCTACGAGCTATCAACAAAATGTTTGAGAAAAAGACCCAAAATTCCCTTCCTTTACCCACATTTTCCCAGCACAGATCTAGCAACAAAAGCACAACAGAAAAAGGAAAAAAAAAAAAAAAGAGAAGTAAAATAACCTTTTGGGTGTAAACCATGAATCTTCTGGAATCGTGGTCGAAGGCCTCGCCATCACTGTAGGCTTGGCCTCTTTTATAACCTCCAAAGCAACCTTAGTCTCTGTTTTGGCCTCCAAAGCAAGCTCAGGCTTAGGCTTAGGCTCAGGGGAAGGCTTGGCCTTTTCTTCTCGTTCATGTTGTGCCATTCCAATAGAGAAAATGCACCTTTTGGCACTGACCCTTTTATCGATATCCAATGGTAGTTGAAGGAGAGAGAGTCCTCAAGCCTGACCTCTCGTCAGCTTTAGCACCCAACAATGATTGCTTCGCTTTTTTTCTTTCCTTTTTTTTTTTCTTTATCTGTTTCTCTTTTTATAGTTTTGATCAGAAATCGGAATTCCAAATCTTCATTTTCATGATATAGTGAGGATGAAGAGTTTCAAAGCTTCTTCAGCAACAGCCGGGATTCTGTTACAACTAGACTTATCTGTATGTTTTTTTAAAAAAATACTGTTATGTGATTCGGATTCTGCGTGTGACCACGTCTCCAATTATTATCAACTTTTCCTGTTCACGTCTTTCCTATTATTAATTTTTTATCTTTTACTTTATCATTTTTCCATCATTTGCCAAATTTAATCACAGAGAAAAACATAAATTTGTCTCCTTCCCCCCTGAAATAGCATTTTTTTTGCTCACATTAATGTTGACTTTGGCTTAATCCATACACAAGCTCCACTTCAAACAATGGCATCATTCCGATTGTTGAGGTTATCACAATGCTAAAATTTTTGTTGAGGTTATAATAATGCTATAGGAAGGAGGGGGTGGTATTATCAAGGATTTCATCTTGTCCCTATTCAACCTAGGTAAGAAAGCCAATCCAACACCCTACTAAGAATTTCTACTATTAAGCAATGGGGGTTTGAAAAGAAAAACAAGGGTTATAAAAAAAACCTGCAATTAAAGTCAAAAAAATGCCTAAAATCACTTGAGCCTGCCTACTACATGAACCATGGTATGGTCCGCCACGGGACTACACTGAGATTCGGGTCCGTGTCGCTCTAAGCGTGTGCACAAAACGTGGACCAGCAATTTCAGCTTTTTACATGGTCAAATATTTCGCACCATCTCCTTCCCAAACTTTTTAATTTATTCGTTGAACCATACCAAGCCTCACCTACGTGATCTCTGGTCAATGTGTCGAACTCTTCAATTTCTCCCTTGATTCCTTTGCATTCGCAGCCTTCTCGTCAACGCCTCCCATTTCATTCGGAGCCCTTTCGCCGCCCTTCCAGCTTCCAATGTCGTTGTCGATGGTGGCTGCGGTTGGCTCCGCAACCCCTCTCCCAGCTTTGCGCATGGAGGCCTCCACCGCCTTTCGTTCTCCGGAGTCGGCTTCTCGCGTGTCGATCTTCTTCAAATCTTCTAATGCCAGGGCTCTGGTATGTGCAAATGGACCTTCTTTCAACCCTATGTGCGAGATTGTTTCTGAGAATTTGCATCAGAAAAATAAGACTGAGCCGAAAGGATCGGGTTCTTCAGCTCTCGAGTTGCTCAAGACGTCCGCAGCTGACAGTGAGTCTTCTATTGCCTCTTTTTTTTGGCTCATTTTTGGCGTTGGTGCGATATGTTGAGTATTTTTTTGCTGCTAGTGATGGTCTAATATTGTCTGTTTGAAATTTCCAATAAGATAGGAAAATGATTTATTCTAGTTCGTTCCTCAATGCGTAAGTGCTTAAAATACCAAAATTTGACAACCATTTTCTATAAAACGTTCCATTTTCTCTTTCCAAACTCAATTTCCTTCAAAAAAAGTGTACTCTTTTTGCCTTTTCTGTTGGAGGGTGGGGACGTTTCTCTTTTGTTCTGCATCAGGTGCACTTACTCCGCTGGGGGAATGGGAGAAAAATGTTTAATTTAATCCAAAAAAAAGTTTCGAGAGAGATAGGGAGGGGAGATGGGGAAAGTATTCTATTCTAAGCTGGGATGAAGCATCGAATCACACTTTTGCCTCTATTATTTTCGTACATGACCGATAAGGTTTTTTTGAGATTGATGCTGTGTTATAACTTGTGTCTAAGTCAGTGCGTTCTCTTTGCATTGACATTTTGGCTGACAAATGATTTGTGATATTAAAGTTAAACCTTGATGTTTGTTTCATTCTGCCTCTAAGAAGTCCGCCAGAACAAATTGTAACTTCTGCTTGAAAGTTTGTTTAGGGCCCCTTAGCAGTTAGCAAGACCTCTGGCTAAGAAATTGCATTGCTAAGTTTTACTCTATTCCAATAATTTCTCTTCCAGAAACTTGAAGTATCAACCAGAATTAATTTGTATCTTGATGCCTCTGGATTAGGAAGGTCTTTTGACATCCATCAGTGGAGATGACCTGTTTTATATCCTTGTCTATCAGGATATACGAAAGAAAGGAGCAGCATTATTGTCATAGGGCTTAACATTCACACTGCTTCAGTCGAGGTACGTGAGAAACTTGCAATACCAGAAGCACAGTGGCCTCAGGTCATTGTTGAGCTTTGCACTTTGAACCATATAGAAGAAGCTGCTGTTCTTAGCACATGTAATCGAATGGAGATATATGTTGTGGCTCTCTCTCAGCACCGTGGGGTAAAAGAAGTGACTGAATGGATGTCAAAGGTACTAATCTGCTTTATTCTGGCAGATACTCTTTAAGCTTAAGCTAAGAAGCCAAGCCCCTCCCCCTTTTTTCTTTATCTCCCTGCTGCCGACAAAATAATCAGAGGGAATTGGTGTATTTTATGTGTCCTTCTCTGCATCTGTGATAAGGATTATCTGCACTTCAGTTTTTGGTCATCATATGTTATGAAAAAGAAATGGAAATCATTGTTGTACGATTTCTACTTTGCAGACAAGTGGAGTCCCAGTAACAGAGATTGCTGAACACCGATTTTTGCTATATAATGAGGATGCCGCACAACATCTATTTGAAGTAGCTGCTGGACTTGACTCTCTTGTTCTTGGGGAAGGCCAAATTCTTGCACAGGTAAAGCAAGTTGTAAAGGCTGGACAAGGAGTTGCTGGATTTGATAGAAAAATCAGTGGGTTGTTCAAGCATGCAATCTCTGTTGGAAAACGGGTTAGAACTGAAACTAACATTTCTTCGGGTTCGGTTTCTGTTAGCTCAGCTGCTGTGGAGTTGGCATTAATGAAGCTTCCAGACTCTTCCTATGCTAGTGCTAGAGTACTGGTGATTGGAGCAGGAAAGATGGGGAAACTCGTTATTAAACATTTAGCGGCAAAAGGGTGCAAAAGAATGGTTATTGTTAACAGAACTGAAGAGAAAGTCAATGCCATTAGTCAAGAGCTGAAAGAAGTTAACATAATGTATAAACCTCTGTCAGAAATGATGGCTTGCGCTGCTGAAGCTGATGTGATATTCACCAGCACTGCATCGGAATCCCCATTATTCTTGAAAGAGGATGTAAGGAAGCTTTCCCCTGTTGCACCATTTTTGAGAAGACGGCTTTTCATTGATATATCTGTTCCCAGGAATGTGGAAACATGTGTCTCAGATTTGGAGACTGCAGTTGTCTACAATGTGGATGACCTCCAAGAAGTTGTTGCAGCAAACAAGGAGGACAGGCTCCAGAAAGCTGCAGAAGCCCGGGCAATCATCCTGGAGGAGTTGAACAAATTTGAAGCTTGGAAAGATTCACTTGAAACTGTTCCTACCATCAAGAAATTCAGAGCTTATGTAGAAAGGATTAGGGCCTCTGAGTTGGAGAAGTGCTTGTCAAAGATGGGTGATAACATCTCAAAGAAGCAAAAAACGGCAATTTACGACCTTAGCATGAGTATAGCGAATAAGCTACTTCATGGTCCCATGCAGCATCTGAGGTTTGATGGAAATGATAATCGTAGTCTAGATGAAGTACTTGAGAATATGCGTGCTCTTAACAGAATGTTTGATCTTGAGACAGAAATATCATTGTTGGAAGAAAAGATAAAAGTCAAGATGGAACGAGCTCAGAAGTGAAATCTTCATGACAAGGTCATTTTTGGTGGGATTCCACTCCATTCAAACGGGAAATTATGAGGCTTATCATTTTGTTATATACTGAGACAGAACCGAGTCTATTTGGAGGGTATTCTTTTAATTATTTCTTCACCTTGCCTTGAAGCATATAGGGGAAGTGTGTACACTGTACAGTCATAGAATTTGGATATCCTCAGTAGTAAAAAATTCCTGCATTCATTACAATTGCTGACTTGGTAGAGTCTAGGCTATTGAATTGAATTGTACAGTTTGCACACTGTTTAATCCAATGGATCACATTTTGAAATATAGGTGACTGCAGTGAGTACAGGATTTTTTATGGTAGAGGATTCATTTTCATCATAGATATTTGGTGAAGAGGACACGTTAAATCTTTCAAGTCAAGCTTGATATTGGAATCTGTCCTGGTAATTGATGATTTGTGTTTCTCCGAACAGTTGATAATTCTCTTAATGAATGCAATTTGAAATATAAACATTTATTGGGTATGTTATACTGGTTTTAATTCCTATCTTCCTTCCCCACGTTACAAATTTCTATCCATAAATTGTGTTCAATTTAAAAAGAGCAGTAAAGGAACCAAAGTGTTGAATCTTCGGTGAAAATCTATAAATTGACTCTTCTCAGCCCTCGTATACACTTTTTGGGGAATTTGTAGAAAAATAAATATTATTTAAAACAATTTAAACTTTGATAAAATATGAACTGTGTAAAAAAAAAGAAGAAGATAAGTTTGCTATCTCATTTCATATTACATAGTGTCTCATTATGATTTATCTAAATGTTATTAAATAATATTATCTAACAAATAATTTTACTTATTTAGAATAATCATAATAAATAAAAAATTATATAAAATAAAAAAATAAGAAAATAATTTTATTTCAATAAAAAAGATGATAATAATTTATAGAATATTAATTTTTTGAATGCATGGGTATATTTATAATTTTCATATTTATTGATTATAGAATATAATTTATCTTATTCTACAAAATTAAATGTAATTAACTTGTAAGAAATGTTAGCATATAAATAATTTATTAACTATTTTTACGAGTGCAAATCCACCATTTAGATTTCTCATTCTAGCTCGCACGCCTCCGGTCTTCGTCTCTCTCACACGCTTCATTCTTCCACTGTTTCTCAGGTAACAGAGAATCACAGCTTGTGCGATTTTCTTTTCCAGAAATTTCATGTAATTCTCTTATCCTGATTTAATTTGTTACTTCTTTTTCTCTGGTTTTATTTCAACGATTCAAAGGTTGAATGCTCATTTGGTTTTCCGAGAAAGTGATCGAATTGTTCGAGGTTTTTATTCTCTTCCTTGCTGAAGTCTCCTCGGTTATATTAGGCATGTAGAATTCAAAAAACCGAAGAAGTTAATGTTCTTTGAAAATTTTTATTGAAGCATTTGTTGGCAATTGGGGACTGTGATCGCTTTAGAAATCTGCGTTTTCAAAAAATAAGAAAATGAGTTATATATTCTTTCACCTCTCGTGATTCCATTCCATAGATTTTGATTCGTGCCATTGAGAGTTTTGTTTTTGTGCACCTATTTGAGTAGAGGATATGCTATTTCTTTTGATTGTGAGTGTTTCGAATGGGAGCTACTTCCGTACCTTATACTTTACAGTGTATACTCTGCATCTCTTAAGTTAAATTATTGTGGACATTGTAATCTACATTTACTGTTTGGAACTATTTCCGAGAAGGATTGATTCTTTATATAGAGTTATAGATATGTGCGTATAAAGCTTCTTTGGTAATTGTGGAGTGATTTGAGTATTCTTCATCGGTGAGAACAACCGATTAACTGTGGATTTGGGAATTTTTTTGGTTTCATTTTCTCTGTTACTCAGTTATGATGTAAGAAATCGTCGTTGTCGTACAGCCTGGATTTTGGAGTCATTTTTGTATATCTATGTGATAGTGAAACCACCAATTGCTTTGCAAACACGGGAAGTGGGAAAATTCTGTCAATAAGATAGCCAGTTGACTGTTGTCATAGAAAATGTCATTGCTACATTGATGCTCACGTAGCTTTGTATATGCATCTGGAAATGACTTCTCTAATCTTCATTCCAATTTCTTTGTGGCCATTTGTGGGTACATTGACATGTTTGTTTGTGAAACAAGCAAATAGGCTTTTCCTTTGGAAAATTTCTGAGAAGTTTATCTTTTGGCGCCAGTTACCGATTCTGATGGCTTGTGATAAGTTGTAGATCCTCGTAGAGGATGGATCTAAAAAGCATTATTTTGTGGAAATGATAGAATGGCTGTCGAAGGAAAATGGAAATATCAGAATATCGATTGAAAAAGAGTAATTCTTCTCTTCCATCTTTGTATCAAACTAGGACTTGGTTTAATAGGAGCACGAGGAATATAAGACAAGAAGGAACATTGAAGAGCACGTTAATATCTGTAGTTTATACATGTGAATTTCTAGTATTGATTTTGAACTTTTTAGATCTTTAATGTCTTTACTTGGATTGTTGGAATTCAAATGAATGGGTCCTGTGTGTGGATATCCTGGTTAGAATCAAACTTTTGAGTAGCCTTGCCCTAGTACTGAGACAAGATAAGTTATTTGATATAATTGGCGGTTCCTTTTGTTGTATGTTTTATCATTTCTCTCTTTTGCAAAATAACATAAACAACCCCACAAAAAAACGGTTTTCACCTTAAACTATTTGGTGCACTTTTGCGGGAGGACTAACAGTTTTCTTTGTCACCTTTATGTAGGAGTTTGTAGCAACATAAAGATGGAACTGCATAGTATTAAGGATGCATTTGACCGTGTAGCTAAGAAGCAAAAGTTGTCTTCTTCCAAGTCCCAAGAAGTCATTGACCAGGTGGGGTGCGAGATTGAACAGGCATTGTCAATGTTCCAGTCAACTCATGACCCCACAGCACCTATTGACCATAAATCGATTCTTTCAGAACTTAAGTTTAAGCTCAATACTATTGGGCCTCTTCAACAATTGGAAGAACCGCAGAAGGAATTGAACACCAGTCTTACCAAGTGCCAAAAAGTCCTTGAGAAAACCTTAAATCCTGACATATCCAAGGCTTACAGAAATGTTGACTTTGATTTTCACATTGTGAATCAAATCATTGCAAGCCATTTTTACCGTCAAGGTCTATTTGATCTGGGAGACAGCATCATAAATGAGGCTGGAGAACCAGATGCAACTGCACTAAGATCTCAATTCTTTGAAATGCATCAGATTCTGCAAGCTATGAGGGTTAGGAACCTTCAACCTGCTCTCGTCTGGGTCTCTGCCAACAGAGAGAAACTTATCCAGATTGGTTCAAATCTAGAGCTTAAGCTTCACACACTGCAGTTTGTAGAGGTCTTGCAAAATGGGTCCCGAGCTGATGCCTTAAAATATGCCCGAACTTATCTTGCTCCTTTTGCTTCACTCCACAAGGATGAGTTCCAAAAGCTTATGGGTTGCCTCTTGTATGCAGGAAGGATTGAGAGCTCCCCTTATTCTGAGTTGAGAAACCCAATTCATTGGGAGATGATGACTGAAGAGCTGAGTCGGCAGTTCTGCACTCTCTTGGGGCAGTCCTATGAGAGTCCATTGAGTGTGGCAGTTGCAGCTGGAGTTCAAGGGCTGCCTACACTCTTAAAGCTGGCAATTGTAATGGCAGCGAAGAAGCAGGAGTGGCAGGCAATGAAGCAGTTGCCAGTGCCTGTAGAATTGGACAAGGAATTTCAGTTTCATTCGATTTTTGTTTGTCCTGTGAGTAGGGATCAAGGGAGTGAAGAGAATCCACCAATGCAGCTGCCATGTTTACATGTTCTTTGCAAGCAATCGATCATGAAGTTATCAAAGAGCAGCACTCGAACATTCAAGTGTCCATACTGTCCAGCAGAAGCTACAGTTGCACAGTGCAGACAGTTGTATTTCTGATGTTTTTGTGAATGTCTCTCATAAATTTCACGAGTGCAGTTCATTTACTGCATTTACAGCTTTCTGGTTTGTATATAAGCATTCTTGTGTTTTACATTTGACAAAACCACAATGGTGAATAAATATCAGAGAAACCTGTTTATAATTCTGAAGCTGTGTTCCATTGGATTAAAATGTAAATTATGTGCTCTTTTGTTAAGAAATACTAATTCTGTTAGCTCACGACATGAGCAGCCGTTGCGGGACCTGTAGACAGTCTGCATCAGCTCCCGCAAGAGTTTTTGACTTTTTAAGATGGAAATTATTTTTAATGTTTTGGATAAGCCAACCCTCTTTTGTGCTTCGTAAATGCGAATTTTATTGTGTAAAAATATTTTTTATAAACAAATTAGCTACTAAATATGACCATTCTTTTTTTCTTGGGAAATTAGGAGAGGAAAACAAAGCATCAGACTCATATTGACACTTGATCAATTCAAGCTCAAAATTCGATTTTGAATTTAGAACAATGGAAAGTGGAACATCTTCTATAATCAATTATATTTCTACATTGAAAGCCTTTGGGATTTTATTTCCTAGCACTCTTGTCAGAGCCCCATCATTCTTCTGAGTCCCAGAAACAACTGGGAAGGAGAATTTGCAGATGAACTCTCTTTTTGTAAATATTCCTCTACCATCTCTTTCGCAGACTTCGCAGATAATGGATGAAAATTGGCACCCCACTCCGCAACAAAACCCTTCACCAAAATCCATTTTTCCTCTTCCTCCATTCTTTTCCACTTGCTCTTCACCTCGTCTTCTTTCAAGTCAAGGTACTCACAGAATTCTCCGAAAATGAGCGTTATGCTCTTCTTCATGGCTCTTCTGTTTGCAGCAAATGGGTGTTCATCTTTGCCACTCTCGAGGCCAATTCCGATGAAATTGCTGCGTCGGTGAGGCCATTGTTGCATGAGATTCGAGTTTTTAGTTTGTAGGTCAAAAGGGTTATCATTGGCTTTGAGAGCTGTGGAGAAAACTTTGAGAAAAGAGGCTGAATAGTTAGAGCCATTTCTTGGTTGAGATATTTGGAGAGATCGAGGCTTTGAGCTCCGACTGGTCAAGCGGTGAGACACAGACGTAATTAAGCTGGGGGTTTATTTATAGAAATGGGAGGTACCCTTTTATATTTTATTTACCAATTTACGAAAATAACCTTATTATAATGTTGAATTTATAAGCCCTTTACCCATTTTGTCATAACACCAAAGTTTTCTTGCCAATTCATTGCATTAGAGTGAACATGCAGTTACTACAATCGATTACTATAAATTTATGAGCTCGTTATTTTATATGTCATTACGCCGTAATAATTGGACTTGATTACATGAACTAGATTGCAATAAATCTGGGCACAAGAAAACTAGATTGCATGTTGGAGTATTAGAGAAAATGAGAGATTAAAACTTGAGATTTAGGCAAGGTTGGATTAATTCTTGAGAGAAATACAAAATCAATGCATAACAAATCTGAATGAGAGAATTCTACCTTAATGAACATTTGACAATAAAAAGCTCTAGGGTGCAGTAGATACAAAAAGAAGAAAGCCCATTTCAGTTCCCCAAATTCTTGACAAAACCAATCACTTACTTCCATTAAGGGTTGAGCACTAAGCTTTTCCTCATCAAGAGCTTCTATTGTCACTATATCTTGGATCAGGCTTGGAAACTAAATGCAGGCCTCAAGTTTCTTATATTATACCCGTGTACATAGCAAGCAAGCCACAAATGCAATCTCAGATGGCTTCGCTGTTGGCCGGTAAGGCAAAAAATTCTAGATGGCTTTTCTTCATTTTCTTACGATCCATTATCTCTCCCTGTAGTATTTATGGATCAATGCAGACAATATATCAACCCATGTGTCTGGCACACCAGGCAGACACCAATGCATGCAATCCTGACCCCAGATTTGGACGGCATCCTGCCTTCCTAACCAAATTGCTGGATGGGCATCAGCTCTAAATTCACTTAAATGATTCAAATCAAGCAATCGAATATCAGTGCCTTGTATTGCCTCTTCGATAAGATGATTCAATTGCCTCGCTTCTTTGTTAACTCCATTGTTCCTGGTTTCAAACCATGAATCAAGCTGTCCAGGTATCAGTAATAAGATTCTAAATATTACTTTTAATAAAAAAAAAAAAAACTGGACAAACATTGCACTGGAAAACAAACTTTCTCTAGGAGAAAAAAAAATCATGGCAGGTATTAGAGGCACACACCTCAAACTCCTCAAGGGGCTTGTTGAACAAGCAGCTACCATTTTGATTCCAGTCTCCACCATAGAAGTGCCTTGGGGATTGCAAACGCCAGAACTTTAATGTCTTTGCAGGAACTTCATTTTGTATGAATGAAATCATGTTACCAAGGACAACTTTAAGTCCATCTAAAATCTCCAATGGAGGAACTATTGGGCGTCCTGCCTGATAAAAAACAAGAGGTGTCTCCTTTGGGAATTTGTCATGATTCCACCTATTCAAGACAAATTTTACCAAGTCATTGGCTACCCAAGAAACTTTCATGAAAGAGCTGAGAATGGTAATCTATGTATGAGGTTTTCTTAGTGTTCTTCCTATCATTATGTTCAAAAACTTTATCAAGGAAGATAGGAAGTAAAAAAATTGTTTAAATTATTTAAATAATCCAACAGTTTCAGAAATCAGCAAAAGAGAAAACAAAGTTACCAATGGCCAGTATTAAACACAAGGACGTCATAGAAGCTGGTGATTCTAGCCCAATCGTCTGCAGGAACATCAACATCTACTCGATAACCTTTCAATCCAGCTTGATCCCCAGCTTCAGATTGTATTGGCCTGTCACCTTTATTTAATCAGTAATGAGCACATAATTTTGCCACTTCAAAATTCACCAGGACAGAAAGCGACGATAAAGTCAATACACTAAAATTGAAAAAGCTTCAACAAAAGGAAAATCTTAAAACCAGGAGGATAACATAGTCAAACAAGATTAGGAAAGATACATCTTGAAGTTTAGTGCAGTTTAACTATACAACAAGGATAGGCAAAAAAAAAAGGGGGGGATTTATAGTCATATTATAAGCATATATCTTTCCTATTCAGCTATTCTTTTACTTCTTTAGAACATATCCGGTTTCATGAAAAATTTCACACTTCTAATAGGCCTATTACCTAAATAGTGAACTATTACCTAATCTAATAGGCCTTAAGGCCCCACCCTTCTTCACACGCAAGGTATTGATGCCAAAAGGACAATATCCAAAATCATGATGCATAATAATTTTCAGAACACATGCTGAAATATGCATTGTCAAAATAACTTTACTGGAGGCTTGACCAATAAGCAACAATGTGTATCACAATTCTCACGCATATACATGCAATATACAAGTGAATCAGAATGATGCATGTCCGAACATTGATGTAGTGATGTTTGTTAAAACTTAAAACCATAGCGAAGACAAACCCAACAAAACGCTGCAGTCAGTGTCTATGCTTCTGATAAATAAGAGGACGCAGTCAGAATTCGTGATATAACTATAAAATAGCAAAAGCCCCTTTCCCGTATGGTCAAAAAAAACAACCACCTTTAGCAAAATAAACCAGAGGCAAATGGTTAAATTTATAACAATAGTACATTGGATCCATTACATTACTAACCATTGCAACATTAACTAGGTAGTTTAACCACTATGATTAATATCCAATAAAAATTTTCTAGTTATAAGACCGTTAAATATTAGCAACAAGTTTATAACACTAGCACACACTTCTCTAGGGTGATGCGTCCACCATGTCAAGCACACCATCAAAGATTCAACATAAAATGCATGTTTTCAGGCTTCAATTCTCATTCTTTGGAACATTTTTTAGTCGCCTAGCACTACATTACGGTTTTCATTCAATGCATCAAACACGCCAGCAGCCACCAACCTAAACGAATAATCCACCGTGATAGTTCACTTGCATTATAAGCTATAACTCACAGACTATCCCAAAAAGTTATAGAATTTGACATGAAGTTGCAAGTGGATCAGAATAGAAAGCACTACAGAAAACTAACCATTGGCAGAACTATATCTTACTCGTATTTGGAAAGCAAAACTGCACGATGATAAGCCACTGTAACATTGAACTTGGGAAAATAAGTTCCTCTCCAAGCCCCCTTCTTTTTCCATTTCTTTGCACCCTCATCAGCCACTCTCAGAATACACAGAAAAGAAACCAAGAAATTCTCATTCAAAGAGTCACCGACAAACCCAACATTCTTATTCCTCATCAGACCCAGAAACTGATAGGGGTCGATCCGTCGCAAATCACATGTCTTGGGCACCCATTTCCATGAATTTATCAAACTCATATTTTCCCTCTTGTTTCTCAAGCAATTCCAGGCGTTTCGGTGGAAGGGGCACGTTTCGTCATACAATGGCTTGTGATGAGGATGTAAGACCCAGTTACCTCTGAAGAGATTACAAGAGGGAGACCTGGAAATTGCGAGAGATTGTGACTGTGATGTTGGCGAAGACGGGCTATGAGGAAGAGTAATTGTGATGGAAGAGAAGAAATAGAGGGACGCAAGGGCTAGTAAGATGAGCCATGGGAAGAGCGGTGAAAGCAGCTTAGGAGACATTGCTGAACATCGTCTAGCAGAGCTTGGTGCCTGGAATTGAATCCTTCAAAAGTCGATGTGATGAAATAAAAGAGTATTAGCTCCTCGTTATGGAGGCTTCAAAAAATAAATAACACTCACAGTTTTACTGCTCGTTCTAGCATACTGCAGAAAAAAATTAATAACGTCAATAATTTTTATTTCATTTTCTGTTTTTTTTTTTTTTTGTTTTATCATGTTTTGATAGGAGACAATTATAAAAGTTAATATTATAAATATTATTAAATTATAAAAATAATTTTTTATCCATCAAAATAGTAAGATAAGAAAGAAAATAAGAAAAGTGAAAAAAAAAATGTTCTAAACAACTTTGTTTGTCCATCAACAACTTATGATTTTACCAAAAAATACACAACTTGTGATTTATACTTACTTAACTGTACACCCAACAACCGATCAAGTTTTCGTCTATTATGTTATTTATTCTCCTTTTGATTAGAAAAATATACTTTTAAATTTTTAATTTAGTTTATTTACAGCACTGGCATCATAGATTCATATCAGTTACCATAACAAATAAAAATAAAAAGATCGACCATAGAAAAATCAAATAATTAATCTTAAGCACTTATTTGATCTTGGCATTTTATAAGTGTGATTCCACGTTACGATAAAGTCAAAACTTAGAGTACATTCAAATAAAGAAATTAGAGTAAATTAAATATCTCGTTAAACGCATTTTTAAATTTTAATAATTTGTTTTCCGTGATTCTGTGATTTTATTTATATTTTAAATTTTATTGGTTTAAAACAGCCATTTGATCACATTTTAATGGGGCGATTGGTTGGCGTAGATCTGTGATTATCCAAATCAAATCAAAATGGGACAAACGGCTTTGAGAGACGCTACGCGCTTGGAGAGATGGAGGGCTTAACTAACACAAAGGAGCGAAAACAGAATAAAATGCAGCACCATGAGTGTAAGTGCTGTCACTTCCACTCATTCTCATACCATTTCCCTCGTAACATTCCGATTCGCTCCTTCTCCATCTGCTTCTTCGCTGCGCTTTGGCTCCGATTTTTCTCGGAGCTCCAATCCCTGCTTGCTTCTCGAACGTTCTCGGCTTTCCGCTGCCGCTCTCTGTCTCTCGTCGCTCCGCTTCTCCGGTGAGTTTTCAGATCCATAAACTTCGATGCATTTTCGGAGTAGCTGATGAAATTTTAGAGATGAAACTATTTGATTTGACTCTGTTCTTCGGATGAATCGAAGTTAATGCTTTGCTGTTTAACTATTTGGTGTTGATCGTAGTATTATCTGCTTGATGTTGTGACAATGGTGTCTTACGACGGTAATCATGTTCAAAATTCATTTGTATGAGTTGATATAGCGGTCTAGTTGTATGTTTTAGGAATGATGATAGGAATTTGATTTCTGTAGATATTTCGAAGTAAATGTTTGTCACATTTTGCTATAACGTACAGAAACTGGTTGCACGTTCGTATAAAAGAACAAAGGAGCTTTACAGAACGTCGTAATTCTGATTTAGAGTTTGCCAGAATTTAATTCTTATAGTTCGCTGTGTACTTTGGTTGGAGTAGGAAGTTTGTTAATGACAGGTGTAGAGTGTGATTAGCTTGAAGCAGTTGGAAAAAAACGATGATAATGAGTAAAGCAATGAAGCCAGTAAAAAGACGGATGATAAGCATGTAAGAAACATGGCATCAATGTTTATAGAATTTGAATAAAGAGTACAGGTAATTGCAAACAATTTATTAAAATATACAAACCTAATGGTAGTTAGAACTGCATGCCATTCTAGTTTAGATCTTGTTCTGGCTGTGTGTATAATTTCAATGACGTATACTCAATTTTGAATGAATTGTTAAGGCATTGCCTTCTTTTTATTTTTCACGATATTTTAATGGATATGTATGAAATATTTTGTTGCTAATTTGGGATCTCACTCAACAATTCTGATGCATTCTTACTTTATTATGTGTTCTGTCATTTGTCTGAAACCTAATTTTCATTAGGTTCATCTCAGAATATGGATTGTGGTGTTGGTCCATCTTTGTTTCCATTGCATCGTTGCAAAACCATTCACCTGGTTGGTATCAAACTCACTTTTCGGTCAACAAATTATATCCGGCGTGGATTTGACGCTGCTATGTATTTCATTTCAAGGACATTCAAGATTGCCTTTTTTCTTGGTCTTTTTCCTGCAAATCAAGGCATTGCCAACTTATAAAACCATAAATCCAGGTCAGGCATGCACAGGGGATACACAATGTAGATGGAGATAAGAATTACAAAGCATACTTGAAACCTGAGTATTTTGATGCATATCTTACTCCATTAGGCTGGCAGCAGGTAAATTACAAGTCATTTCTGAATAGAAAAACTTTCATGATTAGTGAATTTTTAGAGATATATAAGATATTCTACTCTTACGAGCTTGATTTTTTTTACTGCTGTCAGGTTGATAATTTGCGTAAACATGTCCATGATTCTGGGCTTATAAAGAAAATTGATCTGGTCATTGCATCTCCTTTGTTGAGGTATTAACAATCACGTGTAAATTTAGTTATTCAAACATTTCTATTTTAGAAGCATGTTAAACCATATGACTGTGGTTTTCTGCAAGAGTACTTGATTCATTACTTAAAGGTCAGGAACCTAGAAATAATTTCACTTTCCATTAATTTCAAACAACAATTTAGACTTTGCATACTCTCTCTTCCTTTGGGATTGGCTTTAACACCTTATTGAGGTTTTTATTTTTATATTTTTTAAAAAAAGAGAATGATGTGCCAATACCTAAGATACTGTGGCAGTGTTCATTCTAATCAAGAAAATAAATAAATGTAACATTGTTTCTCAAAGGGATAGCTTCTTAGTGATTAATAAATGTTTGTACTAGCAGTATGATTAGCTTTCCATGGTTGACCAGTGTAGTATATTACAGTTTTGTGTCTGGCTATCTAGGAAGCAAATTCAGATCGGTATTTGTAATTTGTCATGCTTGGAGTACTAGAAAAACTTCTTTTGTAGACATGCTACTACTGTCTCATCTTCATTGTTGTATTCCATATTTCAACATCCTCTATTTTAATCTGACTGGCAATCAAGTGGCAATGGCATGATATGGTATACTAATTTTCAAGGGTATATATTATTACTGGCAGACATAAATAAAGACATTGCTCTGGATATAATTTTTTCGGAAGCAATTCAATTCATGTGAGCATTCTATATGTGTATTATGCTGGTTTGATGTTTAACCATTGAAAAGAGACTTCAACACTAAATAAAGGGGGAAATTGGCAGAATGCTTTTTAAATTTTACCGATGACAATACTTGGAATGGTGATGCTTTCTTTGAGCACATTCATTAAGTATGCTTAATTATTCCAGTCATGTAGAGACCTTACAAATGTGTTTGCATTATTCTGGAAAAACTCTTATTTACCTTCCCGAAATGAGTTTCAGGTTTTGGAAGTTTTCCATATTCTGGGTTTTAGGTGGGATAGAATAGAATGTCATGTTCTACTTCATCTCCAAATTTAATTGGGGCCTAATGGTAGAATTAACAGACTGTCAAGTTTAGTGGCCTAATCAGCAGATTCACCAAATTTAAGTGGGATTGGGAACATGTTGAATAATAATCAAAACATAGGGAAGTTCCAGTACCAAATGTGTAATTTTGCCTTTATAATACATTAATCTAGAGACATGACATAATAGTAATTCAGCATAACTTCATATAATGTATTTCTTCTCATGAATAAGTATGGGAAACTGGGGCTTCTTATAGATCTATATATGTTGTTTGCTTATGTAAATAAGTAAATTCCTTTTTGCTGAGTCGAGTTAGAATACAGCCTTCAATTTGTATGATATGACTTATGGTTTCTATGGCACTTTAGAACTCTACAAACAGCTGTTGGAGTATTTGGTGGTGAGGGCTACACAGATAGGATGGATATTCTGCCCCTTATGGTGGCAAATGCAGGAAACAGCTACCGTCCTGCAATTTCAAGTCTGAATTCCCCACCAATAATTGCTGTTGAACTATGTCGCGAACATTTGGTAGGACACTTTACAATTTAAACATATTTCCTTACTAGTTACTATTGACATCACAAAAGACATTTTGTCTTGGTAAGTAAAAGATGTTTAGAACACCATATAAACATCGAAGGTAAAGCCTACAAAAAGTCCCCTGCTCTGCCCTTCCCTGCACAAAAAGGTTGATACTTCACAATTAGGCATGAAAAAGTTCTGATCTTCTTGGAGGCCACAATGATTTCCCGAATGGAAGTATGCATCTATTTGTCTTTATTATTTAATAGCTATGTGAATACACTTTGAAATTTTTTCAATTGTAATAAATAATTACTTTTTGCAGTGGTGTATTTTCTTCATCCTAACTTTCTTCCCTGCTATGGAAGTTATCAGAATTTTTATTTTTAATTAACTAATTTACTTTATTTGTTGGTGCAAAAGTTAAGTTTTTGTTTTCAATTGAAGTTTCCTTAAGCTAGATATGAACACTGATACCATTACCTTCTTCTCCATGTGTATTCTTATGCAGGGAGTACATCCCTGTGATAAAAGAAGAAGTGTTAGCGAGTACCAGTTTCTTTTTCCTGCAGTTGATTTTTCATTGGCAAGTATTTAGATTTTATGCACCTTTCTTTCGCTGTCAGTGTAGTTTGAATTTGTTCTCAGTGAGTTTATGCTTAGTTGCTTTGAATTTTCTCTTCAGATAGATAGTGATGAGGATGTTATGTGGAAGGCCAATGTTAGAGAGACAAAGGAAGAACTTGCAGCTAGGGGTTTGAAATTCTTGAACTGGTATGACTTTCTTGCCGCTGAAATCCTGCTTGTTGATTCTTTTAGGCCTCTTTAAAGCTTACCTCAGTGATACTATATCTGAGAATCACATTATAATACAATTTTTCAATGTTCCATTAAACAAATGTATTTCTAGTATGGATGCAAGATTAGGTCAATGAAGATTTTGTAGAAGATGCAAAAACATTACATTCAGCGTTAGAAAAAAGCTATATTTGATACTAGACTAAGTACCTTCAAGATTAAATGCTATCCAAGCTGCGCAAAGTACTTTTACTGGAACTTTCTTTGTGACTTTGGAAGTGAAAGTAATGTCATTTGTTTGATCTATTCCTTATAAATTATGCATTTGAGCACTTTACAAGCCTTTTGTTCTCTTGACTTTGAGAAATAAGTTGACAAACTACTGTTACTCGTTAGTTGTTATTGTGTGATTATTAGAACTGGTATAAAAAAGTTTCTTGTTAGAAGGTTGAAATTGTCATCAAATGTGGCTTAATCGAATTTCTATGAGCAGGCTGTGGACACGGAAAGAGAAGGAGATAGCAATTGTTACACATAGTGGTTTCTTGTTTCATACTCTAAGTGCTTTTGGAAATGATTGTCATCCCACGATGAAGAAAGAAATATCCAAGCAGTAAGTCCACCGATACCTCAAGTCTAATTGTACATATTTTGTTTGACGTCGTAGGCTAACCGAGTTGGATATACGTAAAATATCTCACTAATTTCTTATTGGGATGCATAATACAATTTATTCTCTATCATTTTTTATTCGGTGGGTAAATGAAGGCTTTTCTCCCTTTGGCCAGAAATCGAGTGCCATGTTTTGCACTTGTACTTAGTTTAGGTGTGGCATTGTGCTATTCTTCAGTATTCGTATTGAAACAACTTTGTTTTCCGAATTTCTTGCAGCTTTGCCAATTGTGAGCTTCGCTCCATGGTCATTGTTGACCGAAGGTGAGATTTCAAACCCATCACACAATTTTAGGTTTGGACGCCCACAAGTGTATTGGGCTTTTTAGTGACGGGCCTGAGTCCAGGCCCATGAAATGGACTTAGCCCATAAGTCCATCTCCCCTAACAATTAACATAGTTTTGGCGCTAAACGCCTCTCTTCCCACCTTCTTTTGGAGTAATTGAATGGGCACGGCTAGTCCAGTCAGCCATGGGTTGACACCAAAATAAAATTAATACGAAAAATATAGCTATGTAGTTTGAACTATGAAGAGGAGGACCCCATGGATGTGACGAGTCATATCTCTATCTCTTTTTTTGGATAATCTTCTCATGATATTACTACTGTCATAAATTTAAATTTTGTTGAACCTTGAGCTAAAGAAAGAAAAAGGATTAAGTGAACCCAATAAATTTTAAAGAAACTTATTACCATTATGAAATATATCTTAATACTTTAATCTTATTAAATATACTCTTAATACTTTAAAACTATTACTAAATACACTCTCCTGTCGTTTTCTATCAATAATTATTAACAAAATTGTTGACATGTATTGTTAGTGATTATTATTTGATGACTTGATAACTTTATTTTGCTAACTCATAGTATAAAATAAATAAATAAATAAACTTTTAAAAGACAAAAACGTAATTATTTTAGAATATAATAATGTATTAGCAATATAAATCACATTATTATAGTAAATGGTTTTCCGGGGGAAAAACATTTATTACTGTGAGAAAGTGGCCAGGGATTAGTGCGAGTTGAGAGGGTGCTGTTCAATAAAAGATAACTCATGTCTATGAAAATTGACTGCCGCGATAGTTTCCACGTCAGGAAGTGTACCACGGAATTTCAATGTTAGCGTAAATTTTATTTAATGCATTTAGAAACTGATGTTGCAAGTTTTTTTTGGGTAATGTTAAGCTTATTATTTTTTTATGAGAAGCTCATATATAAACTTTTGAGTGTCAAAACTGACATTAAATCATATTTAAGTACTTTTTTCTATTATTTTGGTTTTAATTTATATTATAACGTAGATAACATAATTTAAATTTTAGTACATCAATGCATGCTAAAATAATTTAAGTAAATCTATTATCCCAACTATGTCAATATGAGATAGTTTAGAGTTAGAATAATGTAACAAATTACTTTTGTCACCCTCAAAGTGGTGTAGGTCAAAAGGGTTTTGCCATCCATTATGATGGTACCATAAAGTGGTATTTTATCACTGATTTGATTTTGTGTCGTGCTGGTATAATATAAATTAAGTTGTGTCAGCAGTGTCAACATGACGGTTTAGCATAGCAACATATGTAAACTTTGTTGCTGGGGTGAAGTAGTATATATGCCTTTGACCATATTGAGCTCGGTTATTGGATGCAAGCACAAAAGCCCTTGAGTCAAGTTTAAAGTACAGGCCTAGGTCCATAGTGCTAAAAGCCCGATTGTTGGTGTTGAAGGATCACATAAATTACAAAAAACCAAGCTTAAGAAACTTATGTAAGAATGCATTTGTTAACAACACAGGTTTATTTTCTTTACAAGTGCTCAGTTTATAAATTTATTTTAAAATTTGTAAGAGTAAGTTCACCTGTTTAATAAGATCCATTTTGAGGCGACTCGTTAGATTTGCCTAATTGATCGCTCGAGGACAAAAAGCACGATAGGAAGACATAAAGTGTGATATCTTGGGTTTGGTGCAATGATACACCCCAGGAGCTTAAAGCTCTTCATCTCACCAACTCCAGGTTTAAACCCAGGTGTGTCCCCTTCTCCATATAAGTTGAAATTCCTATAAGTTCCTCTTACTTTTGGGCAAAAAAAAAAGTGTGATATCATCCGGTGGTGACTTGTGGGCTATGCTTGGGCGAGGGGAGACAACAAAAAGTGTCACACAATAGGCAGGGCTCAACTCAAAAATCAGGTCCGAACTCAAGTCTAATGGTGAGTCCAATAAGCATTCACGATAGCTGGCTGTGGAGTTAGGGTTGGGCATAGATAATGGGCTTGGAACTGATGTACAACTAGATATCTGATATAGATTGGACTTAAGTCTAAACTCTTGAGGTCTTCGTGGCTCAGGCCTCTGCTGGCTACAACTATATTAGATGGAAAAAAGTATGTTGTTTCACTTTGATGTTGATTGATTGTGATTAGTTAATTGTAAACTAATGTTACATAATGTGTAGTTTAACTCATTTAGATAAATGAAAATAAGTAAGATAAAGAATGAGACTAAATAGGTACTAGATTTACTCCCTATATTATCGTAGCTATATTAGGATTTGTATTTACTTAAACTTTGTTCACCAGTATGACAGGATCGGATGCATCAACTACTGACTATCCAGGCAAGATACCTTCTGGACTGGACCTCCCTAGTGATGTTGCAGACGGGAAAACTGAGAAATAGGGTGTTTGATTTGGCTCATATTTTTCAAGCTATTTAGAGTTGCTGGACAAAGCATAACTCCACTATTCTATTAAAGGTATTTTATCTTCTGAAAAATATAAATATTATTCAATTGAGATTTTTGAAAACATTGTTGGTTTTGCCTTGAAAATATCACAAATGCGGTCTGCAGAAATATTAGTTGAAACAAGTATGCACTTTAAGGAAATGAGATACCCAGTGCGTGCAACATATTAAATGGATAGTTTCTTATTAAATAACACATAACAGGCATTAAGTTAGCTTTAGCAATGGATCACTAGCAGCGGAAGTACCGATACCTTCAGTTTGCCTTGAGAACATCATAGTATGTTATTGGCCTTTTCCTTGACTCACCACTAAGATTCTGAGTATTACACGACAAGCCAAAACGAGGTAATTAGCATATTACATTAATAAAATTCATGGGAAATAGTATTGCGTAATAGTGGCGCTTTTTCATTTCATGTATGCGGATATGCATACCTCAACTGCTGAAGCTAGACGCAGAATAGTAGCTTCTCCCCATGGCCGACCAATTAGTTGCAATCCGATTGGAAGTCCTTGTTTGTCATAGCCAACCTTAATTTTGAACGTGTTAAATTTTTAATCATGAATACAATTTATACAATATTATAGTGTATTTTTTTTATCAAAATATTATAGTGTATGGGACATATCTAACAGATGATGGAACTAACCCCTAAACTTGGTACTAGATATTAGGATAAATTGAACATTCAAAATAATTGGGAAATTGTTAAATTAACTAAGTCAAAATTATTTTTTAGGTAATTTGTTTTTATCTTGTAACTTTGAACTAATTCAAAATTTATTAACTATTTTTTTTATAACGAAAATTTATTAACTATTAGATTTTGATACAAAGGCGTTTCAGCTTTTTAATATGACTTCAATGATATTAAAGAGTTAATTCCGTTACCTATTATTTATTGTACTAAATAAAATACAGCATTTACTCACTGGGACAGAAATGGCGGGGAATCCTAGAAGATTTGCAGCAACAACAAACCGCATAAGATACCCTGAAAACCAAAATGTGCGCAGTAGTAAATTTGTAATAACGGGGAGACACTAGCACAGTTAACTAAAATTCATGCAAAGGCAATGTTCTTTTTTTCTTTTTTCCAGGACGCGTCATCTTATATCTGAAAAGGGTGACGGTACACGTTTTTTACGCAAGGAACTGAAAAGGTCGGCAAATTATACAGAAATATTCCAGTCAAAACTAAAATCTAGCCAGTTTAATTAATTAGTCCCATGGCAATGCAGTTTTAATTCTTTGAAGATCAAAGAAGAAGTCAAATTTAGGATATTATGCACATATGATTCACAATGAATAGAACCTTCATGCAATTCCTTCGTCGAAAGTATTTTATCTTTACCAGGGGATGAAAATCAGTACTTACATTTTAACCAACCCCAAAAGAAAAATAATTGTCAGTTCAAGTTGACCTACTTTTTAGTGAAGGTAGGTGCATAAGCAATGTTACGCCAAATGATGCCTTGCAAAATTAGAAAGACGGAGAAAAAAATCCAGGAGGCCACTCACCTGTAACCACCATATCTGACTCGCCGCTTTTAAGAGCACTAGGAGGTATTATGGGTGCCGTCATGCTGTAAATGAAGTTCAGTTGAAGACTCACAAAATCAATAATAATAATCTCAAAAAAACGAATGTTAGGATCGAACTGAACTTTGAAACAGCATCAAGAGTGAATTTCTATAAGATGACTTTTACGACAGTTGCTTGTCAATGCAATACATACCCTGTAGTTGGAGTCACTATGACATCCACTTTCTTAAAAATCTCCATGTGGTAATGCATAAGCCTTCGTCTGGAACAAATCAAATCAAATCAAATCATATTTAGCACACTCAATCGTTTTTTTTTTCACTTTAACGGCTTATAGTAGGTAAAGTAATTTATATCGTGAACGACTTTTTAGAAGCATGCTATGTAACTTATGCAGATCAGTAAAAGATGTATGAGTATAAGGAACTTGAGGTAAGTTTGGTATCTCTGTTGTGTAACTCTTCGGCCTCACCTGATACGTTGGGCAGCAACATAATCTGCTGCCGTAAACGACCGAAAAAGTGCCATACTTGTACGAGTGTCATACGACAACTTTTTAGCTTTCCTACAGGAAACCATCATAAATCCCTCACATATATCGCTAAAGAATAATAGTTGATAATTTCCATTACTTTCATTAGCAATAAGAAGGATGCCCTTTTACAAATAGGCTATATTGCCATGTTGCAATTAGAGTACAATATATCCAAACATACCCATCTTCACAATCAGGATTTAGTCCGCATAAGCATTCAGAACCAATGGAAACAAGATGGGAAACTTGCATGTCATGAAGCTCTGGTACAGCAACCTCAATCATCTTCAGAGATAAGAAGAGAAATATGTAAAACTCATAAATGTCTGAATCTATTATCTATTATGCAAAACTGGGACTTGTTTTCTTTTCAACAAGAAAATGAAAATAAATAGCAAAATAATCATGAAGCACATGGTCATGATGATGAACTTACTTCACATCCATAGGCTTTTGACAACTGATTAAGAGCATCCTCACATTTATCAGAGACTTCAGTAGAGTGTACATCATTAAACCACTGCACAAGGATAATTACATACTTCATAGAAAGTACTTCATATTATACTTTAATACAATCTAATTATAGAGGAGAGCAGGATCAGTACCGGGGTGTACTTTCCTAGTCGTAATGACCCCAAAATATCTGAATCATCATTGGATGACAGAACTGGCAAACTTGCAGGTGGCTACAAAGGAACAGAGAAAATGTAAACATCATATTTACCGAAGAAGTAAACCACTAGAATAGGCTAGGGTAGAGCATAAAAATAACGAAAGTTGGTTTAGTAGTCATATAGCTACAATTTTAGATGTAGAAAAGAGCCTTAGATTTGAGAAGAGTAGCATGAGAAGTGGTTTTAAATGATAGCTAGGAATTTCCATCAGATAGCTTGATAAGAAGTCTACCTTCAACAGCATAACATAGTCCAATCTATCCAAATCATGGATTCTATATTCTACGCTAATTACTTATTTCATTTCACTCTTCTTGTTGAGTGTACGAAATAATTTGACCTCACTTTGATGAGTCTGAGATTCTACTATTTAAATGTTCATGTTGAATATCAAAACTGTTCTTTTTTATTACTAAGAACATCTACATAAGGGTTAAAAGTTACCGGTTTCATATTGATTTTACTTGCAGGAGAAGAACCCACCATAGCAGCATACCTGATAAATTATTAGTCAAATAAACACAAATCATCAAAAAGCAGGGCCTCAAAGTATATTATATAATTTTCAAGAACATTGCAAGGTTTCAAAAATTGATGTTGTGGATGCTGAAAAGGATTGAAGAGAAAATTATCCTCTTAAAAAAAAGATAATCTATTAATGAAGGAAATAAGAAACATGGTTAGGTTTAGAGGACTGCAAATCAGAAAGCAGTCAAGTAAAATGAAAGAGTTGGTCAAAAAGATTATCAAAAGAGGGAGATGTAAGGTTGCATACACTAGCATGACATCCTCCACTGTTGAAGCTATGGGTCCAATAATTTCCACAGTTCCTGAATCACATGTGGACCTGAAAAAACAATATATTCGAACTACTAATAAATCACTTTAAATGCTTTCTGACATAACTATACATGTTATTAATATGTAAATTTTTCAAACTAACCATCTGAATATTATATACTCTTTTTAAACATCATTAATAATATTGCAAGAATTTCTGAAGAATTCATCTAAGCATTATAAACATGTTACAATTTCACTCTGAAGCTCTTTTTGGACCAGAGAGTATGATATTGTTTTATACGACTTTGTAGAGAAAGTGCGACAAGAAAAAGCACCATGCAAGTGAGCAACTCAACGATAAAAGCAGTTCCAATTACCAGGACCATAAATCAAACTCTATAAATATTCTCCAAAAATTCCTAAGACTGAATTGAATAATATAAAATAAGAAACCACGGTTACAAGGCCAAAAAAACACACAAGGTTAAAGACCAGAACTATATACCTACTAGTAAAAGACATTGCAATGCCAAACAGAACAACACCACACCACCCCCCCCCCCCCCCTCCCCCCCCCGCCCCGGGAAAAAAAAACAAAAGTTAAGAAAGTCCCTTAACTAGTAAAAAGACGACGCTGTTATCTAACCACTAAGGTGCATTGTCTGCTTATCCCTACTCGGCATTGGTGTCCACCACTGAATTCCTCGGTTTCAGACAGCTATCATGACTTGTTCTATTTGAAGTTCTCTCATAGCAAAGAGCCTACAATTATCATTTGATGGTAAATTGCAACCTTCCAAAGATGAAAAACATGCGTTATTTAAATGAAAGAATTACTTATATTTTAATTATTGAGTACTGGAACTTGTAACTAAGCAGCAAAGCAATTAGTTTCTCCATTCAGGTCAGTACCCACTAATCCAGTGTGCTTTCTTCAATTAGACACTGAAGGGATTAATTGAGCACCTGGTCAAATAATTTGACAACCCTTAATCAGTTCTTCTTCCTTTAATAAAATTCTCTAGTTCTAATATTTGCTTTGATTGTTAAGCACTACTACCACAGAAACTAAACACACCTTTCCCACAGTGAACCAACAGGTTCTGTACTCTATCAATAGCATTTATTAGAAGAAGGTATACAAGGTGGAAGTGACAACACGTGCTCCTAGAACAATCTACAGCCCGAAACAGAACATTGAAACAGTATGAGAATTACCCATCCATATCTGTTCGTCGATATGTTGTCTTCAAGCCAACTACGCCACAAAGGGAAGAAGGAATACGGACTGAACCTGTCTTTCTCCATCATTTTTAAAAAAGAAGAATCAGTAAATAGTGAAACAGAGAAATAACAATCAGTTCAATACATTGTTTTGCACAACCTCCACCATCAGTTCCTAGTGCAGCAGAACATAATCCAGAAGCTACAATTGCAGCAGGACCTGAAGAAGATCCACCAGTATATCTTTCAGGTGCATGAGGATTTCTTGTAGTCCTGCAACAAGAAAATTCAAATGAAACACCAACCAAGCTTATGTGATTTTTCCATGCTGAAAGCTCGTTTATTATGTTGAAAGTGACATCAATATTCAATGAATAAAATCAACTCACCCATAATGAGGATTATTTCCTGTTGTACCCATGCCCAATTCATGCATATTTGCCTTCCCAACAAATATGACGCCACAACTACGCAGCCTTGCAACACTAACAGCATCCTCTTTAACCTGGCGAACCTCATGCAACCATGTAGTTCCACCTGTCATCACCAAAAGATTATTTCAAGTTCGTTAATATCAATTAGTCATAACGAAGATAAATTTCCTTACCTTTGGATGGATAGGGACAGCAGTCAATATCATCCTTGATGGCCATGAAAATTCCATCCAATATCGATAATGGATTTCCTACACAATCAAATTCAAATAGGAGGCTTAGTTGATTACCGGGAACCTATTGCCGCATGTTCACGAAGAATCATGCATGAAAGGGATTTTACTTCAACATCTGTGCAAGCATTTTTATCATAAGCAATACCTGCTTCAAACCTCCGAGTGGACGCTGCTGCCTGCTTCCTGACTTCCTCAGCGTCAAAGGATATCAATAGTGGAGTTGGGGGTTTCTTACCACTGATCTCCTCTATAACTGAGATGATGCTCTCTGCAACCTACATATGGACAGTAGAATCATTTCCTTTTACAATATCTTAGAAATAAACAAAAGTTCCTATCAGCTGAGTGCTACTCACCATAGAAGGAGTTACATTTCTAGATCGATAAGCATAAGCGTAATCACGTATCTTCCAGTAACGGAAGGAGGTAGATGAATTTCCCAGGAAGGCAGCAGGATCATAAAATGGAAGACACGCCAAGGCAGACTCAACTCTGTCTCCAGGTCTACCATCTTCATCAATGATGACAACACCAGGTTCCATTTCTAGAGTTCATATAACTTCCATCAGGGAAGGTGTATAAAAAATAACATTTCTATAAATGCATACACAAACAACATGGAACAAGCTAGTTTCCTTCCATCAATCTATACAAGATCTTATTCATTCCGTTCTAATTAGCCTGAAGTTTCACTAACAATCAGTATTTACTTCTGACAAATTCATCACACGAATATATCTAGAATGATATGGATTTCCATGAGCCTTATGAAGCTACATAAACAAAGAGAATTTTATGTTGCTTATACGACCAATGTGTAAGAACATAAAATAATTGAGCGACATATAGAAGAAGCTACCTTGAGGTGGATATTCAGGTATAAACATAGGTTCCTCTGGTATCACAGTGTTTCGCAACAACTGTTAATTATGAATAAGCAGAACATAAATCAAATTTCTTGGTGACTGTTAAGCTAAATCTATTCAAAAATCATAATGACCTAAGTTAACTTCAATACAGCGTATGAAAATTCAGGACATAGAAAACTAGTTTGGAAAGTTAAAAACACACCTCGTCAACTTTATTTTGCTTCTTCATCATAGACATTATCCAAGGACCTATAAGCGGTGCTTCAACTATCCTAACAAAGAGACTAAACACAAAGCCAGTCAAGTGTGGAGCTGCAAAACAAGAAATCAAAAATATATTAGAAGAATTAGATTCAGTTAGTTTCCATTTACTCATATTTTGATTTGAATGAAACCAAATCGTCACAAAACTACAAGGTTGAGACATAAGTCTGAGAAAGACCGTGAACAGGTTCCTGTTCATATTTGACTGTGGATAAATCAACGTCTTCCGCTGGCACCATTACACGCTTTTTCCCCATCTTCAGCAGCACTAACCTCCTTTTCCTCTTTCAATGATAAAGAAGCAGACTCTGTCGCTGTACAAATCAGCATATGTAACCAACTAAAACATGATTTCAAGACTGATATGATTCATAATTTTAAGACGATTCAATGAACATTTAGGATGAAAAATTCAAATTATATCACTCAGATCAATGATCTACAAGCAGAAAATTTCAAAAACATTTCCATGAACACAAAACAAACATCAAGGCCGGGAAATTTAAAATTTAAATATCAAATTATATCACTGTGAATAACTATTTTCGCTTGCAAGTACAATGAAAAAGGAAGAGAAAGAAGTAAAATTGAAGCTCTTCGAACTTCCGTTGATGATCAAGTTTCAAACTCCAACAATGCCAAGCACATACCTCGAAGTCGAAGGCAAAATCTCTATCGAAGTTTCTGCATCCGTGTGAGAGAGAGAGTTAGCGAATGAAACAGAGAGAACGATTTCGAAAGAGAGGGATGTAGTTGTAGAAAACATCGAGGATAGGACTGTCTTAAAAACAGGTCAGTGAAAGTTAGTTGCTATGCATTTGTTGCTTACGTACAATTGCGAAGTAGAATATGGCGCGTCTGGCTGGAGATTCTTAATTATAACATTTTTTTTCCCTCGTTAGTTATAAATTTTACTATTATTTTATAATACACATTATCTATTATCTATACTTATACGCATATTTTTCAATTTATCTTTTTATAAGATCTCAATTTAATCATACAATTAAACAATTTAAAATTAAATGTACTTAAAGTATAATCACTTTTTTTTTTGCATAAATAGCATCTTTCTCATTTGCGTTTTATATTAGTACATTCTCATAAATATATATATTATACAAATTAGTAACTTTTTATTTTAGTAACAAATATCATGAATTTTTAAAATATCTAAATTTAACTTAACCGAAAAAAATTGAAAAAAAAAAACTAAAAATTAGCTCTATGAATTTGAAATTAACTCGCAGAGGTAATGTATTATTGTTGTTATTAGATAAAGGGCATTGGTCACAATTAAGGACCTTCGATTGATTGCTGAGTTTAACGAAAATGAGGTGGGCGTACAAGTTGTAGGGTACACTGACTTTCCCTGATAAGAAAGAGGGACATTGGCTGTCGCTAAGGTTTTGGTGGGCAGTTGGGTTTTGGTGCAGTAGTTACTAAAGTGGGGCAGTGTAAATCTAAACCGTTGGATGAATTGATGGTTCCACAAGTCTCTGGCATTCAACGAGCGATAGTTTGTAACTTCCAACTACTGCATTATCTACATCAAACCAAAAGACTTATAGAAAACTTGGTCCAATAATAATAGGGTAATTAATGAACTTCCCCGCTCATTGTTTAGCATTTATATAGTTTGTCAATTTGGTGTAGACCCAACTACCGTGTTGTTCTTCTTCTTGCACTATTTTATTTGTCCTTCCAATTTTAGACTAGTATAAAAGAAAAGAGAATATAGCAAAAATTGAAATTTAACTAATAGCTAAAATTGTTTAACTTTATTTTTACTCTATTTTCATAAGTATTACTATGATACATTATTTTTTATTTTTATATAATTTAAATTTTTTTTAATAGTATAATTTTTAAGATTTTCACTAAATAAACTCATAAAAATTTTATATCAATCTCCATGTGTTTTTTTTTTTTAATTTCTTCCTTAATTTTTTATTTTCCTTTTTTTTATGTGTGAACCTATTCAAAAATATTACTTATATAAACAATAGATTGATATAAGAACTTTACCTTACATCATTTTTAAATTAGGTGAGAGAAAGTTATTAATAACAAAAAAATGTTTACATACCTGTCGCTGAAAATGGCCAAATACAAATAAAATAATTTATCGTGACATCTGAAAAATATAAATATTATTCAATTGAGATTTTGGAAACAATCTTAGTTTTGCCTTGAAAATATCACAATTGCGGTCTGCAGAAATATTACTTGAATCCAAAGTATTCACGCAACTTATTAAATGGATAGTTTCTTACTAAGTGACAAATAGTAACAGGGTATGGCGAAAGATACTGGATCACTAGCAGCGGAAGTACCGATACCTTCAGTTTGCCTTGAGAACATCATAGTATGTTATTGGCCTTTTCCTTGACTCACCACTAAGATTCTGAGTATTACACGACAAGCCAAAACGAGGTAATTAGCATATTACATTAATAAAATTCATGGGAAATCGTATTGCGTAATAGTGGCGCTTTTTCATTTCATGTATGCGGATATGCATACCTCAACTGCTGAAGCTAGACGCAGAATAGTAGCTTCTCCCCATGGCCGACCAATTAGTTGCAATCCGATTGGAAGTCCTTGTTTGTCATAGCCAACCTTAATTTTGAACGTGTTAATCAGAGGACGGAATAAAACAATATCTGAGACAAATCATACGAAACTGTAGTGTGTAATGTATGTAATCTAGCAAACGATAGAACTAACACTTAAACTAAGTACTAATTATTTGAATAAATTAAATAATCAGATATATCACCCAAAAAAGAATCAAATACTAGTTGGTAAATTTTGAGTTTAACTAATGCAAGTTTATACTATATGTTAAGTCAGATTTTTTGTAACTTTAACTTTGACCTAATTTAATCCAAAAATTAGTGAGTTTTTCCACACATTGTGTGGGTGGGCACAAATCAATTTTAAAAAAAAAAAAAAACAGGTGTCATTAAGAAAAGTAGGAGATGTGGCTTAACGAGTGTAAATAATATATGATGCAAACTTTGACCAAAATTATATTGATATTGATGATTATTAACTACTATATTTTGACACATTGGTGTTTTAGGTTTTTAACGTCTGCAATGATATTGAAGAGTTAATCCGTTTCCTATAATTGGTTGTCCTATATTATTATTATTATTATTATTATTATTATTATTACTAGACTATTATTACTGTAAAATCTACTAACATTTAGTTAGGGGTGAACACAGACTGAAAAATTAGTCATTTCAGTCTCATTCTAAAAAATTAATTGAGTAAAAATTGTTTCAATCATGTCTTAAATTTTTTTTTTTGTCCCATCTTATCCTGATTGTGTTCCATTCCCGTCTTGACTTTTTTGTCCTATCTAGTCCTAGTTAATTTTATTTAAAAAAAAAAAAAGGTGGTGTATAAAGTAATAAGCAAGTGTTAAAAGCATGTAAGAAAAAAAGAAGTTGGTATATAAAAAGAAAAAATAGAGGTGTAAAAAATAATATTATATTAAAATTTTTGTTTTGGGACTAGACAAATATATACTTATCGAGATATATTTATATAAGATTTAAGACAAAACCAGAACAGAATTTTACATGTTTTAATCCTATCTCAAAAATTAATATTATACCCCGGGATGGAACACTGAGACATGTAGTCCGTGCCCACCCTTCCATTCAGCATTGTGTATTGTTTAACTTGGCGGGGGGAAGAAAAACTCACCGGGACAGAAATGGCGGGGAATCCAAGAAGATTTGCAGCTATAACAAACCGCATAAGATACCCTGAAAACCAAAATGTGTTCAGTAGCAATAACAGTGAAACACAACTTCACAGTTCACATATCGCAGTTACCTAAAATTCATGCAAATGCAATGTATTTTTTTTCAGGCTACGTCATTGTACATCTGAACAGGGTGACAGTACATTTGTTTTGATATAAGGAACTGAATGGTTGGCAAATTCTAGAGCAATAGTCCAGTCAAAACTAAAATCTAGCTAGTTTAATTCTATAGGTGTTACTTAAAACACTCCTTATTAAGAGTGTTTGGTTAAAACAAACATGAATTAAGGGAGTAGGTAAGAAAAGTGTCTCTTAATTTCATGGTGATGCAGTCTTAATTCTTTGTTGATCAATAAAAATTTAAGAAATGATTGAAAATAAATATAACATTCATGCAATTCCTTCATCAGAAGCATTTTATCTTGACCAGGGGAGGAAAATCAGTATTTTTATGTTAGCCAACCAAAAAAACAATAAATTATCAATTCAAATTTGATATACTTTTAGGGAAGACAAGTACATAAGCAATGTTTCGCCAAACGATGCCTTGCAAAATTAGAAAGACGGAGAAAAAGAAATCGAGAAATTCCAACTAAAATGCAAAGCCACTCACCTGCAACCACCATATCTGTCTCACCGCTTTGAAGAGCTCTAGGAGGTATTATGGGTGCTGTCATGCTGTAACACAAATGAAGTTCAGTTGAAGACTCAAAACATCAATATTAATAATAATAAAAATATTAGCAGCAAAAACAGAGCCTTGATCTCGAAGAAAAGAATCCTACGCTGTATTGGATAAAATATAAAATTATTTTTAGACTTTCAGCAAACAGCTATAAGATTTTCATCAAATGACTTTTAAAAATTATTGTTTGTAAGACAATACCTACCCTGTAGTTGGAGTCACTATGACATCCACATTCTTAAAAATCTCCATGTAGTAATACATAATCCTTCGTCTGGAACAAATCAAATCCAATCAAATTTAAGTGAAGCAATTTATATCATGATCTATCTCTGAGAAGATGTATGAATATAAGGAACTTGAGGTAAGTTTGGCATCTGTGTTATGCAACTCTGGTCTCACCTGAGACATTGAGCTGCTACATAATCTGCTGCCGTAAACGACCGAAAAAGTGCTAAATTTGTACGACTGTCATATGTCAATTTTTTAGCTTTCCTGCAGGAACCAACATAAATCTCTCATATATATCGCTAAACAATAATAGTTGCTAATTTTAATTACTTTCACTAAAGATGAGAAGGATGCCCTTTTATAAATAGGCTATATTGTCTTGTTGCATTTACAGTGCAGTATATACAAACGTACCCATCTTCACAATCAGGATTTAGCCCGCTCAGACATTCAGAACCAATTGAAACGAGATGGGAAATTTGCATCTCATGAATCTCCGGTATAGCAATCTCTATCATCTTCAGAGACAAGAGAAACATGCAATCTCGTATAAATGGCTGAATCTATTATCTATTAGACAAAACTGGAACTTGTTTTTTTTTTCCAACTAGAAAATGAAAATAAATAGCAAAATAATCATGAAGCACATGATGTTGATGATGAACTTACTTCACATCCATGACCTTTTGACAGCTGATTAAGAGCAGCCTCACATTTATCAGAGACTTCAGTAGAGTGTACATCATTAAACCACTGCACAAGGATAATTATACACATTGCAAAAAGTACTTCAATTTATACTGTAAATACAATGTGCTTCCATAGGAGAATAGGGTCGTTACCGCAGTGTACTTTCCTAGTCTTAATGACCCCAAAACATCTGAATCATTATTGGATGACAGATTTGGCAAACATGGAGGTGACTACAAAGACACAGACAAAACGTAAACATCATATTTACCAGAGAGTAGGGTTATTAAATAGCTTAATCAGAAGTCAACGCTCTAACAGGATGACATAGTAATATATCTATTCTTGGATTCTATATTACTGATGTCATTTCACTCTTTTTATTGAATCTCTGATTTATTGTTTTTCTTTTTGGTGAAAAAGCCTCAGACTTGTTATTTTTTGGTCCCATGTTATATTTTCGATTCATTTGACTTTGGTTCTTTTTTCTTTCCCACGTGACTAGTGAAAAAGTTCTCCTTTTCCTTCCCTCTCCCCAACTATTTTGATGATTTGTTAGCAAGCCGCCATGCCATAATTAATTTGACCTCACTTTCGTGCTGTCTGTTTTTTTGTCATGTATAATCATTCTGAGATTCTACTATTTAAATGTTCATTATGAATATCAAAAATTGTTCTTTTTTATTACTAAGAACATCTAAATACAGCTTAGAAGTTACCGGTTTCAAACTGATTTTAGTTGCTGGAGATGAACCCACCATAGCAGCATACCTGATAAATTATTAGTCAAATAAACACTGATCATCAAAAATATGGTATATAGTGTTCAAAAAGCATGCCATTATGATCAAGGTTTTAGTACTTGACATCAACAATTGAGAATCTGTATCAAACAATTTAGAACAGCAGGCATAGCTTATACTGTTGAAATCATGTAGAAAATTGTATCATTGCGAGCAAAAAGGAGAATTAACAGCTAACTCATTTAGGATACTATCATATAGTGCATACAGAAGTCAGCAATGTTACGGTTGAACTTTCAGTGAAAAACTGTATTGCAAAGGTCGGAGCTTCCTAGGCATGAACAATATGAATCAGCAACAATCATGATGAAGGAAAGAAGAAAAATGGTTAGGTTTGGAGGAAAGCAAACCAGAAAACAGTCAAGTAAAATGAAAGAGATGGTCAAAAAGATTATCAAACAGATCAAAAGAGAGAGATTTATGGTTGCTTACACTAGCATGACATCCTCCACTGTTGAAGCTATGGGTCCAACAATATCCACAGTTCCAGAATCACATATTGACCTGAAAGAACAATATATTCGAACTGCTAATAAAGCTCTGTAAATGCTTTCTAACATAACTACACGTTATTAATATATAAACTTTTCAAAATAACCATTTGAACATTATAAACTCTTTTTAAACACCATTGATAATATTGCAAGAATTTCTGGAAACTTCATCTAAGAACATTAAGCCATGTTGCAATTGCACTCTGAAGCTCTTTCTAGACCAGAGAAATTGACATGGTTTTATGTGAATTTGTTCTGAAAGTGCAACAACAAAAAGCACCATGCTGGTTGGCAACTCAAAAACAGTTCCAAAATCCCTATAACCAGCATCATAAATCCAACTCTCTAAGAATATTCTCCAACAATTCCTAAGATTGAAATGAATAATACAAAATAAGAAACCATGGTCACAAGGCCAAAAAAAAATCACGGTTGAAGACCAGAACTATATGCCTGCTAGTAAAAGACACTGTAATGCCAAACAGACCCGGGTGGACAGGGACCCACAGACAAAAAATTAAGAAAGTCCCTCAACAACAAAGAAGACGACGGTGTTATCTATCCACTAAGGTGCATTGTCTGCTTATCCCAACTCAGCATTAGTGTCCACCACTCACTTTCTAGGTTTCATACAACTATCAAGACTTGTTCTATTTGAAGTTCTCTTATAGAAAAGAACCTTAATTTCTTAGAATTGCCACTTGATGATAAATTGCAACCATTTAAATATGAAAAACAGGCCGTGTATTAATCGAAAGAATTACTTATATTTTAATCATTGAGTACTCCCTTGTAGTTAAGTAGCTATTAGATCCTCCATTCAGGTCAGGACCTACTAGTCCAATGGTGCTTTCTTGAATTAGGCGCTGAAGGAATTAATTCAGCACCTGGTGGGACTGCAACATATGCTCCTAAAATAACACAGCCAAAAGCAGAACAATGAAACAGTGTGAGAGATTACCCATTGATATCCGTTCGTCCATATGTTGTCTTCAAGCCCACTACGCCACAAAGGGAAGAAGGAATACGGATTGAACCTGCCTTTCTCCACCATTTTTTAAAAATAATAATCAGATAATAGTAAAATAGGGAATAACAATCAGTTCAACACATTGTTTTGCACAACCTCCACCATCAGTTCCTAGTGCAGCAGAACATAATCCAGAAGCTACAACTGCAGCTGGACCAGAAGAAGATCCACCAGTATATCTTTCAGGTGCATGAGGATTTCTTGTAGTTCTGCACCTCAAGAAAATTCAATTGAAGAACCAACCAAGCTTATCTGATTTTTCCATGCCGAAAGCTAATTTTTCAGGTTGACAGTTACATCCATATTTAAATGATATATATCCTAAAAATAAACTCACCCATATTGAGGATTATTTCCTGTTGTACCCATGCCCAATTCATGCATATTTGCCTTCCCAATAAATATGACACCACACCTACGCAGCCTTGCAACACTAATAGCATCCTTTTTAACCTGGCGAACCTCATGCAACCATGTGGTTCCACCTGTCATCACCAAAAGATAGTTATAGATTTGTTTATATCAATTAAGCATAAGAAGAAATGTGTCATGTCATACCTTTGGTTGGATGAGGATAGCAGTCAATGTCATCCTTAATGGCCATGAAAATTCCATCTAATATCGATAATGGATTTCCTACAAAATCAAATTCAAAAAGGAGGCTCAGGTGGTTGCCGGAACCTATTGCCTCTTGTGCATGCGCAATCTTACATGAAAGGGATGAGACGGCAACATCTGTGCAAGCATTAGAATCAAAAATCACAAGCAATACCTGCTTCAAACCTCTGAGTGGATGCTGCTGCCTGCTTCCTGACTTCCTCAGCGTCAAAGGATATCAGTAGTGGAGCTGGGGGTTTCTTACCACTGATCTCCTCTATAACTGAAATGATGTTCTCTGCAACCTATTTGTGGACAGTAGAATCATTTCCTTTTACAAAATATTAAAAATAAACAAAAAGTTGCTATCAGCTGAATGCTACTCACCATAGATGGAGTTACATTTCTAGAACGATAAGCATAAGCATAATCACGTATCTTCCAGTAACGAAAGGGGGTGGATGAATTTCCCAGGGATGCAGCAGGATCATAATGCGGAAGACACGTCAAGGCAGACTCAACTCTGTCTTCGGGTCTCTCATCTTCATCAATGATTACTACACCAGGTTCCTCGTCTGATTTATGTAACATACAACAGGAAGGATGTATAACAAAAAAATCACACTTCTATAAATGCATATGCAAACAACACCGCACAAGCTAGTTTCCTTCTATCTATCTATGCAAGAAGATCTTATTCATCCCATTCTAATTAGCCTGAAGATTCAATGACAGTCCATATTTATTCCTAACAAATTAAGTACATAAATATATCTAGAATGATATGGATTTTTGAGAGCATTATGAAGCGACATAAACTAAGAGAAATTTATTTTGCTTATACGACAAATGTTTATTAACATAAAATAATTCACAAACATGTAGAAGAAGCTACCTTGAGGTGGATATTCAGGTATAAACATAGGTTCCTCAGGTATCACAGTGTTCCGCAACAACTGTTGATCATGAATAAGTAGAACATAAATCAAATTACTTGGTGACTCTTGAGCTAAATATATTCAAAAATCATAATGGCCTAAGTTAAACTTCAACCCAGCGTATGAAAATCTAGGAACATAGAAAACTAGTTTTTGAAAAACTAACAACACACCTCGTCAATTTTATTTTGCTTCTTCAACTTAGACATTATCCAAGGCCCTAGAAGTGGTGCTTCAACTATCCTAACAAAAAGACTAAACACAAGGCCAGTCAAGTGTGGAGCTGCAAAACAGAAAACCAATGAAATATTAGCAGAATAAAATTCAGTTAGTTTCCATTCACATATCTTTTAAGTTGTATGACACCAAATCATCAGAAAACCACTAAGTCAACATATAAGTCTGAGAAGACCGTGAAGAGGTTCCTTTTCATATTTGACTGTGGATAAATCAACGTCTTCCACTGGCACCATTACACGTTTTTTCCCCATCTTCAGCAACAGCAGGACTAACCTCCTTTTCCTCTTTCAATGATGACGAAGCAGACTCCAACGCTGTACAAATCAGCATATGTAACCAGAATATCCGAATAAAACAAGATTTCAAGATTGAGGTAATTTTAAGACGATTTAACGAACAATTAGGATGCAAAATTCAAATTATATCACTCATATCAGTGATCTACATATAGAAAAGTTAAAAACTAAAAACACAACTGAGACATGAATTACAATGACAAGAAAACAAACTTTAAGGCTGAAAAATTTAAAATTCAAATATCAAATTATATCACTTGGAAGAATTATTTTGGCTTGCAAGTGGAATGAAAATGAAAGACAAACAAGCAAAACCGAAGCTCTTTCAACTTCCATTGAAACTTACACGGATGATCAAGCTTCAAACTGCAAACAATGCCAAGCACATACCTCGAAGTCGAAGGCAAAATCTCTACTGAAGTTTCTGCAACTGCTTGAGAGAGAGTTTGCCAATGAAACAGGAGAGACGATTTTGAATGAGAGGATTGTGGTGGTAGGAAACATCGAGGAGAAGGCTGATTAGAATATGGCGCGTACTGATCTCTCTCTTAAAAGTGATATTTTAAAAGAGAGATTAGTGAAGGCTAGTTGCTAAGTGTCTGTTGTTTTCGTACTGTTGCGGATTAGAATATGGCGCATCCGGCATGGCGGCAAGAGATTTTCATTTGTAACTTTTTTCTTCATTATCTGTAATTTTTATTTAAAATTCGATCAGATGTATTTATATTATATTCATATAATTCTTTTTGTATAAATAAAATATTCTTACATCTATTTAGTCTTATATCTAGTTTAGTTTTATATTATTATTATTACATGACAGTTTATTCTAGCAAAATTTATGTTTTTTTCTTCAAATTATTTTTTTAAAATTTTTTTTTTACACTTCTAAACACTTTAAATCCTCTACTTTAAATCTTAAATTTTTAACTCTAAATTCTAAACTATTATTATCACTAACTTCACCTATTAAAAACATAAAAAAAAAATAGTGATAATTAAGAACCTTATAAGTTGATAGACTTAATAATAAATTTGTATACTACAATATATGGGTGGTCAAGACAAAAAACAATAAGGAAGGACAAAGAGAAACTAGTGATAATTAGAGGCTAGAAAAAAGGAGGTTGAAGTTTCATTATTAATGTTAAGATTTTATTAATGAATAATCAAATAAATACTTTTATAAATGTTATATGAGCATCAATGTCTACCATAAATTTAATGAACTCAAAAATTTATCTAACCTAAACTTTTTTTCTTTCTCTAACAAAATAAACACTAACGACCCTCAACTGATTTGTGAGTTTTACAAGTATGACGTGCGTATAATTAGCTAGCGAGATACAGCTCTCTTTTTAAGAGTATTTACACCGTACTAAATCACACCAAAATAATCAAAACCAATCGAAGATGGTATGAATTAGTTCTTATGTGCTCAAACCATTAGTTTGGTTTGGTTAGGCTGTTTGAAAATTTTTTATATTGTTCCAAATTGAATAAAATCCACCATTTGTAGTAATATAGTGTGGGAAGATTTACAGTATCATTTTAATGTTTCATCTCATACTTTATTCATTATGATTTTGATAAAAAAAATTAAATAGAATTAAGGAGTTCGTAACTTCGTATGCTAACCGAGACTCTGCAATTTGAATCATGTCTATATTTTACTTCTCATTTTATACTGACATTAGAATTACTTGTAATTAATTACTCCGACTACCTGATATTAAGTAAATCAGACAACTAATCGATTGTAAGTCATTTAAATTTACGTCACTCCTGTTTTGAAAGAGAATTCTGCATTTAACAGTACTAACTCTATTGAAAAGCTACAGAACATTTCTGATCCCTACTTCAATCATAAGCAAGCTACTTATACTTTTGGTAAAATTTAATTCACTATGAATTCAATAAAAATATAAATATATACTCCATATTACTATGTATGGAAGTTTAAATGTTCTTACAGATATAAAGATAAAATTACTCTATATCCTAAGTAGTTCCAATAATACCAGTAGTTAAAGACTAGTCTTTTCCTTGGTAAAAAGTCAAATTATCCTCCTTATTTTATTTAACCTTCTCTTATTTAAATGGTCTTTTATGTCCATGGTATCCGTTGCCATATGATTTTCCAGGTATACCTTTTACGGAAAATTGGCATCTTACAGCATATGCTTGATTCAAGTGCATTACAGGCAATAATACCATATGACGGCTGCTGCTGTTTTTTATTTTATTACAATTTTTAAGCTTTAATAGCTAGGCAATAAACTTCCATTGACAACTCCAAAGACCATGAATAGATAAAATGATGAGTAGTTGTACACATGCTTCTTTTGAACTTAAACTCAAATAAATGCACATGCACCAAAATGAAAGTTGACACTATATATATATATATTTTTAATTGCTTATGAAATAAATTTATATTAAGAGTCAAACAGCAATATATAGGTAAGGAATTTTTAATTATAATGGCTTCTTGACTCATTTGTGAGGATAGTATATGTGAAGAAAAATATTAAATTAAGCATTACTTAGAGTAAGTGGATTAGTGGAGACACTACTTTGAAAAGTTAGTTAAAAAAAAAAAATTGATATATAGAAAAAATACAGCTCAACTCGATATCTGAAATATTTGGTAAGATGGCTTAGACTATTTTTAGTCATAAAACTCTATATGAGTTTCATATAATATTATTTATATTATTTTTGTGAGTCTTATAATATATATATATATATTTAATTTTATATAACTTAAATAATTTTTTTCCTCTACTCATATTACTCTTAAAATTTTTTAAATAGGTCTCACAAATTATTTTTTTTATAAACATTTTCTTTCTTCTTAAAAAATATAAAAAAAACCTTCTCAACCATACCTACAACAGCAATTAAATTTGTAACCTTCTTCTCTATCTTTCCTCTACATCATTGTCCTCTAATTATATATATACATAAATGACGATACACATATTTATGCAACGCGTAAATAACTCCCATTATAGAGGCTCTTAGATGGGTTCAACTTGCAACTCGAGGATACAACTGTCGTTCTACGTAACATTGAGGGCATATTGGTAATTCTGTGTTACGTAATTGACGGGTTGAATCTATGTCGGATCGGTGACCTCCCAAGTCGGGTCTTCGAGTCAAGATCCGGTCCTAATTCGAGTTCGGGTGCAACAATATGGTTCTAAACCTCTAATTTTTGTATTTGGTTTGAAAAGGGGGAAAAAAAATCATACTTGCAAATCAAAGAGATACAGTTGACATTGACATTGATTTGGATGGGTAAGAACGTGTTGAGAATTCAACACATTAGGTAAAATAATTTATTCACACTATGTCGCACTCCACTTAAAAATGGAGTGTCACTACTGAGAAGAGATATAGGGACCAATGATTTTGCTTTTGCAATTTAATGTAATTGGCGTACTTTTGATTTATTTGTTTAGTTATTTTGGTCATTGCAAATTAAAATGGGAAACAGGTTTGTTCTGGTCAAGATTCCAATTGACAAATCGGTGGAAAAACATAAAACCAATTGTAATTGAGACAAGCAACATCTGAAACATAGTAACTTTACAAGATGAAATCCAAAATCGCAGTTATCCTCATCATCCAGGACCACATAGAAGACGAAAAGGAAGTCGATGAAAAGGAAATGTAGATTTTATCTAGGAGCCCTCTTCTTCTCTTTTACTTTCATGAGCTTCTCTCTTTGTACTCATTTGGTTTTGTATACTGTGTTAAAGTAAATGCTTCCAATAAAATTTTCTTATTAAGAAAATACTTGTGAGAAACTCAAATATATATACAAAAAATATTACTATACATTTCAATCTCAATCATTGTTTTTTATAATTGTTTGTATACAAAATGTTTGTTCAGTTACAAATAAATTGAGCCAAGGCAAAATTCTTCAAGTTCTAAACTTTGAAATCTACTTATAAACAGAAATTTGCCAAACAAATCTTGTACAAAGTGTGTGAAAATGCCTTGGTTATTAAAAAAAAAATTATGACTTACCTTGTCAATTCATGTTGTTTCATCAAATTAAGCCAAAGATCCATGCAGGAACTGGATGGACAATTACATGTAGATTTTATATTAGATAATTTTGAATGTTTCAGATAAACACGACGCAACAAAGCCCAATGAGAAGCCAATTAGATTCCCAACTTTACAAGGCACATACACCAGCCAATTATGAAGAACAAAGTGGGTTCAGTCTAGCCTACAGCCATAAGCTACCTCAAGTACTTTTTCCAACGCGTTGATATTTTTATCCCATTAATTATCAATTGCACCAAATGATTACTGTTCTTATAAAGTTTTGAATATTAATCTTATATTTTAATTGTTATTAACCATCTCTGTAGTACTAAAAAAAACTCAGCAAAATGGTAATTTTATATATATAAAGCCTTGGCTAGTTTATGTAGGTGTCTTCGCTTTGTCCACCTCTTTCCCTTCCTTTACAAGTTGCAATTCTTTCCATTCCAGACGAGAGGGGGTCACATAATAATCCAATCTTAGTCAACAATCACTCTCTTATCCCTTGTTACTCACCCTCACTCTTTCAATCAATGCCATGTGGGTCCCCGCCTCCCACCCATGACCAAAGAGTCCAGCTATTATAGGAGCCAATGCTTCTCTTACCACGAATGTCAGCCTCTCCCATCCCCTTTGCCTCTTTCTTTTGCCACCTGGCCCCAACCCCCAGGTAGCACCCTCAACTTCACGCATCGCCTCAACTTCCAACTGCATCCTCTCTCTCTCTCTCCAACTCATCACCCTCACAGACATTTTTTATTTCAACAATATTATAATTAATGATAATATTATTTATTATTAATTAAATTTAAAAATAAGAATAAAAGGATCTCCCACAAAGCGAGTCTTCCCTCTTGTCACCGTCTCTCTCCCGCCTCAACCCCACAATGGAAGATTTACCCATTTGAAAAGCTCCACCGTTGTGGTCTCAACTCTGCAAAAGAGCACTAACTAAAATGGAGAACTATACGTACACTTCATACCCAGATTCGGGTGATTCTTCTCCTCGCTCTAGAGAGATTGAGTTCGAGAACCCACCACCGTGGGACGATCAGCAACCCCCACCGAACTACAAAGCTAAATTCATCTGTAGTTATGGCGGCGGCAAGATCCAGCCTCGGAGCCACGACAACCAACTCTCTTATGTTGGAGGCGAGACCAAGATCCTCGCGGTTGACCGGAACATCAAGTTCCCCGCCATGATTTCGAAGCTTTCTGCTCTTTGTGATGCAGATGTTACCTTCAAGTACCAGCTTCCCGGTGAAGATCTCGACGCTTTGATTTCTGTCACCAACGACGATGATCTCGAGCACATGATGCATGAGTATGATCGGCTCTACCGACCTTCAGCTAAGCCGGTTCGGATGCGGCTCTTCCTCTTCCCCGTCGACAACCAGCCGCCGGCGAGCTTTGGGTCCGATCGGGACCGGTTCGTGGAGGCTTTAAATACCGGTCCAGGTTTAGTACCACCTGACCCGGTGAAGAATGCGCCAGGTGCTAACAACGTCGATTTCCTCTTCGGTCTAGATAAGGGGGTTCCTCCGGCGGCACAGCCGCCTCCAGTTGGTGCGAAGTTTCATGATCCAGTGCCGGAACCGGTGGCTCCACCACCCGAGTATCAAGTACGAGGAGTTGCCCCTGGTGATCGGGTCCCGGGATCTGATCCGGTTGTGAGCCCGATTGAGATGCAGAGGCAGTTACAGCAGGAGATGCAGCGCCTACAAATTTCGGAACAAGAACAAGCTGCTTATCGGAGAAGAAGCGAAGACAATCTGGTCGGAGGCTACCCCGCCGGAGATTATTACGTGCAGAAGTTCCCGGAGAAAGCTCCTTCTTCTAATGTACCAGCAACCGCGCAACACCCTGGCTATTGGCCTGGAAAACAAGTGCCCGGTGATGGTTTTCCGGCGACGGTGTCAGGAGGGGACCAAGCAGTTTACGTAATTCCGGCGCCGGGAACATTCTATCACGCGCCGATCATGCGTGCTCCAGCGGTACCCGCACCCGCCACTCAAGGCTACTACACAGTGCAGCGAATGGCTTCTGATGGTTACCGTGAACAGCCAATGTACAGCGCCGTACAACCTCCGAAAGCGCCATTTTCGTCAGCTCCAGCCACTATGGCACCTGCGCAGCAGGTTAAACCCTCCACGTATGCAGAAGGATACGGCGTCGTTCGGCCAGCTGGGATGCCTGATAATATTAATGCAGCTCCGTACGCACAGTTGGCGTATGATAGTGCAGCTGGAAGACAGGTTTACTATACTGCGCCATCAGGTGTGATGCACTCTCCGCCGTACCAAGGGGTAGCTCCCGCAGTTAGCGCGGACAATAGACCACCTGCAGTGGCTTCAATGGGTCAGGAGGTTAAGGCAGTAAATAAGGTTTCTCAAGGTTCAGTGTGATAATTACAGTTCCGAGTTAAAAATAATAATTATGTTTATGTCAAAATATTATGTTAAATCCTTTTCTTTTCTTTCCTATTTTCTAAAATACGTATATTATTAGCCTTCGATGCCACTGTACACACTTCTTGCCTATTGGAGATGGAAATATCATGGTTATGTTCAGATGTCTTCTATGGCAATGTTGAGTGTTCAAATTACCTTTGCACGTTAAAGTAGCATGTAATATATAATATTATAATATAATTTATAAATGCATTTTAATTTCCACAATTTTACCTTGAATATAGAATATTTTTATTCAAAACTTCATGCGAAGACTTTGAAATTGGGATATCTTGAATTATTATATTATTTAATATACTTTTCCTTGTTTGCTCATCCATTAAAACACAGTTTCAATGGAAAAGTTTTACTTAAGAAAGGAAAAACATACAAGGCATTATATATCTGTTTGAATTAGTTTTTTATTAAAAATATTTTTAGAAAAAAATACTTTGTATGATTTTTTATATGTTTGGGTTGGTTTAAAAAAATAGAAGTATTTTTAAAAGTTATTCTAAAAAAGTAAAAAAAAAACTATATAAACTAATAAGGTTATAAAACCAATCTGAATGTGCTCTATCTTCTGTTTAAAAGATTTCAATTGCAAAATCACTCTCAAAGTCCATCTATCAAATTGTTGTCCTTTCTAGAAAATATCAACATTGTTAACATTTTGTGTGAACTCTTGTCATCATGACATGTGAACTCATAATTTGCAAAATCTTTTTTTCCACAATCCAAGCTCTAAGATTGATAAAAATTTATGCCAAAAGACATTATCTGCAAGTGCAAATTAATTATTCTGTCTCTATCTCAATCCTACCAACTATTCTGCATTTGAGCATGCATCAAAAGGCACACAAGGAAACAAAACAAGTAGCCATCAAACACCAATACATGCATGATATTGTGGCCGAATAAGATCATTTTGGATCCCTATATTTCTTTCCCCATCCAATACACTAGCAGTTGACTGAGTGTGAAGGTTTAGTTAGAAATCATCGTCCAAAATCATATTTTATAAATTAATCAATTGAGATCACATCTTCTTCCCATAAAACAATGTTTTATGAAATTATTTATTGTGTTACTATTTTTTATTAGTTAAAATTTAATAATTTATTAATTAATAATATGTATTAGTTTTGATAATAAGAAATTTAAGTTCGTTAATTTAAATTTAAATTTATGTACGTATAAAAAATATTTTAAATTTTTTTTATTAATTTAAATTAAATTAACTGTGAATTAAAAGTTTTAATAATAAATTTGTGTTTAAATAAAAAAAAATTTAAATTAATTGATTTTTGATTAATGAAAAACAACGAGAAATATAATGTTTTGTGCTTAAGGACAGAAGATTGTGTCCTTATAATTTGGCTAGGGTAGAAAACTATGACCCAACAAGAAAAGGTGGAATTTTGCATAGACCAAGTGTGCTATTTGTGAAGAATCAAACGCCCATGATTGCCCCACTACGGCTTCCTTTGAATTTAAGAAGAAGAATTAAGGATGACTCTTTGTCAGCGTCATCCCTATTTTTTTTCCCTGGTAGTTTCATTATGATTCACACTAGGGAAATGTCACTGTTTTGATGACATGCCTTGAGACGGCGTGGCGCCAATCCATGTTGGAAAAGTGTATAGCTAGCTAGGTGGAGTTAATAATTATATATATCTTTGACTTCTCCATCAAGAGGACCACTAATTCATGTGCTTGATCAACCTAACGAGTAAATGAATAATCTTTCATTTTCATCCCTCTTCTCTGTTATTTTCTTCCGGTGGAATCAATCTTGTTTTATAATAAATTAATAGTGTTCTCATCTAAAACCCACATAAGGAATTCCTGAAGATTTTTATGCAACAATTTTTTTAGAAAAAGAATAAATGTACGATTTTTATTCTATAGATTTATCAATTATAGTGGTAACGAAAGATCACTTTTAGTATTTACAGTTCAGCACTTTTGGCATTATTTGCTATTTCTATTTTGCATTTGATTTTTCTAGCACTTCTGACTTACAAATGAGGCAACTCATATATTGTCCTTATCACATTCATGTACAATTTTTTTTTTCTAGGGCTGTAATTCATTATACCTGTTTTCAATTTTCACACATTATTCTTTTCGATACATTATTGAGATTTAAATTGTCTTACGTTGATAATTTTTGTTGGTAATGTTATACAATATAAATTTTACTATACATTAGTTAAAACATTATGTTAAAAAAAATTACAAGCATTTGATCGTAATTTATTTAGTTATATTGTGTGATTATATACAAAAGTACATAATAGATTAGTTTGAGTCATATCTTTCAGGTAAAAACTTTCAATCTTAGCCAGGAGAAATGTTTTGCAATCTTTCCCTGGGAAGCACGACAATGACGTGCGTTCTATGAATGAAAAAGAAAAGCGTAGCGACAAATTGATATTCAATGCATCTTGAATGTATGTCAAAGGTTCAGTAACAAAACGAGCAAAATTCTAGTGGTTGAGTCAAGCAAGGAAGGTTGATGGGCAATCTCACGAATGGTTTTCGTGAATCAGGTCAATAAAATAGACATAGGGGACATATCCTTGCGGCCCTTATAATGTTAAGGAAATTTGGTTAAGTTGGTAAAAAATAGAATTAATGAATGAGATTTAATTAATAATTATTATTTTTTAATAAGAATTTTTTTATTTTTTGTATTCAAATTCAAATTCTCTTAAAACTACGTTAAAATAAAATGTTCAAATCAAAATCTTATTTCACAGAAACATAACATAAATTCAAGTTTCACAATAATTATTTAATAGATAATTTATAAATATTTTTGTAAATACTGTATGTGTCTGTTCTCACCTTTATAAACCTTCTAGACCAACTGTCCTATTTTTTTTTTCTCATAAAATTTAAAAATAAATACTCGGTGCTTGTAATTGATAATATTATTATTAAATAATTTAAATTTGAGAGCTGAGGTTAGAACTAATTCAATTATTAAAGGACTGATTTTTTAAATACTGTTACTTTGACTTTATCTCCAACCAAAATAATACTTTAACTTATTAGTCACCCAATAAAAATTATCTAGCATAGCTCTACTACTGTGCTCAATCCTTTCACAAGTATTTAGCAGAGACTCGTCCTATTTGTTGCTTATTTTTCTGTGTATCATCATGCTGTGTATAAAAAAGTTATCAAAGAGTAAAGCTGAAGTTTGCTCAGCTACTAGATTTTACGAATCAGATGATGCAATAATGATAACGCGTTAGATTTTTTAGGACATAAATTAGAGCAAAATGTCGTGCACTTTGTATTAGTATATGAAATAGTAAAGGGTGCTAGCTAGTGAGCTTACCAGCAAGAAAAGAGACCCACATGGCCACATGCAAAAAGTGAGTTTTAACGCGGCATGCACGGTCTATTCTATTTAGCCTAATCAATGCTGTTAACTTTTGCTTAATTAGATAGACGTTTATTGACACTTTTACAACTTATGCTTGGGGAAATAAGCAAAGTCTCAATGAGATAATTAAAAAAAGAAAAGTTTTAGAGTGAAAAATATGAAGATAAATTCTAACAAAGGATAATTCAATAGAAATAAATTAAATTTTAAGGTATCTCAAGTCAATTGTTTTAATATTATATTTATTAGAAGAAATATTAATTATTACTTTTATTCTAAATAAAAATTACCTTTATACTCAAAAGATATTGAAACATCTTTGCTTAAAAGAAAAAAATAAGGTAGCCAAGTTTTTTTGTTGGAATAAGCTTTAGAACTTTTGTTTTACATTATGATTTTGTGTAAAATATTGGTTCTTCCGGAGGGATAATATATAAAAAATCTTGGTTCCTCCGTTCAATAAGAGTACTGCAAAACTGAATAATCAGGGCAAGTAACAGGACCACGCTGTATTAAAAACTCTATCAGTGGGCCTTTTTATAACTAATCGGCAAAACTACAGCGTAGGCTGTAAAACTTTATTTGGGCCCATAGCAAAGCTGTCAACAATCATAGAGAAACCCAACATGGATATATGTGCTTGGGCTCTTCCTAGCCGCGTAGAAAACTAGTTTCCTTCCTTAGCATAATAACTCTTCCTCATAGTCCCGTTTATAATTGGGTTAATACATTTTGTTCAACTTTTTTTATTGATTTCTTTTTGGTATAAATCATAATATTTAATATTATATTAACTAATTAAGTTTGAGTTAATTAAAATTATAAAATTAATAAATAACTTAATATATTTATTTAAGAGAGAATAAATCTGTATCAATTAATTAATATGTTTAGTGGTAAAAATATGGTCTTTTTTAAAAAGTAAACTTATTCTATGTTTGTTATGACACTTAAAATTTTAATATTGACAAACTCTATGGAAGGATAATAATGCTAATTGTGGAAAAGACACATCCTTTTTAAACTATACCCATAGATATATATGTACCAATCATAGAAATAGGATCAAACTTCCATTGATGGGGCGCGTTAAGTTGATTGTGACTTTATATTAACTTATTAGCAACCAACAGCCCACTGCTTTTCACCTTTTTTTGGGGTCTCTGGCTGCCAACGGTGGTATCATTAAGCTTTACGAACTATTTAGTGCTATCCTTTTCCCATAGTGGTGAACATCGATCTCTTACTTAGATGGGAATTTAGTATCTCATAATGAAAAGTAATTCTCGAGATGATGGGAAGTTTGTCTTCAAATACTTTGTCCTTAAGTTATATCAATAAAGATATTTAGACATTTCATGTTAGTAATGCACGCTTCACTAATATCTTTACATAGCAAAATAATAATAATAATTCTAAGTATTTTGAATGATTTACATGATATGAGAAAAAATAAAATTAAATTCTTCCATATTTGAAACCAAGTGATGATTTTGTCAACTTGAAGAATCAAACAATTACTTCTTCTTCTTTTTTTCACTTAAAATATTAAGATTAATTTTTATTTAAAAAACGAAGTAATAAATATTAAATTTCCTCCATAATTTTAAACTAAAAATTTTTAATTTTAAAACTTTACGACTCCACAGACTCTCACTTAATATCTTGGTTAATAAATTTTTCAAATTGAGTATCAAAATATTAGAGTATCGAATGGTGGGTTTAATCTTGATTCTTTTACTCTTTTTTTTTTTTTTTTTAAGATCATTTGTTATATAAGCATTAATTAATTTAAATTTAAACTGGATAAAATTATAAAAGTAACATAATTTTTTTATTAATTTTTCAAGAGACTACATGTTTAAAACTTAATTGTGAAACCTTTGTTAAGCTAAAACAATGTTTGATGTATGCTTTCCATGGTATAATTCCTTACCTTATAGCCAAGTCAGCTGAGGCAAGAATCCCTATAGCCACCCCGCTTTGCTTATATCTGAAATGTGAAACTTCCTGCCATTGCGAGAGAGGATCAAAGGACATAATATTTATACTTACATATCTCTATCAAGAAAAATAAAATTCAAAAGCCCTCTCCACTTGATCTTAAAAAACAATTTTTTGGATCAGTAAAGAGTTATTTGATCTTAGAGAACAATTAGGAGACGTGTTTACAGCGTATGGAAGGAATAGATTCGACCCTAAAAGCTTCTGTACGAAAATACAATAAGATGGGTACTATTCCAACTAGCCCTCTCCACATCCATGTTCATGTGAGCGCTTTTTAGATTCGAACTTTTCTTTGCATTCACATGGGAATGCAAGGCTTCTACCCTTTACAAACTAGAAGAAGCTTCCAATCCAATTAGATATAAAGTTGCATTTCCAGTATTCTCCCTCTTAGTAGCACGCCACATGTTAAAAGTGAGTCCAAAATTCTTGATATTAGAATTTTAAATCTGTGTTATTCACGTATAGATATTTTATTTATATGCTTTTTTAATTCTTGTATGCATTTTAACAAGTGAACATATATTAACTAATGAACACATTAAAAGAAAACATATATCATGACCAAAAGTATATATGGATATATGGATTTGAATAAGTATATTTGGATGTATTGGTTTTATTTGTGAGTTTGTGTTTACGTTTTAATAAGTGGATATGTGTCAATTAATAAATATGTCAAAAGATAACATGTATTATGATTAAAAGTTATAACTCAAAAGACTCATTTTAAAAAAAAAAAAAAAAATCTTTACTCATATTTTTCTAAGCATATATGAATATGAATATTCATATATAAATTTTCCATAAATTAATTTAGCCTATAAATAGACTCCTGTTGCCACATTAACAATTGTAATGCAATCACAATAAGCAATCTAGATTCGTTTCAGATCATTAGGTTCTATTATTATAGTGATTCTTCAAAGATGGATAACTGTCTTGAACTATAAAATATGCGTGCCTCAAAGCAGTGACTCTGAAGTTATATACCAAAGTCCAATTCAATTGTGATTTGAAATGTCTTTTTCTGGAGCTTTCTTAATTCTCCCCACTAGTTATATTCCTTTTTGCCTTTTGCAAGAAGCATGTCTATATATATGTTCATAGGAAAACAGTTCCAAAACCCAGATTCAAGTTTTGGTCTGTCTTCCAGGAAAGCTCTAAGAGATCTTCTGAGTCTCTCTGGTTTTTCAAATTTGGGTTGTTTTTGCAGAGATGAGTGAGATCAAATATGGCTATCCCTATCCTGCTCAAGGTACATACAGTTCTCAATTCATCTCTGAAAGTATGCCTATACCCTTTTTCACCCTTTGAATTTTCTTCAATGTCTCTTTCTTTTTCTGTTCTGATAGCAATGGAACTACCACTAGCAGCTTAAATTTCCTCATGGAAATTAATCATTATTTGAACTTGAACACCCTCTATTTGTATCTTTTAATTTATTAGTACTAATAAATTTGGGTATTTTCCTCTAGGTCCCTATCAAGGGCCACCTCCTGTGGCTGCACCTCCACAGTATTATGCTGCTCCACCACCCAAAAGAGAGCCAGGCTTCCTCGAAGGATGGTAAGTAATTCTACATGTTAACTCTTCAATTAAGCAAAAAGTGATCACAAAGTGTTCGATGTTTTGCCAAGCAGAACTTAAGAGGTATCCTTGTTGCTGCAAGTTTTTTAACTTTGCGTTTTGCTGGTTTTGCCCGAATCTGCAGCCTAGCAGCCTTGTGTTGTTGCTGCCTCTTGGACGAGTGCTGCTGCGACCCAACTATTATTTTCGCAAGCTAAGTCATGCTATGGCTTCAGCATACACAGAAAGGCACTATGTATTTATTGTAATATTAAAGAATTGTTATCGTGGATTCCATCAAATATCTATGTATGAGTACTAATCAAATTGCCTTTTATTAATTTAATATAAAAAAAAATAACTAAGGTATGGCTGAGAATTAATAGTCTCTTGGCTCTTCTCCTTGTTTTTATATTAAAAAAATGAAAATGATAAAGACCTGTAGAGGATAGGTAAGGGATTGTTTGATAAGCATGAGAGTCCGATTGATGTGATAATAACAAGTATTTTTAATGAAACCTCATTTTTTTTTAACTACCTTAGATATTTATACACATACGTTTTGCTGTTTTTAGTTGAAATGTAAAGGAAATTTTCTAAGCTTTTAAAGAGTTGAGTTTTTGCCTTTTTGGTTGCATTAGTGTCCACAATAAAATAAGAAGTTATTAACTAATGATCTCTGAGTACTGCAAGAGATAAAAAAAAAAAAAAAATGAATCCACATAATGCCGTCGATGATTTATTTTTAAAAAAATTAATTTTAAAAAAAAAAGAAATTAAAGAAAAAGTATCTAAATTCAAGGTTAGGTCATATGTCTAAATTTCATTCCCTTATATTAGTAAAAAAAAAAAAATCACTCCCTTATATTTTTAACTAAAAAATTTAATTCTATCTCATGTTCTTTTAATCATTACATGTGAAATGACAAGTTTAACTTTAAAAACTTTCTATAAATAGTAATAGATTTGTACAATGAAATACATTTTCACCCTTGACTTTTATATTACTTATAATAAATTAGATTATTAAACATTATAGTAATTTCAAACTGCCTCACCCAACTTGGCTCTCTTCTTTACTCTTTTGCAAGTTGAACTCGTAGTAGCTATAAATAGATCGATTTTTAATTAAAACAAAAGAGAGATAATTCTGATGTTTATTAAACTTGTTGGTGTTAGTTTCTGAACAAAAATAAGAAAGTTGTATCTTTTCTCCCTACCATAAGAGCATGATTTCATAATGAGTTATCTTTTAGTGAGAGGTCTTTCAGAAACGATACCTGTAATAAGAAATAGTTTGCCCACTAATCAAAACGGTGTCCAAGTTGATTTCTAATAGAGACTTTGGAGGATGTAAAAAGATTCCAATGAAAACATATCATTTTCATCATACAAAAAAAAAAAAAAATACTATTAAAAATTATAATATAGTAGTGTGGTACATCAATGCGTGATTATGACTTTAATAATTCATTAAAAAGTGATTAACAGCTTACTAAAAACAAAACGATTAACATAATAGGGCCAATTGTGTTTTACTATATATTTTCTGAAGAAATTGATAATTTCTCATCGTATCTTTAAATTGACCACTTTGCCTAATTTTTTTTTTTTTTGTTATTTTAAAGGCATTATTTGATACACTAGTTATAAAAAGTAAAATATTTATACGTAATTAAAATATTGTAGTTGTGTTTATAATAAATAAATATTAAGTGTAAGAATTATTTTAGCTTAATTGGATGTCTCATCTAATTAAATTTTACACATTGATATTCTTAATCAATTTAAAATATTTTATTTTTCAAAATGTATATTCATACAAAAATAATTATAGAATAAAACACTTATAATTCATCTTTAACTGCGGGTTGTTATTTGATATTCTTTTCTGATTTTTATTTGTGTTTTATTAGAGATAATCATAATGTTATATGTACTCTATACCTACATTTATACCCTTTTTTATTTTTTATGTATAATTTTATTTTTATAAAATAACTACAAAGCATGTGTGTAAAAAAAGTATACACCAACAATTATACTCATAGAATTTTCCTTACTTCACAGTCATTATTAATTTATTACTTCCAAAACAAGTCATTATATAAACTTTAAAATTTTATGTCATAACTCTTACAAAAGAGTTTATTTCATAAGGTATAAATTCTTAATTTTAACACACTTGTGTTCTATATTACAATTAAGCACTCCAACATAATATAAATTAGCTGACACGATTTGATCTCTTTATAACTGTGTTAAAATTTAAAGTCATCCACTATCTTCCATCCTGCCTCTCCTATCTATCTCTCTCTCTCTCTCTCTCTCTCTCTCTATATATATATATATATATTTTATTATGTCCTTCCCAAGATTCATGGCTAAATGATGAGTGACAGATATGGTCATTGAAGTTTTTATTGGTTCTACTTTACGAATACAAGCATTCCCATTAACTAGGAATATCATTAACATCACTTCGAAGCACTATATATTTAGAATCAAATTGTGAGGAGAAGTGGTGAGCCAACTCAAATCCTTGAAGCCTGAAGATAGGACTTAATTTCCAGGAATCAAATTCCATTGGTTGGTATACACTGTAAAAAGGGAATATACTGAGGTTGCTTCTGTTCCCAAATGATTTCAAAGCTTTCACATTTGCTGTTTCTGGCTTTTTAAAGCTATTTGGTAATCCCATTTCAATGCATCAGCAGACAGCAGGTATTGAAGTGAAAGGAATAAGGCAGATCAAAATCAGTTTATGTATATTTTGCTTTTTTTTTTTTTAAAAAAAAATATAAAATAATATACACTTTCAAAATATAAACTAAGTAAAAAAAAATTTGCCACTCTTCTAATTTTATTGGACTTAACTGAATAAACAACTTTTTAATATAATGTGGGATATTAAATTTATTTCACCAAATAGAATGTGTGTGAGTGAAGAGTGTTGGATATTTTGAACAAAGTTTTAAAGTCAAACTAAAAAAGTTTTAAAGTCAAACTTTTACACTGTTATAAATATTAAAATATGAAAGGATCTAATTACATTTTGGATTTTTATAATTTGAATGAAAATTTTTAAGTAGGTATGTAGTATATTTTTATCTAAATGAGTTCTTATTATACTTCTAAAGTGGTCCAATTAAATCAATTATGAAATTTACTCGAGACTATGTTTTAGTGAGTTTTAACTTTCTTTCCTTGGCCTTTTTGTACCCAAAAGAAACTATTAAAGACTTTTAGGATAATTTAAATATCTTAATATATTTTTAAATGAAAAATTCCTTAATATTAAGTCACTGATAAGACATTTTTTATTTTTTATTTTTAGTAAATAAGCAGAATTCAAACGAAAAGGAATATGTTTTCATTAGACAAAAAAAGAGAAAAAACACAGCATTATTCTTTTCTTACATGGACAATTATAACTTTCGAAAGCCACGAAAGGCTTTCATAAAAAAAAAAAGCCCAGATTGTATATTTTTAGGAAAAAAAAAAAAGAATAACGGGTAAAAATTAGAAACTATTGGACGTTTTCATCTAGAATTTCGCAGTCGGGGAAGGAAGTAGATGACCTCGAGGGTGATCCAGTAACATGTCTTATCTAATAGTTTTATTAATTTCTAATTAGATTTAGCCTTTTCTTATCCAATAGACTGCAATAAATAAAAAATGATTTTTTCTTATGCTGGAAATAATTTAAAATGAATAATGTATGACTTTTGTTCCATATTCTACCATATTTAAGAACAGACTTTTTGCAAAGGCCGATTTTAATATATATATATATACATTTTTTTTAATTCCAATGGAAAAAAAAAATTCATGCGAAGCCTTAGGAGATCCTTTCCTGATTATAGGTGTGACGGTCACATAATAAGTGTCTCGCGTGGGTTGATGTAAGTTTATGTTAATGGAAAAACCCAAAGAAAGAAGGGAATTCTTTTTGTGTTTAAGGGCAGAAAAGTCTATATATAGATTGTTATTTTCCCCTTCAATAGTTCTTCTTTCACTTTCTTCTGGTTTACAACTCGCCAAATGCCGTAAAATACATTAATGCACCATAAACGCTCAAACTCAGCCTCACACATGAAGAATAACTATAGGGTAATTGAAGTATTATCATATGAAAATAATTAGTTTGATGGAAATTTCTGATACAAAAGATTAATATTTTTTTAAAAAAATATCAACAAAGCCTAAAAATAACTAATTTTTTTTAAAATACTGATAAGGGTTTAATTACTAAAAAATTTAAAATTTATTATATTAAAAATTAAGACAGTGTTTTGATCCATCCTTGGGCTATAATTTCATTTGTGTGCCTTCGCCATAATAAATTAGTAAAACTATAGGGAGAAGAAGAAACGGTCTTCTTATTCATTTACGAGACTACCCTTTACCTGTACAAAGTTGTCGTCCACGCGTTTTGTTCAAAAGCACGCGCTGCGAGTACAGTCTGGTCCTCGCCGCAGCTGCCAGTTCGGCCTCACAGCCATGTCAGCAAAGTGGGCCTACTCATATCGAAACCCTAAATGCACGACACATTCACCTCAAATTAATTTGAAACTCGAACCCAGATCAAAAGGCCACCACCTGAAACATCCAATGGTCTCAAGTCTGACACGTCGGAAGAGATGAAGATCTCTGCCGTCCATGCCAGATCTTACGGTCTAATTTCGGGACAGCAGAGGAAAGGTTAACAGCCGTTGGATTAGGGGCCCAGAACAAATCAACGGTATGTTTACCTGCCCGAAATACCCACGGGCAGATCTCATCGCCTTTAAGAACCGGCTTTAGCCCCTCTCGGTTCCTCGCTCAGATTAGGGTAAACAAAATTCCAAACCCTTCACACCACGCTTTATCTTTTGATTCGGAAGCTGTTTCCGTCGGCCGCGCGTGTAGTTTTTGAACGGCGCGTGTTGATCTTACCGGTGCCTTCTTTAGAAGACTCAGCTGACTCGTGATTTGTACAACCTGCATTGGGAAATTCATGCCGGAGATACGCCGGAATCTTACCGGACTGCCGTGATTTTGACCCGTCCATGGCGTCCGCCGTCTTAGCCAACCGGAACGAACCCAATAGGCCACAGCACAGAGGCGGTGGAGCAGGATTCATGGGCAAAGTACCTTTCTCTAACCCTAACCCTAACCCAAAATTCACGAACAAAAGAACCCAATCAGCTTCCGACGACGCCTCTTCTATCAACAGGCGGTCGAATGAAATCAATCATTCCCAATACGTGACCTTCAATATCGCGTCGTATACGAAGAAGGAGCTAAACGAGCTGAAGAGTCGTCTGGTTTCAGAGCTCGAACAGATTCGGCAGCTGAAGAATCGAATCGAGTCTGGCGAACTTCAACCTAGACCCAGCTTCAATGGACCACCGAAAAAATCTAACAGCAAAAAGATTTCCGGCAACAAGCGCCCTTTGCCGTTGAATCCCAGTAAGGATTTGAAACGGTCGCATTCGGAAGTTGGGAACACAATGAAGAATTGCAACCAGATTTTGCAAAAGCTGATGAAGCACAAGCATAGCTGGATCTTTAACTCGCCTGTCGATGTTGTGGGTATGGGTCTTCACGATTATTATGATATAATCAAGCAACCAATGGATCTGGGTACTGTGAAATCGAATCTTGCCAAGAATATGTATTCGACGCCATCGGATTTTGCTGCTGATGTACGATTAACGTTCAAAAATGCATTGATCTATAATCCCCAGGGTCATGATGTGCACACCATGGCGGAGCAACTTCTTGTAAGGTTTGAGGAATTGTATCGCCCTATGCATGATAAATATGAAGATTTGTCGAGGCATGATCGCTCTTATGAAGAAGAACTACCTGCCAGTTCGTGGAACCATGTTGAACCGGAGAGGGTGAGGAAGAAGGAGAATCCGATCCCTACCTCCAAATTACCAGAGCCAGTACAGGCCCCTGCAAGTTCTTCAAACCCGCCACTGTTGCAGTCGCCGGTGCGTACACCATCACCAATGCGGGCTCCACCTGTGAAGCCTTTGAAGCAACCGAAGCCAAAGGCAAAGGACCCAAATAAGAGGGAGATGAGTCTTGAGGAGAAGCACAAATTGGGAATTGGGTTGCAGAGTTTGCCACCCGAGAAAATGGAACAAGTCGTGCAGATTATAAGGAAGAGGAATGGGCATTTGAAGCAGGACGGCGATGAGATCGAGCTAGATATTGAGGCTGTTGATACAGAGACTCTTTGGGAACTTGACCGATTGGTGACCAATTGGAAAAAGATGGTTAGCAAGATTAAGCGGCAGGCACTTATGGGTAATGTGTCGTCTAGCAGAGGCAATGGGGTAAATGCTCTACTAGTCCGTTGATACTCTGTTGAATGAGATTTCTTTGCATGAGAGAAAAATAAACATTGGTAAAATGTTGATTTTGATAATTTTGTACAGGAGTTACCATCTTCGAGTGAGAAGGTTGAAGCTGCACCGGCTGAGGTGAAGAAGCCAAAGAAAGTGGAAGCTGGGGATGAGGATGTCGACATTGGTGATGAGATGCCAATGAGCAATTTTCCCCCGGTGGAGATTGAGAAAGATAAGGATATTGTTGGGGGTCATGCAAGTAGTAGTTCTAGCAGCTCCAGTAGTTCAAGTAGCGATTCCTCATCATCGAGTGGTAAACCGTGTTTGCTGTCTATTTTTTGTTTCATTGTTGTTGGTGAAAGCAAAAGTTCATAATTTCGTTCTACTGCAGATTCGGATTCAGGGAGTTCCTCCGGGAGTGATTCTGAAGCGGACAATGGGCACTTGTAGCAGGGCAGGGCCTTTTCAAAGAAAATGTTCAGCAAGTCCAATGTGGGTGGCCGGCTGAAGAGAATGCGTTCTTCGTTGGCTTTCCCTTTAGTGGGACTTGAAGACATGTACGAGGTACATCAATTTAATTGACATCATTTGCTGCTACGAACTGAATTTCTCAAGTTGAGTGACGGCCTAAACTTGAGGTGGTTTGTGTTATATTTCAGGGATTGTGGACATTGTTTGTTGACTTCAGCTTGAGGGTTGCAGATTGGATTTTGGTACCTAGCACCTGCTGGTCTGGTGGTTTGAAGGTGCAAACATAATTGTAAAAATGTTTCTGGGAACCGGAATTTGAGAAAATCAAAACAATTTGTTGGGCGGAAAGTTGAGAGGTATGTGGTGAAAATTGTAGGATAGATGAGCTAGAGATTAGAAATAGAATGAAGAGAATTAATTATAATGTCTTTTTCTTTTGGTCCCGTGACCCCTTTGTACACATTACCATAGTAAATAGACGAATCAAGCCTTTTTTGTGAATCTTTTGGGAAATTAATCGGATTAGGATAGAGATGAAAGATAAAACGTTTAAACATTTCTATGTAACTCGGAGAATCGCCACCTTGTAGAAAATTTAAAGAATCCAGCATTTCTGAAATTGCATAAGGATCTATATCAAAAATATTCTTCATTGTGTATTTTTATCGCGTTTTCCCACTGCAATAAGGCGCAGTAATAATACGAATGTAATATAATTTTCTGAAAGAGGAACTCACTTTTTGATCCAAGTGATTGGCATCCTGCACAGGACTTCTTGTTTATGCCCCCTCGGTATTGCAAGATATTGTAGTGCAACAGAGATTATGCAGGAGAGGAGAGGGGGCCACCACTCCATGTCGACCAGACAGCCTTCTTAGCGAATTTACTAATCACTGCAACCACTGTCTTAAAATTATTTGTTGAGACTGGCTGATTTTGAGCTTCTCAGGGTGTCAGTCGTATTAATAAAATAAGCAAAAAGGTTCACAAAAAATACGAATCGACAATCACACCACATCAAAATTATACTTAAGTAACAGTTGCTGCACAAGACATTTCAGCTTTTTGATTTTGCAAAAGGCCATTTCTTGATTGGTTAGTTGGGTACACGCTGCGAACTTGTCTCCTATTTTCCGTACTCAACCCTATAGTGAACATTACACAGTATTTGCATGAATTTTACCTAAGCTTATGGCCATGGTAATACTGAAAGGAAATCTGTTTTATCAATGCTCAACAGTCATGGAGTTTCGAGTTAAAAGAATCCAGTAAAAGAAAATTGAAAGGCAAGGCATCCAAGTGATTGGAAAAGAGTATGTATTCATATAAAAAAGGGATCAATTGAGAACAAATCTGAAATTATCTTAACTCAAGGGGTCGTTTATAAAAAGAAGTACCATTCCGTAAAATGAATAAAGCCACCAAATCCATCATCCATAAGGGAGTTTACAGCACCAAAATGTCATCATCATCCTGGGGGCACCAGACAACCAATGTCCAACTTCCAAAAGAGTCGAGCATTAGATTAGATGGTTGATCTCCGGACAACACACTGTATTCCCAACTTGGTTTGCAGGAGTTTACAAAGGCAAAGCAGTAGCAAACACATCCTTTAAGAGACCAAAGCAATGGTCTATTTTTCCAGATTCTTCAATTTAAGAAATTGCTCCCCAAGTTGCGACTCGAGAGCAGCTTGAGCTTCAGGGGCCAAGCTTTTCAGAAACGGCTTGGTCAGGTTAACTGTAGATAAGATCTGAATGGCCTTCACACAAAACTTGCGCACTTCTGCTCGCCTTGATTGTTTTTCAGGCATATTTGTCACCAACTCTTTCATTAGATGAGAGAGTTTAGGCAAATTGGTTTTAACAAGCTTTCTAGATGCATTCTGGTCACCATCTGTAGTACTTGCTGCTGCCAGGGACTTCAATATTTCAACTACCAATTCTAGTGCCTCAACACGTCGAAAATCTGATTTTGCAATTCCACATTTCTCCAATAGAAAGCCAAAAAGATTATGCCCAATCCATGGTCGTCTTCGAAATATTTCTTTTAAGAATTCAGATTTGATTTGTGACTTCTTACTGTCAAAATACCCAACTAATACATCTCTGAATATGTCAAAAACCCTCTGCAGTTGAGACTCTGAGAAATTTCTTGAATCAATAATTTTCAAAATCCAGAAGGTTGAATTTTGGGCAAAGGATGAAACCATCTTCTGTCTATTCCACGAGGCTGATTGCTTTGATGAGTTAGATGCAGTTTTCCCCCTTTTCAAAGGTTTTGAAGCCAATTTCAAGTTCCTCTCCAGCAGAGATTCAAGAGTGGTTAGCTGGACATCATCACCCCTTGGATGGTCCTTTGCTTTAAATATTTGCTTTTGTAGTATTCCCCATATACGCTGTCCAAGCTGCCCACTAACTTCTGCGGTATGTGGGTTAACAAGGGCCCGGGCCAAATTTGAGTACACCATAAGAACCTGAGGCTTACCTGTATTATAATCAAGAGAAGTAAGACCAACTTAAGGAAAAAAAAGAATATATATATATATATATATATATAAAAGAAAATGTAATGTTTACACATTGACATCATAACTATCGAACATCGGCAATTCAAGGACGATCTTAACACATTGACCAAGGTAAATCATCAGCATTCTAGCGAGAAAAATTTCTGAACCTCAATTTCAGCGTCAATTGCATCTACTGACCATGACTCCCGTCTCCAATTGAGGCAGAGTCATTGACATGTGTGAGAACCAAAGTCCATTTTTTTTATATATTGTTTATTTTTTTTCTTTTTAAATTATTTATATATTGGTGGGAAAAAATGCAGCATAAAGAGAAGTTACACCAAGGTTGATAACACTATAAGCAATATAAAGTTATAAACCTTCCTAGATTTTCAATATAGAAGTTATAGACTTGCCTGGATTTTCATGAAGGAAAATTTCCAATAATGAAAGGATGCGAAGTTTGAACAGCACGAGCTGGGAATGAGCAGTTTCACCACCAGCCTGATTCTTCTTCTCTTTGAATATCTCGGCAAGATATGTATCCATTCTGAACATTGCATCATCATCCATCCCACTATCAGAATCATCTGATGCTTCAGGATTTTCTTCATCAGTTTCCTGAACCTCAACTACTGCTTCAGTGTCATCCGTCTGCTCATCACTCTCACCTGTTTCACCTGTCTCAGCTTGATCAATTTCTTCATCTTCAATATTGATGAAGTCCTCATCATCATTGTCATCATCATCATCTTCATTCTCTGGATTTGGATGTCTAGCAGGTCTCAAATTTTTCTTAATGACCCGTAACATCCGCAGCAGTCCATCATCAGTGATCTCTTTACAAAAATATTTGAATACCTACAAATACAAATATGTGTCAGATAAGATAGCAAGCAGAGTTGTAAGTCCTGATGCTGCTCTATCTATGGTCAGGATAAATAAACTCAAGATGTTGGGATCAAGTTTAAATCATGGACCCTGCTGGAGTCTGGAGACTACTAAAATTTTCTACTGGTCTTGTCACTCAGCTAAGTGCTTCGTTTTCTAATGTTTTTAAATCTACATGATTTCATATACTAGATAAACTATCAACTTATCTCACATAAAAATCAATCCAAATCAATTAATTCATATAAATGTCATTTTAATTATATTGGAAGCACACCAATGGTATTACACTCTATAGAAGTCCAGTATAAAAATTAAAGAAAATTATTCAGAGGGGGAAGAAAATACATTGCAGTTATAGTTATCAGAAACAGAAACATAATTGCACAAGACCCCCAATTATCAAAGGTTTCATGAATTGCATCAGGAATGGAAAACGAGGAGAGAATAAGGAAGTGATAAGATGACTTGAAAGGAGGAGAAGAGAAGGAAGCTTCAGAATCATGCAGCCTCGTCCAACCCCTGCTTCTTCACTAATTTCTTTGTCCCCATATAGGACCAGGTGAAGGAAAAAGCTTTCCCAAGCAGAAAATATAGAGCAAGATGACTAGAGGTTCATTTGTTTTCAAAGAATTAAATATCTTCTACTTGGAGGAGGGGGACGAACAATTTCTTTTTAATATAATGTCTCAATTTGTCTTAGCTCAATGCATTTGTATACAAAAATAGGAGCAATCTTGCTTTGTACCTAAAAAGAAATTTAAGACTTTCTTATTTTAATTTTTTAATCTTCCAACAGTTTATTTTCTATTCTCAATTGAAAGCATTAGACTTGGTCCTATTAACAGATGTAAAAATTTTGCATACCCAAATAAAAGAACCCTAGATTATTTCCGTCTTAATTGAGGTTTATGTTCATTCACCAACAACCTCAACACAGCAGAATGCTCATGTGAAGCATAAAGAAATGCTGAGGCACCAGCCAATGACATTAAATCTACTTGACATACAGTAGATGAAGTTACAGAATTGAAATTGTGATTTCAATGTTTACCTGCTCAATGGCAGACCGCATAGGAGCTGATGCCTGTGGAAGCAGAGAAAGTAATGTATCCACAAGAACATCGATCCACTCAGGTGCTATGTCAACCTCCAAACTTTCTTCCACAGAAGACTCGGGAAGATCCAAAATAGAAAAGGCTTTCTTACAACACATGACAAGTTCAGAGGCAGCTTCTGAGTATTCCCCTGGTCCAAGGAGAACTTGCAGCAGTAACTGTACAAGCAAGTACCTCATTGCATGCAATTTATTAGCAACAGCTACAGGGTCACAGCTCCGTTCCTGCTTGTTATAACAAAGAGATGAAATGTGCTTAGTTAACAGCAAGAGGCAAAGAAGCTGAATAACATTGAAGAAATTAAAAATGGATGGTCCATCTAATTCAACTGAGAAACTTATTCACTTGTACACAACAGAAGACACAGAGAAGGATAGTATTAACATCATTTGGACATGCAACTCATAATAGAACAGTAGCTGTAGTGAATACAGACAATCACTTCAGCCATCCAGCACAAGGCTCTTTCTACATTGGAAAGTCAGAACCATCCAACCACTAACCTCACTAGCTACAAAGGGACTAATGTGAATTTATGTCTAAGCATCAACAAGAAGGTGACAGATATATTACCTCTCTAGATAGCGTTGCTTCCATTGCTTGCAAATTTTTGACTGCTTTATTGTCCTCCTCATCTAATGAACGAAAGAGGGCAACTGAAGGAATGTTGTGTAATGTGCCAAAGAACCTCATGAAATAAGAACCAAGATCATTTAGTTCAAGGTTGTTAACCAAAGCACTTGAGCTCTCCCCCTTCTGGGCATTTGCCAATAATGACTGGAGCTGATCAATACACATCTTGCAAAGAGCATTAGGTGTTGGAGCTTTTGGCCACCTAAACTTCTCCTGTAACTCAAAAGAGGTTACCTCAGTGCCAAGAGATGCTGTGAACAGACCCTGAACAGCTAGAAATTTCATGATTTCTCTTTGCACTCTGGGCTTCTCTTCATGATCTAGCTTCAAATATTTCAAAATACTGGGAAGGGATTCTATAATCCAACTCTTCAAAAAGTCCAAATTCCCAAGGCTCCTGGGAGAATCCTTATCCTCAATTGAACCAATTTCAGAATTCTCATCTGTTGTCTGACTCTGATCTGAAGGTTCCTCCACAGCATTACCTTCATCCACAAACAGGTTTATCAAGTTCTGAATAAAAAGCATACAACCAAGTTCTGTTTTGAATTGAGCCATTAAATCTTTAACAACTCTTGTCCGTGTGATGCCGTCAAATTTTCCATTGCTATGTTTCTGTAGAGCCACAATAACAGCAACTCTTCTGACATCATCATCTCCAACCCAATCTGACAACTGTTTGATAAAATGTTGCGCAACTTTATACAGCCAAGAGTTCTTTGTAGATAATATATCCATCAGGCCCTGGACAACTTTGCTGGATAGAACAATTGGAACAAAAGATGCAGATATCTTTTGAAGAAGAAGCAACAGAACATCAAAAGCTAGGTGTTTACGGTCATGAGATGATAAAAGAAGAGCTCCTTCAATAATTACTTCACAGAAACACTGAAGGCTTTTTGCAATTTCTTCATCAGATGAGCTGGATTTTCGGCTTTTTCTGTGTTTCTTCAATGAATTTGAAGCCGATGCAGCATCTTCCACTTGCAAAATGGTATTAGGTAAAAGCAAATCTATCAAAGCAGGCCAAACACTATGAATCCGAGGTTGACAGAAGGTGGATTCCTGCCATATTCAGAAATGCATGAAAAATTTCTATTTCATCAAAAAACGTATATACAACACAAGATACAGGATATAAGCTACCTTCAAGCAATTAGTCAAGGAGGACAGGTGACCAGCAGTAAATAGCTCACGAGAGCTGAATGGGATTGGAAGCAGTTTACCAAACACTGAGCTATCAGTGGAAATCTTCTCTCGAGCTTTTAAAGCTAGGAGCAAAGCATCAGGATTTCCAACCTCTATAGCAGCTTCAAACCACTCAGTGATTCCTGGAGCTTCAATAACATGATTCAACAAGGCTCCAACAGGCAACTGAACACAAAAGAGAGTCATGATAGATAAGTACATGGCCTAGGTAGCATGAAGTCTGCCCAAACCACCAGAGAACAAGTGAAGAAGTCCAATGAAGTCATATCATGAAACCAGGAAGATGTTAAAAGATAAAGACATAAAATGTTAGAGGAACACTGAGAAGAGCATAACAGGTTTAAGACAATTAAAAAACTAAGAGAGCCAAAACGCTGCCAACAAGTCCACACAACAAGAACCTTATAAATCTCCAAAATTTCTCCACAAGATCCTAATAGAATATAATTTTCCTGTTCCAATGACAAAACCTTTAACTATTAAACAATATGACAAAATAGTTGTTTATGTCTGTTCATGAGCATCAATGCACAGACAAGAAATCAAAAAAGTTCATGTGAAGTCATCATTAAATAAGTTAAAAAGGTAGAGCAACAAATTGTTGATCATCCCAATCTGAAAGTGTTCTGTCTACCACCACTAATTGGATAGGCAGAGTCACCAGTCATCTGATGAAAATATAAACCAATGAAGAGGGGGGGTGGGGGGGAGACCATCCATTTCCATATACAAACCTGCTCAACCAAGTCTAAAATTATTGAGACAGCAGGCTCTTGCAAATACCGCTTTTTAGCTGCAAGTGAGATTATCAGACTGATGAACTCTCTAATGTATGGAATGTTTTTATCCAAATTCCACTCTTCTGCAAGTCTTCCTGATCGTCCAAGGGCACCATAAGCAAATAACCGACCCAACAGACAATCTTTTGCTTCCTACAATTTCATAAAAAAGATGATAAAGAGTACTTAGCAACCTGGAACCAAATAATTGATGAAACTGTTACTTACCTGACCCTTCATTGATGAAGATACTTCCAGTAAATCAACTACAAGTTTGAAAAATGATTCAATCCTGATGCTAGGGATAGTACCAACTAAAACTGTTAAACCTAATGCAAACCCCTGTCTTGCACACTGCAAAATGCAAAAAATGATGACTTGTTAGCACAACTCAACAAGCAAACTCCCAACATCAAAGAGAAGTGTTAATTTGATACAACAAGAACCTACATAAGCCATATCTTGCTAAATATTAAACATGATTTAAATCATTTTTTTAACACAAGAAAAGAGGAAGATAGTTATACATCAAAGTTGAACTCAAAACATAAAGTTGCAATTAGCAGCCAAGTTTAGTACATTTCTAATAACCACACAAAGTCCCAAGTTTTGTCCAGAAAAGATACTACCACATATTAAAAAAGGTTCACCACTAATCTATTGCATCAGATGCCCATTTCAGAAATTTGAAACAATCTCACAGGTCAATGAAACATCTCAAACATGAAATCAGTAATGAAAGAACTCGAACATTAACTAAAAGTGGAATCAATTTCTAATATTACAATAATAAAAGAGTGACGGAGATGAAAATAATATCCTTTCTTCCTCAAAAAAAAAAAAAAAAAATTGCGTTGAAAGACTGCAACTGAACGTCTACTACGTATGTGTCAGCAGCACAAAGACATCTATCAATTCTAAGAAACTAGGCCTAAATTGTTTAGTGTGAGAATTGCTGGCAAATTGAGGAAAGCATGTCATTTTATCAGAATAAAATGTTAATGTGTCAAGCAAACCAATAAACAACTTGTAAAAAAGGCATGATAGATGATAGACAGACATTGGTAAATGGCCTGAAGCAGTGAGCAAAACATAGATGGACAAATAAGCCTATTAAAGATTTGTCACATGACTCCAAGTTTCTAAAATCTCAAAGAAGGCTATGTTCCTTAAGATATGCTCTGATTCAAAACTACAAGGCTAGAATTAAAATCAATGACCAAAAAACTAGTTATATGGCTTTATAAGGACCATAAAAGCTCCAAACAGCATATATACCTCTCTTGATGAAGAAACACCACGAATAAGCCTACGAATAGCATATCTCAAAGAGGGTGCGCAATTATCCAATCCATCATCTTTCTCAGCTTCCAGTTTGAATCCACCTTCAATCAGTTCCTTCTTTTCAAGCATATCATAAGCATTCTGAACTTCACGCAACTCTGTTGCCAGTTTTTCAGCCGCGGCTTTCCTCACAGACCCGTCAGCCGATGCCAAGTCCTTAAACACACCAATGTGGAACTCTGGAAGAGCACCACTTGCACAGGGGGAAGATGTTAAAGGAGCCTGTGTTTCACTAGTAGTTTTTAGCTCACTATTTGTTTGAATGGACATTTCTCCTTCGGTTTCAGCGGCAGCACGCCTTCTTTCCTTGTCAAGAGCTTTCCTTTTCTTCTTCCTCTCCATGGGCTTAACAGAAGAGGGTGTGGCAGATGGCATAGCAGACTCATCTGCCACCTCTTCTTCTGCTTCACGTTTCTTAGCCTTCTTTGCTTTCTTCTTCAATGGTTTCGGAGGATCATCTATGGTGCCTGAATCTAGTACAAGCCCTGTTTCTTCTTCAGGGGCAGAGTTCCTTTTCTTTCCACCCATGTACAAAGACGGAAACTTTGAAAGTAAGGATAAGTGGCAGGCGGCGGAGGAGGACGGTTGCAGAGAGAGTGACCTTGGGGCTTTAGGGTTACGGTCGATTAAACCTCCCACTTTAGGTTCTACGTCCAAAACAAAAGGGAATAAGGAAATTGGGTTTTATGAGTTGTTCCTGGACGGGAAGAGGACGATAACACTTCGCTCCACGCCTCCAAGCTACGGACCCACTATATTTTTGTTTTCGTAGAACAAAATTATTTTCTTTTTCTTTTTTTTCTTTTTTCACAAATTATTTTGTGTTAGTTTTTGCAGAAAGAAGGGACAGACCTTTTTATTTCTGGAGAAAAGAAAACAAAGAAAAAGAGATAATATAAATTACTTTAGGATTGGAAGGATACTTTTACATATATTATCATGAAACCACTCATAAAAATTACTATAAATAAATATTATTGCACCACAATTTTTATATATTTATTTATATTTCTTATATACTAAAAAGTATCTTAAAAGTATCTTAGTCGATAATTTTAGCAAAGCTTTTTTAACTAAATCATCATATATATTTTCAATGAAGGATAATATTGTGCATGTCAATTTCCGTCATACTGAAGTTCAATTTTTCTACTACAGACGAATTCCTGCAATATTTGATCGAGAAAATCCGATACAAATTCCGCAAACACATATCTACAGACGTAGTTTCACATCAACAACAACCCCCAAACCCCTCCCCAGGAAAAGAAAAAAGAATCAAATAAGAGGATGAATGGTGAAGAGACCAATCGTCACATTGGAGAGAACTAGTCACTTCATGCAAAAATTTTGCTATGGTTATTCAAGGAGCATAACACTTTAGTACTCCACTAGTGCTACAATAAATGAAAATCCTCCATGTAAAAATAGAATTCAAACATTAGATACAAAAAAAAAAAACCTAGGAAACTTGTATTTTCCTAGCAAATGGGAAAGATAAACTCATTTAAATATCATTTGGAGGAACAGAAAAAATAACTACTATAGACCTCCTGTCTTTCTCACTTCTTCACTTCCTCGTATTCTGCCTCAGAAGCCTGCTCACCACCCTGAGAACCTCCTGAAGAGGAGGAACCCCCACTAGATCCACCGGACATGTGCTCACCAATCTTAGAGACAGCCTTGTTTGCAGCATCCAGTTTTGATTTAATTTCATCTATGTTGTCCCCTGACATTGCCGTCCTCAAATCTGCTACTGCATTTTCAATATCTCGGGCAACTTCACTAGGAATCTTCTCTCTGTACTCACCCAAGCTCTTTTCAATGCTGTAGATGGTGGTATCTGCACTGTTTCGAATATCGATCAATGCCTTTCTTTCTTGATCCTTTTGAGCATGTAACTCTGCTTCTTTGACCATCTTCTCAATTTCATCTTCTGAGAGTCCTCCAGAGGAACGGATGGTGATTTGTTGTTCTTTACCAGTGGCCTTGTCTTTAGCAGAAACAGTGACAATACCATTGGCATCAATGTCAAATGTGACTTCAATCTGTGGCATACCTCTGGGAGCAGGGGGAACGCCAACAAGTTCAAATTCTCCGAGCATTTTGTTGTCAGAGGCCATTTCACGCTCACCTTGCAGCACCTTGATACCTACCTGTGTCTGGTTGTCAGCTGCAGTTGAAAATACCTGTAACAATTACAGTGCAAGTTAGGAACCGATTCTATCATAGCTGAATAGCATATGCTACCAAATTGAATATGCTAAAGACTTTAAGAATTACTAAACCAGTCATCCAGAAACAAAACATAAGGATAGAGAAACACGGGCATATAGCAGTGGTTCCATTGTGTCTCCAACTCCCACCTTTCTGCCCAATCCAAGGCACACAGAAAGATGTTGAGGTGCAACATTTTTTTATCAACATATGACTATTAAGATTTGAAGGCCTAGCAGGCATATTGTTACTTGAATGCAATTTGCTTGAGCAATCACCATTAGCTTTAGAAGTTACCTGACTCTTTTTGGTAGGAATTGTAGTGTTCCGGTTGATCAACCTTGTGAAGATACCACCCAATGTCTCAATACCAAGAGAAAGTGGAGTAACATCAAGGAGAAGTAACTCCTTGACATCTCCCCGGAGGATACCACCCTGAATAGCTGCTCCCATAGCAACTGCCTCATCAGGATTTACACCTTTGCTAGGAGTCTTTCCAAAGATCTCTGTGACAACCTCTTGTACTTTAGGCACACGTGTCATCCCCCCAACTAGAAGGACCTCATCAACATCCTTGATGGATACGTTAGCATCCTTCAAGCAGTTTTTACATGGTGCCCTCGTCCTCTCTATCAAGTGATTTACCAAAGTCTCAAACTTGGATCTAGTCAATGTGATGTTGAGATGCTTCGCACCAGATGCATCAGCAGTGATGAATGGCAGGTTGATTTCTGTTTGAGATGTGGAAGACAATTCTATCTTAGCCTTCTCAGCAGCTTCCCGAAGCCTCTGCAATGCAAGCCTGTCCTTTGAAAGATCAATACTCTCGGTTCTCTTGAATTCGTTAACTAAAAAGTCTAACAATGCATTGTCAAAATCCTCTCCACCCAAAAATGTGTCGCCATTAGTTGCTTTCACCTGGATAGAAGGGCATTGTCAGTAAATGTACTCTACAGTACTCATTATGAGAAGTTAAAACACACAAAATATATATATACATATATATCTAATGTGCATACCTCAAAAACACCATTGGAAATTTCCAAAATGGACACATCAAATGTTCCACCTCCAAGATCAAAAACTGCAATGAGGCCCTCCTTGTTGTTCATACCATATGAAAGTGCTGCAGCAGTGGGCTCATTGATGATTCTCTGCACATCAAGACCGGAAATTCTACCAGCATCCTTAGTTGCCTGCCTCTGAGCATCATTAAAGTAAGCTGGTACAGTAATTACAGCCTTCGAAACTGTCTTCCCAAGATATGATTCAGCAGTCTCTTTCATCTTGGTGAGCACAAAGGCACCAATTTGGCTAGGGGAATACTGTTGCCCATTAGCTTCAACCCATGCATCGCCATTTGGAGCCTTCACAATCTTGAATGGAACCATCTTCATCTCCTTCTGCGTTTGAGGATCATCAAAGCGCCTACCAATCAAACGCTTAGTACCAAAAAGTGTGTTGGTCGGGTTTGTCACAGCTTGACGTTTTGCTGGTGTACCTACAAGAAGCTCCCCTTTCTGGTTGAAGGCAACCACAGATGGTGTCGTGCGAGATCCTTCAGAATTCTCAATGACTTTGGGACTCTGAAACAAGCACGATATTAGTAAAAAATGATAATAACTACCAAAATCACATATGGGAAAATTAAGAGCAAGAATGTCTTGCCTTTCCCTCCATAACAGCAACACATGAATTGGTTGTACCCAAATCAATACCAATGACATCATTCCCAGCAGGCCTAGAGCTGTTTTAAAGTAAAGTGATAGGATGAGTAACTTTGATTAGAAATTGAAAATGTGAACTCTATAAGTATCACTAGTGAAACGAGAGCAACAAATGGCACCTGAATGGTCGAGACAGGCTTGACCAAGCATTATTTCCATATGCTGGTTTAGAGTGGCCAGTTACCTGTACAAGCAGACAAAATAATGATATTAACACATATTTCAACAAGCCACCCAATTAAGAAGTAACTGTGACACCATACACATAATGGGATATCTAATAATGATATTAGCAGTAACAAAAAAATAAGCATCCCCCATTGTGGATAACATAAATCCCAAGTCTAGTATATACTTGGCAGACAACAGAACCAGATTGATCTAGCATATGATTAGCTAAATTTTATAGAGCTTTCAGCATAATCCCATTTAGAGCAAATCATCAGACACTGACCATGTTTGCAACCTCATCTTGACCTTCTTTAAATATACATTTTAGCATAGGGACATATACTTGAGAACAACCTCGGCCACCAGGCTCATCTCATAAAATCACAACAAAGAAAATAGTGTATTAATAATATTTAGGGCCTGTTTGCTTTAACTGTTTTCTGTTTTTATTTCAAATAAAAATGAAAATAAGACCTAAAAACAAATTTGGTTAGATAAACAAGAGATGTTTCCATTAAAAACATTTCCGAAATACACTAAAAAACAGAAAATATTTCCAAAAATTGCTAGTGCAATTATGAAATTTATAGAATTTTAATTTTTTTTTACAAGAAATGACTAATTAATAAAATTCATTGAATGTGATTATTCAGTATTCGTGGAATATGAAAACAAGTGAAAATAAAAAAATAAAAAGAAAACAGATAAATGTTTTCAAAAAATGACAACATGAAAATGAAAAACACAATTCAGAAAATGAAATATAAAAACATTTTTTTCAAACAGGCCCTTAATATATCCCTCATGAATACTAAAAGCCTAGTTTTTCAGCAACTTGAGTCAAAATCTGAATTATGCACAGGACCTTACCACGATGGGCACAACAAGAAACAAAAATACATAGTCTACATCCCTATGACATTTGGCAATATCATAGCAGCTTATAATTAAATAGAAAACATCAGAATCAATCAGCGTAATGGCGTATCAAATAGTAAAAGCTAGATCATTTGCAGGAACCAGTGCAAAGAGCATATTACTCTTGACAACCAGCTCCGTTATAGATAAATTAAGCATAAACCAACATAACAACGAAACTCCACAAAGAAATCAATTTAAATTATGGAAATTAAAGTGTCCAGTGAGTACCGATCTGAAGGCAGAGAAAGAAGCAGAAGCGACATCGCGGCGGCGGAGAGAGCGGAGCAAAGCAGCTGTTGCCATGGCAATATAGATACTCTACCGGAGAGAACTGCAAATGGTGAATTCTCGGGGAAAAAACAGTGAAGGCTGCAAAGGGTTTTCTGAGTAGGGTTTAGGGTTTTGCTGTGATATAAGTGCTTTAAAAAGGAACAGAAATGGAGGATGCGGATTCACTGACGTTTGGGCAGATAAGGTGAGGTGACTTCTGCATTGTGTGGGCCGTTAGATGATTTAAGTAGCTGAGATGTTGTCACGTAACCAGACCAATTTTTTTTGGCCTTTAATAGAATCAAGTCGTTTATGAAAAGCTTTTTACGTAGCTTTGAGAAAATCACCCCTAGATGCGTGATCCCAATACTAACAAGAAGTTGGGTATAATATAATTTTTAATATTATTTATAATTTATTATTTAAAATATTAAAAAAAAATTATATTATCTTATATTTAATTTATAATAATATAATGTATTACATTATTTTAAAAAAAATATATCATAAAAATTTAATATTTATAATAATAAAATAATTTTAAAAATTTTAAAAAAAATTATTTATTGTTAGTCATTGTCGGTATCTTATCAGTCGTAAGATGTCACTGGTACCTCACCGATCGATGGTCATTGTTAGGATATATCGCTATTGATTTAATAAAATAATATATAAAAAATTATAGGATAATTTAAGAAATAATAAAATTAATATTTTTGTCTAATACTCTTGTTTTGTTTTATGATTTAATAAGTAACAAAATTTTAAAAATTTATCCAGTACCCATATCTTTTAAAAAATTAAACAATAAACAAAAGATTTTGTGATATCACGTCCTGTATTTTTTAACCAATCATACGGATGCTTAGAAACACTATAGTTTCCCGGAGAGTCAAGTTGCCGCAAAGTTTCGGTAAGCAAAAGCTTGGGTCTGCGCTTATGATTTTTTGCGGTCTTTCGATTGCCTTATGTTTTTCGCAAGAGAAAGAACTTATAGCTTTTTATTAATTTTTGTTTCATAATTTTTAGTTATACCTTAAACTATGAACTTCATTCACGGCGATTGCCAGGATGCATTAGCAGCATAATTGACCAGCAAATTAAGAAGAAATCTGGGTCTTTTGATTCGTAGACATGAAGAAATGCAGCTTTTTTCAATTGATTTTGCGAATGGCTTATTCTTTTTTTTAAAAAAAAAAAAGCCACGTGATAACATCTCAGCCACAAAAATAATCTAACGACGCACACAATGCAGAAGTCACCCGACGTCACCCGCCTAATCGTCAGTGAATCCACACCCGCAGAAATGACGGCAGTGGGGAAGATTATTCTAGCAAAGAGAGAAGGTTCTAGATCCACGGATGACCAAGAAAATATTGTACTTGGGAATAAAGGGAATGAAGGCAAACGGCGTCGTATTTGTGATTGGGATGTGTTTGAGGTTCGTAGGATAACACGACGACCATTTGGTGATTGTTATAATATTCCAATTTATGTATAATCTATACATAAAAATATTAATTGCCAGATGGTTGGAAGACAGCTTTTGGCTTCCTTTTTTCTTGAGGAAGAAGTTGCTAGAGCCGTTGTGATACTATGCATTGAACACCAAAAAAGAAAGAGATAAAGCTTCATAAATTTTCTTCAATCTTCAAGATCCAATTACAATGTTCTCCTTTAAATTTTTTTTTTTTGAAAAATACAATTCTACCCATGTAAGAAATTAACGAAGTAAAGTTTAGGTCAATAAATAACTAAAGGGACAAAATCTTCTTTTCACTTAATTGATTCTAATATTTTCGTTTATCACTCCCGTGTAATTGTGCAAATGTTAATTTAACAGTTAGTTATAGATTAAAAAATTAACCAAAGTCTTGAAAGATAGGATGCTTGGAAGACATTACAATTGTACTTAAAGATTATGGTTAATGGTATAAATTTTTCCCAAAAAATTTATAAAAGAAAGATTTAGTTTCAAAAGTTTATTGTTATAGCTAGATGAGTCGACACACACAATCATTATGAAATGATTAGTCTAATATTAAAGGATTTCTATAAATAATTATTGTTACATTTAAATGTGTCGACATAATGAATGATTAGTTTAATTCCAAAAGACTTTTAATAAGTAGTAAATCTTTTATGCATACAATTACTTTTTGACTTTAGACTTTTAAATATTTCTAATAAATTGAATTACTTGAATAACTGACTTAAATATTATAATAAGACTAAATCACGAAATTTTATAAATAGCAATTCATTGATGTGTGCAATCACGTTTTTAAACATTAAAGTAAGACTAAATCCTATATTTTTATAAATAGCAATTCATTTATTTATGATTGCAATTACGTTTTCACTTTAGACTTTTACCCCTTTTAATAAATTCTGTTACTTTTTTTTTTTTTTTTTCTTAAATTTACACCAAACATATTCTCATAATTATGGGATTAATGAAACTAATAACTAATAATTCCTTTAAACAAAAGAGAGTTTAAAATTTCAAAGTACATTTAACTCAAAAAGTGTAGAAGCTCAATAAGCTTCCACTAAGCAAATAGCTATATTAATTTCTGCTACTTTATTTATAAAATGCATACCAACGATTTATGCAAGCAGATTCACTCACACATGGGCATCAAAGAGAGAGAAATTTTGTAAAGTTTGAAAGGCCTCCTCTATTGTATGATAACATAATACAACCCGATAAAAAAACACACTGTACATGTTGAGAATGTCCCTGAAACTGAAAACCGGAATTCCCCCCTCCCCCAAAAAAATGAACAGAACAATAAAAGAATAGTCTCCCCTTGGACTACAATCTCCATTTTACTAAATCAGCGAGAATCTTTACAGATTCCACCTGTGGAGCTTCAAGTGATTGCATTATTGATTACTGACAATTGATTCCCAGCATTGTTATGTTTCTTTTGCACAAGTCGTAATCAGTTTAAGTGGGACATTCTTGAAAACAAAAGGAGATCATGTGACTACAAAGCTCATTCATAGAATGAATTAGGTTATCCACCTGCAATAAAATGAAGTAGAACCCTTTTCATCCTTAAATCCGTAGGTAACCTGCTTTGTCTTGATCTGCTATTTTCCTGAGCAATGACTTCTTGTTGATTGACCAGCTTCTGCCCAGAACACTCTTCTTTCTCCATGTCACTATACGGGTATAAAGTGCTGGGAAAAGGAAACAGAGAAGAACAAGAAATAGCATCGCGACACAGAGTAACAAGACGTTTCGAAAACCATTCTGATGATCTGGTTCACCTTTCACTGTCCATGGAACTCCTCCAACATTCATGCCAAAGGCTGCATGCAAAGTCCATTATTCAAAACCACATTTGTCTATGGATATGGACAGAAGAAGGTTTTGAAGAATTAGATTGCTAACCTCCTGTAATGATGGATAAAGGAAGGAATATAATTGAAAGGAACGACAGATAGTAGAGTTTCCGGTTTATTTGCTCTGACTGCCAGCTGTCAAGACCAGCCTGGATTGCCATGACCCGATTTACAATAAAGCCTACATTTTCCTTCAACCTCCTTAGCCTCCCAATTAATTCTTCCAGGGAGTTAATGTCTGCATTGGCAAACCATCGTTTTGAAGAACATTTTTCTTTAACCCGGGGAAACACTTGCTCTCCATGAGCAATCACCTTAATAAAATCAAGGTAGAGCAAAACCAATTAGATTACCTTCAGTGAACTTCATCAGACATCCAATCTGGTGTCTTCTGATTCTTTTTTCAATGGTCCACTACTTTTAAGTACAATGAACACAATTTAGTAAAATCATAATTCATCACAGAGTAGGTTCGTTTCTTCTGAAGTAACCAAAGAAAATATCCAATTGGCATTAAATACTACAAAAAGAGTTAACAATACCACCTGTAGGAGACGCTGCAAATTAAGATGCAGTTTAGGGAATCTTCTGTCATCTAGCATTTGTTTCTTCAGAGCAAAACCACCTAAAATCAAGCACAACAGTTGTACCTCAGTTCAATTCCATAAAATAATTTCAAATACTTTGCATTTACTAGTTGGTATACAAGAACTGCGTACAGAAACCAGTAGAGAAATTTCAGAGTTTATGTAAAGCAGACATATAAGTCATTTAGATGAACATAATTTAACTTGACCAGATAGAACATTATTGAAAGTACACACGCCAAACAACATCATCGTTAGCTACTTACTAATATAGACTTCTCCATTTTTCAGGCAGCCAGAATATCATAGAACTGACCTATATCGCTAGATCTATTTTGTTGTACATATGTACTGGTGCATGCAATACATATAAAATTGTTGATACCAACCAAAAAACGGGAGAAATTGTAACAGCTTAAGTTGCCCAGATGACTATATATGTAGCATAGGATATTTCTTCTTAGGCTAGGGATTTTGGACACTAGTCATATTTCTTTGGAAAACATACCAGAATTGGGTCTAGAAGCATCACCATGCTGTGTTATAGCATGGTATCATCTACAAAATATGATCGAAATTGATATTTTGTCAGTACTCTTCTATCAGAGAGGAAGGGCATGTGAAGATTCTTTTAACTTTCTTTCAATCAAAAATCATGCATTGTTATGTTCACCAACTTATGTTCAACAAAAATTAGAGTTAACATTTTGGGGCACAGAATTATGGTGTGTTCAACGACGTAAGGCAAGTTCCAGACAGTGGGTTCTAGAATACCATTTCATCAGCGAAGGCAAAAACAAAACAAAAGTTCAAATTACAAGACCTCGCATTAAGCCTTCTACCATATTAGTGATCTATAAACACCTATAACTAGATTAACTGGACAACTAAAATCACCGATTATCAATGTGGATAAAATACAGCACTGAAATATAATACCAAGCTAAAAACTTTCTATGATGGCAAAAGTAAACAAGATAACAAGTTCATGTTTCTTATTATTCTAAATTGCTTTCTGTGCTGTCGTTTCCTTCAAAGTGAAGAAAGAACTATTGCAGAATAACCCATGCCCAAAACAGGCCAAATTACCAGGATAAAGCATCAGTAGTTAGAATATGGTCACTTAACCCTTCTGTGTGTGCACGTTCCATCAAAGTCAATTAGTAGAACAACTACCTTGGACATACTTAAAGCAAACAACAAAGCAATAAAGAAAGTTATGCAAATAGCAACAACTTTAGCAAATAAATTATGCACTAGTATGTTTCTAACAGAATGAGGGTAGATACTTAATTTGTCATTTATGGAAATTACCTTTGTCCAAGTCAAGCTCCACAGAATCCAACTCCATCTCAAGTTTAGTCACAAGATCTTGAAGCTGGTCTACATGTGTGTCGATGATATGAACTATAAGATTTGAGACAGATCTAGGCAAAGGATTGTCAGCATCCTCAGAGTGATTCATAGTTAATAAGAATTCAAGAACATGCTCCCTAATCACAATCCCACTCCTTTCATTCTTCTGACCTCTGAAATAAGAGGGACTTTCCACACTAGGGATCTCAGAAAGAAGAGATTCACGTTCACCCGTTCTCGAGAAACCTAATCTGGGAACACGCCCCAAAGACACAGTAATTACTGAATTTTCTGTAACTCTAGCAGCAATTCTAAATGTAAAATCACTAGAAGCAGAACCAGGTGAATTAACCCTGAAGACGAGTGCCCCATCAACATGTGCACAAAAGGGTCCATTGCTGACAAGTGAGAGAATGTCCTGGAGTGTCAAAGGTGGGCAAAGAACACCAATTAGGTACTGTGCAGATTGGGACAACTTATCATTTCCTTTAGGGAGTTCAACATGGTACCAGCAAAACTCCTTCCCCCTGCCATCTGCCAGATCCCGGTCCTTCTTATCCTTTTGATAAAGGTCAGCCAGATCCCATTCCTTATTATAAAAATTCCCCATGCCATCAAATATATAAGCTCTCTTCTTCACCAAGCCCGAAGGATGGGACCCGTAGAATCGGGGCTCCCTGAGAAGCACATCTGCAGAAGGTGAATTCTCCATTTCCACAGCCTCCCCATTCAGCACTGCTCTATCATGAGCTAGTTCCATAACTTTCTCCAACTATTCCAAATTATGCTTCCAATCAACAAACAGAAAGATAACGAGTGTGATCCAGAAACTCCAAATTCAACTTTGCTTTCTTATAAACTTAAATATTCAGATTCCATAGATCAACCCATATATTGTGCCATTTTCAATCTCAAAAGACTAAGTCAACAATCCCATGCAACCCAATACTGAATTAATCCAATTCAAACTGCCTGGAAAACAATGCAGCAGCAATTAGTACATCCAAAAGGACCAAAATCAGAGTGGTTGACCAAGAACTTGTAGTAAAACCACCACACACTCGCAAGCCACCAGCAAACGTGAATCTAAGTTTTAGCTGGTCATATTCTAGTTACCAGTTAGCTCAAAAAGAGTAATTAACACACCACCTTAAGCAGCATGCTAAATTGACCCGGATAAGAAGCAGAAACTCGGAAAAGCTAAATAATGAATGAAGAAACGCGGAAGAGAAGCACCTTACCTCGTTAAGCACCACAAATCCAGCTGACCAATACCTATACAAGGAAACTCGTCGATGCCCAACAAATTCAATTGTGCAAAAGGCAATAGCCTACATTGAACGTCGTTTTACCAGCAATACAGTATTGAAAGGTTCAACTTCAAAGGGAAGGGAGACTTCTGTGCAAATATATGAAGATGGGTACGTCGGAGATAACGAGGCTGAAGGAAAGGGCCGAGTCAGAACGAGTCAAAATAAACACCCGCTCCTCTCTTCTTCTAAGAAACTTCGCAGAGCGCAATTTCTTGCCTGGCAAATTAATTCTGTATTTTTTATTTAAAAATAACGTGGCTTTTGGTCGCATGAATGGTTGATCAAACCAAGTTGGTTTTTTTTTAAAAAAAAAATGTATGGCCATTATCCTTATCGATTATGCATATCTTTAATTTTTTTATGAGCTCTAATTTATTATATCTAATATATATTATATTTATTTAGTTAGGATAATTTTTCTTAAATGTAAAATTATCCATGTTATTTTTATCTATTTTATTCTTTCACTATTTCTATTTTTATTTTAATTTAAAATAATTCATTAAGAAATTTTGTATGATTGTGACTTTAAGATATTTATGAATTTTTATTTTAATATTTTCTCATAGTTTTTTAATAAGGTCATAAAACAAATAGTTTTCAATTTCAATTTCATTAAATTTACTTAAAATTTATTTTATTATGACTTCTTTATTTTCTATAAAATTCTTTTGTTAAAGAAGTTGAGATTTTTAATTTATAAATATAATTTATTTATTTATTTATTTTTGTTTAAAACTTTGAATCTCATAATAATGAAGGAAGTGTGACACTTTATTATATGCATATGTACACAGATACATATATGCACTATGCAGCACTTTTAAATCCTATATATTTTTAATTTTTAAACTATTTTTGTGGTTTTTATATTGAGGTCCACTTCTTTCTTTTTCTTTTCATTTTTCTTTCCTCATTAATATCGTGTTTTGACCAACACTGGGAGTTGAATAGTACTCAGTTTAAAACTCTAAATCTAACGCGATAATGAAAAAATAAAATGAAAAAGGAAAATAACAACAAATAGATAAATTTAGCAAAAAAAAATCATAAAAGCACAATGCCAAAATTTTCTGGGACGATGGGTGGGACCTGCGATAGCAAGAGTGAAGAAAAAATATGGACCACCCACCGCAACCGGCCCAGATGACAAAGAATTAACCTTATCCGAATCAGCTGAAGTTTTCTTTTTGTCCGCGATCAACTGACGCTAACAGCTCAAAGAAGTGGCCCTTTTCGCTTTGGTGGGTTTCGTTAGTGTATTTTGCATTTTTGAATAAGTAATTTTATGCACTAAAATCGCTGGGGGTTCTCTAACAGAAAAATAAAATATATATATATATATATATACATATCGTTTGGGGGTTATCTCTATTTGCAATGAATTTATTATATAATAAATTTTGTTAATCCAATAAAATGATCTAGTCAATCTTTTTTTTAGAAAAAAATTATTAAGGTATACAAGGGAAATATATCCTATTAGAGCCATGAAATTGTCTTTATGTAGAACATGTTGCGTGATTATGCCTGCATTAACATATATTTTTTACACTACGTGCCTCATTTTATTTAAATATTTAATAAATTAACTAATCAAAAATTTATAATTATATGAATGACCAATCACAATGGAGCGACATAAAAAATATAAATAACTTATATTATCCCTTGAAATTTTAGTTTATGTTATAAGATCTCTTATTTTACACTGTATAAGATTTTAAGTTTGATTTATTTTAACTTTTTAAGTATTAAATTTTATAAATTATCACTAATAAAGAAGTTTCACCTCACTAAAACAATTAAGATTTTTTAATTGATAATGATTGATAATTTAATTTTTTCATATCTAATAGGAAGTGTGTGCCTTTATATAACATATAAAAATAAAATATTTAACAAAAATGAAAAGTGTATTAATCACTTCTCAATATACTTTATTCAGGAGAGATCAACATAATAAATAAATAAATATTAATCTTAAATTCCTTGAATTTCCACGTTGAAAAGGTAAACAAATAAATATTACGGGCTTTCACTATCCTAATGGTAATCGAAATCGAAACTTGGTTACACGGCGCCGTCGTAATCGAAACTTGAAATCTTTAACAAATGATCTCATATTTCTTTCCCACTCATTTAAATCAGTGGCCCAAGTTATGTGCTCCCACGGAGTACACAGATCCAGATTGTCTATCCTTTACTTTGATGCTGGTGGTGCCTGCAAGTAAAATTTAAAAAAATAATAAAATAAAATCATACACCTCATTATTTTTTATAATTGTTTGCAGAATTTTATCATAATATACCTCACTCTTTCTTGACACATATTTTTCTTTTTTATTCACACATATTAAGTTATTTTTAAATTTGAATGTCTTATTTTTTTAAAAATCAGGGTAATATTCCAATATACAACAAAATAATTTTTTATTGAATATAACAAAACAAAGTTAATTTGGCATCTCAAATTAAAAGTTTTAAAAAAATCATTGGAATAAAAATAAATTATCTACCTTTTTTTCTTACAAAGAAACATAATATTTAAATTAGATAGTTAGTCTATCATATTTAATTGGGGTGTGTGTATATATATATTTTTAAATTATTTAATATTATATTAAATATTAAATAATTCATATTTAAATCAAACAAATCGACGTAGAGGGCAAAACATAAAGCGTATACTTACAATCATGTTTCACCCATCCAATCGTTTGACGATCGAGGTCATATACAACAAATTTATTCGTAAACGCGTCATCTGCGAGGAGAAGCAATTTGAATTTTTTTTAAAAAAATTAATCAATATAATATTTAAAATAAAATTTATTATTCTATTTCCTATTTTATTATAGTTTATTAACTAATAAAAATGTAATAGTCCAAAAAGGAGAGAAGAAATAAGATAAGAAAATTTACCTCCTAATATAATCAAATCTTTATGTTCTGGGCCCAAGGCTTGCTCAGACATTGAATAAGTAACACACAAAGCACCGTCTGACTGCGGACAAGTCAATGACAAAATAATATAATAAAAAAATTATAAAAAACAAAAAAAATAAAATATTACAACAACGGTGAAAAATATCCACTAGTAATTGATAAATATTTTATGATTCTTAATCAAAAGAGAAAAGTAATCATTTTTTTTACAAGAAATATATAATATTATTGATTATTGATTATTGATTATTGATTATTGATTATTTCAACTCGTATTTATTATTTTATGCAGTCCATAATATTCAATTATGACAATAATACATATTATATACATTCATTTTGTTTTGTATTTTTTTTTAGGAATTTATTATTATTATTGTTATTCATGAGAGAATCTAATTCCATTTCATAGGGAAACTGTTTGACGAGTAAAACATGTTTTAATTACTTTTTTACTATAACATGATATTTGTTAAAACAATTATATTTACAATTAATTCATCCAATATATTCTCTCAATAAAGAAATAGCAAAATAAGGATTTATTTCTCAGAGGCATAAATATATATTATACTTACGTCAGGGATAATATAATCATGAGCTGGAACCGTCAAGGTAAGGCCCTCCTCAAACCGGAATATGATTGTGGGAAATACTTCATCAACACTGCAAATTGGAAATAGGAAATCAAGAAAGCAAAGCAATTAGATATTAAACCATTATTATGGTAATAAATCATTATTATTATTTTGTTTTTTTTAATTTAGCAATTCTGACGGACCAAAGCATATAAAAGGAAGGAAGATAAATGAACGAAAAAATTAAGACAAGATCTTACTTTCCTTCGAAGCCTTTGAAGCAATAGGATTTAAAGACTTGTGAATTATTTTCATATTTCAAATGAGGCTGCTGAGCAAATATCTAATTCACAAGGAACATATATAGTTAGTACTAACAAAACAATCCAACATAAATATATTTAGCTATACGCTATGAAAACATAAATGTTTTAAAACTTTTACTAATTGAGTGATATCTTATTAGTATCATGCAAATTTTTTAATATTAGAATTTTAAAATTACAAAAAAAAAAATTAGCACCCGAATATGATTAAAAAATATAAAAAATTTATCTCTAAAAATATAATCTTGTCATTAACTTATTCTCTTACCTTTTTAACTATGGGATCATAAAGGTATCTTGGAAGGATAGACATAGAAGCACCCGAATCTATTATGGCACTTAACCCTTTTAATTCTGTAAGCAAGGGAATGTCAATATATTCTCCAGCCACGAAAAAACCAGTCAAGGACGTAACGTAATGCCCCCTATATCAGAATGTAAGAGGAAAAGAAAAATTAATTATGACAAAAAAAAAAAAAGAAGCAAAACAATCAATGAAATGAATAATTCCAATACGAAATTAACCTCGTTAACATAAAGCAATTACAATAAATAGAATTATACTTATTGCTTCTTGCCAAGGCTCCATAGTTTTCACAAAAGAGAGCATGTTAGAGGGTAGTATTATATTTGGACACCGCTACTCCCCAAAAGGTTACATGACTATCATTAATAGAAATATTATTAGAGAATTACATAGTTTATGTAAATAGATTATAATCATTAAAATATAATTTATATTAACATATAAATTATTCTTGATAGCAATCTTAAAAAAGAGTTTTATTATGAGAAGTTTATTAAAAAAAATTAAAATTACATTACTAGAATAAAAATTTATGAAAACTATATAAAATAATAAAAAATAATATCACATTAAGAGACCTATTAAAAAAATTAAAATAAATATGTATGACCTAGGAAGAGTTGCAAGGAGATAACCTAATAGTTTCTTTAAATGGATTAAAAAAACTTTTAAAATACATAAATAAAATAAGTAAAAAAGCAATGTTTTAATTTAAGTTAATTTAAATAATCAAATATTACACAAAAATATTTTTTAAATCAAAAGCGCTTCTAAAAAAAAACTAATCCAATGCACGCTCTAAAAATTTGTAATCAAGGGTAATTATAGGCATTATATAGTTATTTTTAAAAAATAAGTTTAATTATTATAACAATGCTTCTTATAGTTTTATACAAATTTTTTCTAAAAATTTTATATAATTTAAAATATTAAAAATTAGACTCATAAAAATTTAAAATTAATTTCTATAATTTAAAATTTAAATTATATGAACTATCTTAAATTTTGTCTAAAACTATAATGAATTACTTGACAGAGTTGAATAACAAAAATTAATTTATAAATTTATGTAAATTATAATAATGAATTTATAATATTTTAAACTATAATTTTTTTAAAAAAATTTAAATAAAATGATAAGAAGTAAAATATAATTGACTCTAAAAAATAAGTAGTTATAGTATCACATACACATTGTCCACGTATAATGTAGTAGTCTTCACTTTTGGCTCAACAACTTCTCCAATTGCAAAGATGCCACCTCCCTTCGATCTATCCAAGCAGTGTGCAAATTCAGCTTTGGTAATTTCCTGTTCAACTAGCTGTGAAATAAGGGACTCTCGGTCGGTAGACAAACCGAGGATTCCAATGGATTCAGGAGGAGCTTTATCCCCAGACTTCCTAGTACCACACCTAAAAGAAACATTTAAAAAAAAAAAAAAACCAAATTAAAAATTCATGCAGAATTAGTCAAAGGAAATAATTAAAAAAAATCCGAAGAATAAATTTGAGATATATTACCCAAATCTAATCTGGGTGCTTGTTTTTTCTGTGTGAAAGTCTTTGTTAACTCGGCCAAATTCCAGAATGTCCCACACAAAGAATCCTACCATCTCGCTTCCATCTCCAAATGGAGTGTGATCAATGCACTTATCCATCTGACAACGTTGTAGTCTCGAAGTGCTCGATTTCCTTGGATTATACAGTTTTATTTCCTGAAGTTTTGGTCAGAAAATGATCGATAAATGAGACTAATCACTTCTAAATTATCATTTGTTGAAAGTAAGACAAAAAAAGAAGAAGAAGTTATTACGAGCTGGGTTAGTACAGGGAACCGTGATTCCATTCCATGCTTTATACTATAGAATAAGCAATATTATGTTTTTATAGATGTTTTTGAAATCAAGTATTGTTTTATTTCACATTTTATTTTACAAGTTACCAAACTATAAAACAAAATGACTATTCGGCCATTCCATTTTATTCCTATAAATTGTTTTTCCTATTCTTCATATGACTTTTATTTTGTGTATCAAATGAGCCATAATGATTTTATGCGGAAGTTGAATACAAATTTCAAGTGATGTTAGAAGTTGGAGATACATACAATACCATCATCAGTTTTGTCGGGACTGTCTTTGTTGGTATGGCACATCAACCACGGAATGGAACTTCCTGAATCAATCTGCAGATTGTATTCCACAGGAGGAGTCCCCACTCGCAGTTTTGTGTAGTACAACCTACACCAAAAGATAATAATATAATAGAATAATAAACATTTAAATTTTCAGAAAAAAAAATATCAAGAAGAAGTGTGAATTATTTATAATTAATTACACGATAATTATTGACGTGACAATTTATTAATTGTTAAATGAAATTATAATGTTTATCAACAAACTCATCAAATGATTGATAGATTGTCGTGTAAATGACCATAATAAAATTTTTTGATAAATAAAAATTGACAAGTAATGTGGATTATTTGTAATCAGTTCTACTCAGTTATTGACATGATAATTCATCAATTGTTAGATGAAAATATACAATTTACCAACCAACCTATTCAATAACTGATAGATTAACATGCCAATAACTATAATGCAATAAATTGTAAGCCATCCCAATTATTTGATGAATAAGGATTAGTAGCTGACCAATTTTTGTCAAGAAGGCCACCCAAGCCGAAATCCAAAGCAGTAAGAGCTCTACGGTTATGACGAGCGGCATCGTGCTCTCTCATTGCTCTGAAAGGCTCTGGATGACCCTTAAGCTTGTGATGCACCGGAAACACGATACTTCCATGTGAGATCAAAGCTAATTCCGAAATCAACATGCCCAAAACCACAACTGCTCTTTTAATGAGATCCATTTCCTTTGATGGATCTCTGTGATTTTGGGGTTGATCTGAAGTTTTGCTGGGAAAATTCAATGGAGCCCTTAAATATGGCAAAACAATATTGAGAAAAATAGTAAAAGGCCTTTCTGCGGTCTTCTTGTTTGGGGCTCATCCAATTGTTCGATTTTCTCTTTTAATAGAATAGTTTCTGATATTAGCAGTTATTGAATTCGTTTTAGTTCTTTTTTGCATACGAAGAGAGATAAATTCGACGCAATGAATGGAAGCTACACGGTCAAAGTTAAGCTTCCAAATTGCATAAATAGTAAATTGAATGAGTGAACCAAATGAAGTTTGGATTTGTTTGATTCAGTCTTTGACAACTATGTGGCTTCTTATGATTTACTATATTTGCTTTTGCATAAAATGGAATAAAAATTCAACTTTAGAATCTTTTGCAAACTAATAGAGACCTTTGGATGTTTATTAGATTTTTATAAAGTTGTTTACGATTTCATTATTCACATACTTAGTTATACATGGAAATAATTACGGTTCGAAACATAAAATTAACTAATAAGCTCAAAATTTTGAATTCTAGACTTTTACTCTGAACTATCTTTTAGTTTCTTTAGATATATTTATTTGGCAGGGAAGTGATATATCATACCACATGAAGAAAAACCTATTTGTAAATGATATATGTGAAAGATAACCTATATATAACCAACGGTTTTGAAATTACATTTTGTAACGCTATCAGTATATTTATAATTTTATATTTTTTTTTTACATATTTTTAATTTCTCTTATTTTTATTTATAATTTTATCCTTATAATATAATTAAAATAAATAAGATATACATTTATAAGTGTAAAACTCATTTCTCAACCAATAAAATATGAAAAGTACATCTTAAGTTCTTAACTATAGATGCTTGCTACATCAATGTGATATAATGACATACTCACCAGGGGTGGGCACAGGATGGGACATCCCGGTGTTCCGTCCCGGTTCAAAAGATTCGGGACAATTTCGAGACGAAACAATTTAGGACTCGGGACAGGACCTTGTGTCCTGATTAATTTTCGGAACAAGACCGAGACAAGCAAAATCTCATCCCGAACTTTATATAAATTTGTCCCGTTTATTACTTTTTACACCTCTATTTTTGTTGTTTACACACAACCTTTATTCTTTTCTGCTTGCTTACTTTATACACTCACTTATCATTTTTCTTCACAAATTTTTTTTTTGCTTTCTTTTTTTTTCTAAAAAAAAATTTAACCGAAACGGGACGGGACAAAGGAGTCAGGATGAGAACCGAGACAGGACTAGGACAAGGCTATATAAAATCGAGACGGGACGAGACTGGACAAAAATCTAAAAACTAGGACGGCCAAATTACCGACATGTCCCGCCCGTGCCCTCCCCTAATTTACTCACATGATACAATATAAACCATAAAACCCTATTTTCTCCTTTCCAATATTTTCTTTTATATATGTGTATATATATATATATATATATATATTGTGTATATATATATATATATATATATAGAGAAGATACTGATCTTGTTTCTTGTTTAGGTTCCGCGAAGCAGCAAAGGGTAAAGCCCAAAAGATTGGGCTGAGGCCTGTGTTGCTTTAAAGCGAGGCTCAATAATTATTGATTTGGGCTGAATTTTGATTTGATCAGTGGTCCAATCAGAGACTGGATATATTAATTTTTAACCTCCATAATAAATCCGGTCGAAGTAATTAAGAGATAATAACATTTAAACTTAATTGAACATACTCAAATGATTAATTTTTATTTTTAATAATAATATCTTGCGCCACTTGGTCAAGTTCGCAATCATTAATTTTAATTTTATGTTACTCAAATCTAATTTCAAAGCATATCCTACATTGAACAAAGAAATTTATGAGATTTGGAGGCCGAAAGGAAGAAATATATGGCTTTAAAGTTGATTTAACTTAATTATCTATACTTTGAAAATAACACTTGTGTCTATGAAGTTTGATGGACAAGTTTTTAAAATTTTCCTTTGGTAATCGGGAGAGTGCTCCGCCAAGTTTCATGATTGAACAGAGTTTAAGCTACGAACAAAATGACTCCTAGCTATATATGTGGATTATTTCATGATTATGGCAGATTGGACGAAAAAAAAAAACTTTAAATTTAATAATAGTTAGTTAAATCCAACAATTTTCATATTGTAAAAGTCATTGAATTAAGTGAACACAAAATTTTAGTAAAAAATCAACTTAATAGTTAGTTACATATGTAATATCAGTATTATTTGTGATATTTAATAGTTAATCTTTTTTTTTGAAGAGTTAATAATTTCTTCTTTATCAGGACCAAGTTTTGTTTTATATATATATATATATAATTTCATCGAAACTCAAAAAAAAGGGAGTATAATATTTCTTTCTAGAAATTTTTTGTATATATCTAGATAATATAAAATAGAAAACTGTTGTTTATACCATGATGTATTTACAATGTTCATTAATTTTAACTATAATAATGTTAAATAACTATGCATCATATAAATCTGATCATCACATGCTTAATAGCACACTAGCTAGAGGTGCTAAGTTACTGACAATAACATGGACAGCATGGATCTATAAAGCATTATTATTATTAAGTTCTCAGGTACTTTTATTTTGTATTATATCTCAAATATTATTTCATGATTATATGATTAATCAAAAAAATTTATTAATAAAAGTTACATCATTATTTTATTTTCTATTAATTAATCATATAACTATAAAACATCATTTAAAACAAAATAGAAAATAGAAAATTTTGTCAACTTAAAAAGTGGCGGTTATTGGTGTGTAAAGTCCAATAACCACCTTCAAAAGAGAAGCCCATGTCTGGTTGACAAATAACCAGAAAGACAAATTGATCACGTGACGGTGCTGCTTATATTTAATTTAATTAAATTGGAACCAGAATGGACCCACATTCAGATTCCATCTTTATATGTTACTTTGAATTTTCCCTGATATGGGGCTATCTTCATTCATATCTTAAACTACAAAAACATCATTTTAAAGGGATAACTAGACATGTGACTTCTCCAACCAAAAATTGTTTTTATTGTGGAAAAACGCCCAAAAGAACTCATATATGGATTATTCCATTAGAGCCGAGATCAAGGATACGTTGCCTTTCATTTTCTTTTTTCTGTTTGCAGTCCACGTTCTATCTAGAGTATGCCAAAAAACAAGTGTAGACACAGAGTTTTCATTCACACTTCTTATTTGTCAAGAGTCATGGCCCTCTAAAAAGTTGCATGATTTGCTACGCCAAATTCTGTCAAAACTGAGGCTGTATATATAAGTTGGAATATAATATCCATCCACAATCATTTTTTTTTTCCTTTTATGTATTTTCTGAGATTAATTTTTTTTAAGAGATAAGTATTAAGATAATTTTTTAATAAAATTTTTAAAATTTCAAACTCAATCCTTGACATTTTTTTAATTAAATTAACACTTTCTTGAGTAATATTTATAAAGGTTGAGGTTGGATTATTTCGTATAACAAAAAGATAAAGCAACAATATTTTTTAGCTACAAATATAATTTATGCTACACATAAAATTTATCCTATCTTGGTATCATTTCTCCCCGTATTACGTTTGTTTCATTGTTTGTTTAAAAAAAAAAAGCTCATCGAACGGAGGAATGAACCTACGAAATGGTGATCTTAGCGGAAGGGCGCGAGTTAGAACGCTTTCCAAGGACAAGGGTTGATTGCTGAGAAACAACTTGTCCTGTCCAAACAAACGGACGGAGAGAAGAGTGCCTGACATGGAGGAGGCGACATGGCAGTGTACCATATATCTCTGCAAGCGACAGCTGCAACTTGCCTCATATAATATAATAAGAATATTAATATTAGTATCAATGGGATTATAATTTTTAACCGAGTTAAAATTTAATAAAACTTTATCATTTTTATAATCTTTAATTACTTATATAATTAGTAAATATATATGACATCAATAGATTCTCAATAAATACACGCACACAAAATCATATATATATATATATATATATATATATATATATATGATGTCAGCAAGAAGAATGGTGTGCATGAACTAACTCCAATTCTCACAGGAGGATACCAGCTGGTATATTCAGTTTGGAATCCTACAAGATTCCCTGTATCCTTAAGTCGTCTGTCTCTTCTGGTCCCCTAGACCCACGTTATCATGAATCATCGTTTGTGGGTCTTGTTAAAAAAGAAAAAAAAAACTAATTTTTTTTTTTGTTATAGAAGAAGAAAAATATATATAAAAATTTTAATTTGTGGCTATAAGAAGTTTAAACTTGGTGTCAATCAATTTCTTTAAAATTATTGATCAGTTTAATCATAACTTTACTGGTGTAAAAAAAAAAAAAAAGGTAAATCCTAAAGGTGTATATGGTAAGTGAATCTTTTTTAATATATGAAAATCATAAATCATAAAAAAACATATATATATTAAAATTTATAAACCATAAGATTACTGAAATGTGTGTTTAGTTAATTTGAAACATTTAAAAATTATCTTTGGGAAGGAGGTTAAGAAATTAGATTATCATATCCTCTCATAAAATTAATTTTAAGGGAACTTTATTAAAACATGTTTCTTATTCATGAAATCATTTTTGTTTTATTCATGAAATTATTATGTTTGAAAACTTAATTTTTAGAATTTTATTTTTAAAACGATTCTTATTAAATACAAAAAAAAATTAAAATTAAAATTTATGAATTAAAAAAAGAATATAAATATCTAACGCTACATAATTTTCAAAAAATATTTATAAATTATTCATCTATAAAATTCTTACATCAATAAAAAAAGTTTAAATGAGAAATACAATTTTAGTCTTTATCAAAGAAAACCAAGTTAAGCAAGTTTTGTTTGTATTTTTTAAAACTTTTTTTAAAAAAGAACCTTTATTGGTATTAAATCAGCATCTTACTAGTAGTCCTTCGTCATCTTCATATAAGCGACAGTTGATGATAATTTCATTTTTAACCGTGATTTTATCTTTAGATTAGTCTTTGCGTGTTAATTAAAATTTATTAAATGATGAAAATTTTAAATATAATTTTGACCTAACTATATTCACGGAGCTAGAATTCTAGTTAACTTTCCAACTCTTTGCCAGCTCATGTGGTGTGTATATGCAAACAAAAAGTACCACAAAATTTCAAACGGAGTTTAAGTTAAAAAATAATAAAAAAAGAAAATTACACATAAATAGGTTATTTTGTTGAGCCGCTGGTGAGATACTCCTTTCAGTGAATGCAATGCAATGGTGCATCTAAATCAAGTAAACAGCGAGCGAAGTCAACAACTCTCATCTCATCCAAGTAGAACCAAAACGTCACTCAACAGTCACCTCTCTCCACTGAGCGAATTCACCCCAACACTATTCCTCCACTCAGAATGCCATCAGCTGTATTCTATAAAAGCTGAATCAATCTGACCCAAAAAATCCAATCCCACTTGGCCACTACTTCCTCCCTTATCTCTTTTTTCTCTCTCTTCACCAAATCCATGGCCACCACAACCACCGTCACCACCCCCAAGGGTGACCCAGAAAGGCCAAACGGCGCTGAAGTGGATGAAGAAGATGACCTCTCTCCCATTGAGGAGGTCCGGTTGACGGTTGCCAACACCGACGACCCGACCCTACCCGTGTGGACCTTCCGGATGTGGTTCTTGGGTCTTCTCTCGTGCGCCCTTTTGTCATTCCTCAACCAATTCTTTGCTTACCGAACTGAACCACTCATTATAACCCAAATCACCGTTCAGGTCGCCGTCCTCCCCATAGGCCATTTCATGGCGGCGGTGCTCCCTACCACCAAGTTCCGGGTGCCCGGATTTGGTTCCAAGGAGTTCTCCTTCAATCCGGGTCCCTTTAACATGAAGGAGCACGTGCTTATTACCATATTTGCCAATGCCGGAAGCGCATTTGGATCCGGGTCACCTTATGCGGTCGGAATTGTTAACATAATCAAAGCGTTCTATGGCCGGAGCATCTCGTTTTTGGCTGCCTGGCTTCTTATCATTACCACTCAGGCATATTTTCTTTCCTTCTTTTTTTTTTTTTTTAAGAACTTTTTTATGAAAATTTTAATTACCATTTTTTTAATGTTTGTTTATTGTTATTATTTGCTTTGCTTTCATCCTCTTATGATATATGATTATGTAATATATGATTTTTTTATAGCATTAAATTCAAGTTTTGTTGATATTAATTTTTTCACTTCAACCATATATTATCTACATTTTATGATTTTATCCATAGGTTGTTTTTCTCATAAATCCTGTCCAATGTAAGACTTGCATTTCCAAAAAGAAAAAAAGCCGTTTTGGTAATAAGTCATTTTTATAACTTTTTAGTATTTGTAATGAATTGTTAGTGGTTTTCATGTGTCAGAATTAAATTTAATCTCTTTTTTTAATGTTTGAATTAATATAAAAAAGTTTATCTCTCTGTCTTGTACTAAAAAAAAATGGGGTATCCGCTGTAAACAGAAATTTGCTGAGTCTTGGTAATCAGTTTTTTTTTTTTTGGGATAATTTAATAAATGTTTATTTTTACTGTGTGTTTGCAGGTGTTGGGCTATGGATGGGCTGGATTGCTAAGGAAGTATGTGGTGGAGCCGGGTCACATGTGGTGGCCAAGCACCCTCGTCCAGGTTTCACTTTTCCGGTACGAAAACAAAAAATAATTTCTCTATTTTATCTCTGGTGGGATATATATATTTTTTTAGCTGTGGTTACACGAGGTTTTCAAATTGAGTATTTTATTGAAATTAAAATTTAAGACTAGAGATTTACATATATTTTGTACTTTACTTTTTTGTTTAAACTGCCTTCTATCTTAAATTTGGATGGATTAGGTATACTAATTTGAAAAAAAAAAAAAGAATTTATGAATATTTATCCATTTGATTGTTATTATATCTAATAATATAATATTTTTGAGGAGTTGAACCTTCAAAGCTTGGATCCAATCAAAATTTCTTGCAGTTACAAAATAATAGTGAAAAAAAAAAAAAGAGAACGTAAAGAAGAGTGTGGATTCATTTTCTCTCTTTACTCTCTTTTCCTTTCTCACGCCTGCCCAATTAAGAATATTCAATACTGTTTCTCATCTTGGCAGAGAAAAACAAGTTCAGATAGTGATAGTCGAGAAGAAAATAAGAGCTTGCGAGCCCATTTAAGATTGATATGTGCCAGTTAAGATTCTTGCTTGACTTTCACCCAGTTGACTTAGCTAACAGACATTAAGGTGAGAGCAAGCTAGCTTTCAGACGACAAAATCTGTGGTCCATAAATTGAAACGACATTGTAATTTGGAAGAAAAACGTAGGGAAAAAGTAAGGGAGCAAATGGCTACATCACAATGAATCAGCACAGGACCCATCATTTAAGAAAGTAAAAGTTTTGTTCTTCGATATAATTAATTTGACGGAGTATATTATTTTTCTAATATCAGAGCAGTTTGAAATCTGGGATATTGCTAATCGGCTGTCTGGAGATATTTACTAGTGCATGATTTATCCTCACAAGCTTTGGGTTACAAATGACTTTGCCAAAAAACTAGCTTGAATAATTGAATGATGTGGACTTTTGGATCAATTATTGTTTGACAGTAACGGTTTTTTAGACTTTTAATAGGTAGTCGAGGTGGTATTGCGTCCAATGAGATTTAAACACAAAGTTTTAAGTCAATGTATTTATACATATAACTAAACACCAAGTTGACTTTCTTTGTCATGAAACAAGCTCTTTGGCTGTTGGAGCACTCCAAGACTTCCTTTCTTTTACCCATCGAAGAATATTAAACTATTTTTAGCTTTTCATATTAAGTTTTAAGTTGAACTTGTTTTTTAACATACTATTATAATCTTTGAGACTTGATGGTCCAGAAATAGGATAAAATCGCCATTTTTTTGATCGAATTACACGGGAATGTGGCCTTGTGCTTTGTTTGGGTTGAACTGTTTTTGGACATCAATTACTAGTCATGTTAGATGTAGAAAGAAGAAGTTTGAACCATGCAAGAAAATCATCTGTAAACATTGTGTATCTGTTGATATCTCTCACAATACCATACTGACGTAAAACCTTTTTGACATGCAGAGCATTGCACGAAAAAGATAACGATGATCACCGACTGTCAAGGGCAAAGTTTTTCTTTATTGCATTAGTTTGCAGTTTTTCATGGTATGTGATTCCTGGATACTTGTTCTCAACACTCTCAACCATATCATGGGTTTGCTGGATATTCTCCAAGTCAGTCACAGCTCAGCAGATAGGCTCAGGCATGCGTGGCCTAGGACTTGGGTCATTCACACTTGACTGGACTGTTGTGGCCTCGTTCTTGTTCAGTCCTCTCATCTCACCATTCTTCGCCATTGCCAATGTTTTTGTGGGCTATGCATTGATCGTCTGGGTTGTGATTCCTATAGCATACTGGGGATTTAACGTGTATGGTGCGAACAGATTTCCCATTTTCTCCTCACACTTGTTCACTAACCAGGGTCAAATATACAACATATCAGCTATTGTCAATAATCAGTTTGAGATAAATCTTGAAGACTATCAGAAGCAAGGCAGAATTCATCTGAGTGTGTTTTTTGCTCTCACTTATGGCTTTGGATTTGCCACCATAGCATCCACCATTACACATGTTGCTTGTTTCTATGGAAGGTAATGTTTTTCCTCATTTATACTCAAATTATATTACAATAATGTTTATAATATGTTTTGTTCCATCTCAAATAGGGATTAGTCTCATGCTCTAAGGGTGTAAATAAAAATAAAGTTTTTCTTTTAATCATTCACAGTCCGTGTTCATATTTTGTTGTGCAACTGAAAAATGCAGGGAGATTATGGAGCGTTATCGTGCTTCTTCCCAGCGCAAAGAGGATATCCACACAAAACTGATGAAAAAATACGAGGACATACCTTCTTGGTGGTTTTACCTGTTGCTTGTTCTGTCATTTGTAGTTTCCCTAGTACTCTGCATTTTTCTAAATAATCAAGTTCAAATGCCTTGGTGGGGACTCCTCTTTGCAGCAGCATTGGCCTTTGGTTTTACCCTTCCAATCAGCATCATTACCGCCACCACAAACCAGGTACGTATCCTCTCTCTCATTGGTTTTTACCTTGATATTGTGAAACTTGTTCAGGATATTAGTAGTAATTGGTAAATCCTTTCTAACAAATTCGATTCTTCATGGTCCATGAATTTTATATTTTTTTTTTCTGAAGTTTTTGGCATAAATCAAGTTGGAAGTTTTCAGTTTTCTTGTGTCCTATGACTGAACAAGATATGTATTCTTGCCTTATGAATTCTCACATTCTAATTCTCTTCAGATATTACACATGAATGTATGTAAAAATTTAATTGGATATGGCTAATTTTGTTTCTTATTTGTAATTGAAGCTAGTCATGTGTTTCCTAAAAATTAAAGTCATAATTATTTCATGCTTTAACCGTTGCTCCTATGCTCACCATACAGACACCGGGGTTGAACATTATCACAGAGTATGTCTTTGGTCTCATTTACCCTGGAAGACCAATAGCCAATGTATGTTTCAAGACCTACGGTTACATAAGCATGGCTCAAGCTGTCTCCTTCCTCAGTGATTTCAAGCTTGGACACTACATGAAGATCCCTCCAAGATCAATGTTCTTGGTTCAGGTATATTTCAAACAATGGAATAAACTTTTAACTAAACACACAGAAAAAAGAGTTAAACTCATTTGGAATCCAGATTTGGTGTTGTTGCTGATGTGGTAGAATGTCAACTATTAGATGAATCTATTTGTGTGGGGCTGATGTTCCGCCATGTCAAAGATTGCACCGAATTCACATTCATTCTTCAGTAGTTTCTGATACACTCCATATATTCGAACGTGTATAGTTCATAGGTACAATGCTTGCCGGAACCATAAACATTGGTGTGGCGTGGTGGTTGCTGAACTCCGTCAAGAACATTTGCCATGATGAACTCCTTCCTGAAGGAAGTCCATGGACATGCCCCGGCGACCGTGTTTTCTTTGATGCCTCAGTGATTTGGGGCTTGGTAGGACCCAAGCGGATCTTTGGTTCTCTAGGAAACTACAGTGCAATGAATTGGTTCTTCCTTGCTGGTGGACTAGGACCTGTACTTGTTTGGCTATTGCACAAGGCATTTCCCAAACAATCATGGATTCCCCTTATTAATCTTCCCGTGCTTCTGGGAGCAACAGGAATGATGCCACCAGCAACAGCATTGAACTACAATGCCTGGGTTATAGTCGGAACAATCTTCAACTTCTTCGTCTTCCGTTACAGAAAGCAATGGTGGCAGAGATACAACTATGTTCTCTCAGCAGCGCTTGATGCCGGCGTTGCTTTCATGGCTGTCTTGCTTTACTTCTCGCTTGGCCTGGAAAACAAAAGCCTCGACTGGTGGGGAACACAAGGTGAGCATTGTCCTCTGGCAAAATGCCCAACAGCAAAAGGCATAGCTGTTGATGGTTGCCCAGTTCGGCGATGATTGTTAGTCTACCCTTTTAATAAGAAGCACTTAATGAAAAAATTTGTACAATGCAGTATAGAAGAACTATATTTTCTCAGGAAATAGAAAATGTAATATGGTTTATCATGTTTCTTGTTTAGCTTTTCGCTCATGTATGTATACAGGGCTTTAAATGGTAAAATACATAGCTTGAAATAAGATGGCAATATTTGGAATGGGCAGTGCTACCAAAATATCTTCTGCATTCACAACTGAACATTAACTGTACAAGTCCTCTGTTTCACAATTTATATAGCATGATAAGCTAGTTTCCTGCTTTCTTCAGGGTTCAGGGAAATGTCTAGCAAAACCTAATCTTTCCACCATTTTGAAACGAGTCCAAGAACTTTTGACTCAATTACAGAAAGACTGTAACAGATTAAGATCATTGGCATTGATATTCAAACGTAGGAATCCTCAATCACGATTTCACAGAAATCCATTGGTTGTACTCGTCCATCCTTATTATGAAGGAACTTGAACTTGCAGAACCTCCTCCACCATAGGCCTTCATGTTACAAGGGTCAAAAAAAAAATCAACAAAATGTACGAAAATGTTAAGTAAAAATATAGTAAGAAAACAAGAGTAGCATTAAGAGGTACAAGGTACAAACTTTTGCTACTTCAGATGTATCAGTGGCCCTATCAGTGCTTCTCAAGCACATTTTAAGATTATTCCGTTGCATGAATATCACAGCTCCAATTGGCCTGCCATTGATGATACACCCAACTGGTCAGATTAATTAAATAAAAAATATCTCATACATGATAAAAAATTTAATTTGAATTGTAGCAGTGTTAATCATGCCAGGAAGAAGTTGTTAAAACCATCTAGTTTAGACTACGAAATTCCACAAGTGATGTCTGAATTCTAATCGTCTTACGGACAAAAAATTCAACTGAATTAAAGGTAGAGCTCTGTAACTAACCGAACTCACTGGCAGGCAATCTAATAAAGTATCAATTTTCATAAACTTAATTACACTCTTTCGTCTACATAAATTACCTCAGACCAGCAGCAGTACTTTTTTCACTAAGAAGCTTGCCGATTTCATCACTTAAGTTGGAGTTCCCATCTGCCCTAACTCCCTGCAACGATGCAAAGGAATCAACACATATTTTACAAATTCCAATCACTAATACACATAGGGGACTCCAATATTGCAAGCATGTGATGCCATGTTAATGAATTTTTTCCGAAAGAAATGATACCACAATGGGTATAAAACATCAAGAAAGCCTATCAGAAGAAGGTCCTGGCAAAGATTTGAATTCCAGGAATATCAAACTAGGTTAAAGTGAGATATAGTAAAAGAACTAATTATAAATGGTAGCAGACGGAAAACATAAAGAAAGGAGATAATTGTGAATAATACCAGACACTCTCCATAAAATCCTCTACCCAAGCGAATCTTGAAAACCTTCTTGAGCAATTTATTTGCAGCATTGTGGCGAGATGAAAGATATGAATTTCCTTTAACAATCAAATCTTCAGTACCTAACTCCAACAACTGCAACAAAGATATTCCAGAGGACATAAAGTATTAAGCACCCCCCAGAACTGGAGATACATTTACAGCTAACGATTGCAATATTTATATATTGCAGTATCAATGAAAGATTATGAATTTCTCTTACTCATGCTCACTTCAAACAACCAATTAACTAGTCACTCTGTTTTCTCTCCTTCCTAAACAAGATGCAAGTAGCTGACTTAAATCTAACCAGACCAAAAAATATGCAGGGCAACCTATAACCTTGCGTCTTAGGGGATGATAATCTTATGATTAAAATTGAGACATGCTAGTTTTTACTTTTTCATTATTTGAAACGCAATAATTTCCTGACCGTGTCTCAGTAGGCCATTTGACTAAGCTAATGTAAAACTTCATACGTTCTAGAAACAGGAAAATGCAAAATAAGGATTCAAATTCTCTTGTTTCTTCACTTCATTTTCATATTAACCAAGCAAGAATCTAGATTTGCATTCAATAACAACTCAAAAGTAATAAACTATGGAAATGAACTTGAGAAAACATCAAACCTGTTCATACATGTATTGATTAGAGATGCAGCTAAACTTTGAGCGCCATTCACCCAGTCCAATGTTAAAAGCCCGAATGTCAGGCAAGCTCCATCGACAAAGATCTCCATCCTCAATATACTTAAGAATTAGTTCTACACGGTCTTTGTCTTTTGAGTCAAGTAGAGTTGCAGCCATGCTCTAAATGGAATTCAGTAATTTCCCCATCTCAGTCATGGGTTTATATTTAAGATGCTAAAGAACTAAGAACACAGAAGAAGTATGATTCCTACTTACATCAGAAACTTCAATATCCCTGTGTTTGGCAGAGAAGTATTCATAAACAGCAGTAGAGCTACTCTTCTCAAGGTTTACATGAATCGTGAGATTCTCAGGGCAATCTTTGTCAGATGGAATATGTGAAAGCACTGATTTCCGGTGATCAAACCCAATAACACTAAATAAATAAATATGAATTAACTAATATGTAATATAACATACATAGAAAGGAAACAATAAAACCATCAGCATATAGTATAATTCATAAGGCAGTTGAAAAAGTTCACAATAGAATAACTGGGCAATGAATCCTTACTTGCATTTTAATTGCCTGATGAGTTTCAAAAGAAAATCCTTTGGGTGAAGCAAGTCAAGTAGATAGCATGTCTCAAGGCCTTCAATATACAAATCTTCAACCCTGGCATAACCAGTAGGTGAATATGTAAAACAACAATTTTTCCACTTTCAATCTGGGTGGCATGAAATTTCATGAACTCAATATCACCTCTCAAAGAACATAGATAGATAAGTAATTTAAAGAGAGTAACGTAGAGTAGTTCAAAATAAATAGGCTCATTTGAACTAGAAAAGCAGCAAAATTGAAACTTGTTTTCTCAAAAATAAGAATGTCATTCACAACTTATTTAATCTTCATTCATATAGACTAATAAGAGTCGAATCTTAAAATTTCCACAATATCAAAAGCAAACACGCATGGTGAGAAAAAAATGCAGATAGTAAAAAAGAATATAAGTTTAAAATTGAACCTGAAAGGCTCAATTGAAGAGAAAGGCAAAATAAGGCAAGGAATTTGATGACGAGTGTGGAAGAGGTGAGCAAAAAGCGCAGAGAATGCTCCAGAAAATGAAGGGTAATTGTAAAGAATTAGATTGGGAACTTTCTCTTCTGAAGCTTTAGCTATGGCTTCCAGAGCTGCATCTGAACGTAAGCTTCTAACCCATAAAGATGGAGGTAAAGCAGTGTAAGTCCTCCATTTTCGAACCAGAGACTGAGCCATTTGAGACTAACGAGTAAAACCAGAAGATTATTCGATAAACTTGTTCCAAGCACATCAAGGATAGGCGATATACGCTAGTATACCGTAATAAGCATTTCTCGAATGGAATTTGTGATCGTAAATTTGGCAATAGTGCCATACATCACACGCTTCAATATTCACCCATGTCGGAGGGGTAATCAATATTGAAGGCCTAGACGAAGGAGCAGGGGGAAAAAGTCTAAATTATATCGTCATTTTGTTTAGCAAGTGTTTGAAAAATCATATTATAGCAATTAAACCATTTATATTTTTTTTGTCATTTGTGTTAATTAACGATAATTGTCTAAAAAATTATTATTATAGATTGTTAGAATCTAACATAAATAACCCATTCATGCTAAAAGTAGGTGCTTTCAAGTATGTGATCGCTATAATGCGACAGATTATCAAAATATCTCTTTGTATTATATAATAATATATGCTAGTAGATTTTGATAAATTAAAATCAGTTACAAACATAATACATCGTGTCAGTAGATTATGATATCAATTAAAATATTTCTATTTAAGTATATTATGATTGGTATAATCCAAGAGATATTTTCATAAATAAGTTAATTTACTAATAGATATTGATAAATTAGAATCTCAGACATACATAATTTACAAAGGATATAATTCGATTTGAACAGTAAACAGCTCATTACACTGACACTATAGCTAATTAATATCAAAAAGGTATAAGGAAATTAATTGCATAGAAAAGCTATAGCTATTTTAATTTTTTTTTTTTAAGTGAGAAAAGTTTTAGCTCTTGTTGGTTACAAGAGTTAACTAAATTTTAATTCAATTAATATCTTTAAATCAAATTAAAAGCCCCTTGATTTATGTAAAGGGTTATGAAGATTTTTTTCCTAGCTTTCAGTCCTTAAGGAGATACTTAATGACTTTAGTAATAAAAATGGATAAATTAGGAATCTATTAGAGAAAATAAGATACAATACTAACAAAAATATAGGTGGTAAGTAATTGTAACTACTTAATTCTGTTGATTTACGTTTGATATTTTTGGGAGAGTTTTATTTTATTCTCTAATTAACTCAAATTGTATTAATTATAAATTAAAAAATTCAATAATGATTTTGTGCCTTAACGAAAAGAAAAAAGAAAATTAACACTTATTCCCGTAAGAAAATCTTCTCAAGAAGGCTTCAATTTATTTTTCTGAATAGACAGGAGAAAATAATGATGGCCTTTTGCTGCGAATAAGCATATGGTATGTGGTCTATAAGAGTGATATGTAACTTTTTGTCATAACAAACCGAGTTACTCTTAACACTTTGTTAAAACTTGCTGTAAAAAATTTTGCAAAAGAAAGAAAAAGTAATAATCTCATCAGTATACTCTAATCACAATGCTCCAGTTTCAAGAATAACACTCAGCTAAAAGCCTCTGTGTAAAGAATCCCCAAAATGCCATGGTAAGCATTCTTATGATATAACTAATTGATCATGGTTGGGATTGGGACCACGGAATTATAATGCTCACCGAGCCCAAAAGCATGTCTATGATAAGAAAGCATGATACTTGAATGAGATATAGCAGCATCACCATCAGATTTGTACTCTTTCCCCATCTCCACGTCTGGGAAAGACCATGAAAATATCACAATATGCTTTTTCAGGCACTGAGTCAGGGCACCAAGCTCTAGTTGTCCTCCCCATATAGCCGTTGACTCCACTTCTTTACAGTAATTTTCAAACTTTTGGGCGAGAGATTCATCAGAATCATCTTCAACCAAATTCTGTGACAGGAAAAATGGAAGGAAATCGGATGCATGGTTTCTCATGTAAGCAGCCGCCATTGCTCGAAGTTCTTGGTATGAATGAGGAGATGAACCACACCGGAGAGGAGAGCCAGCTGATCCTCAACGGCTCTATAGAGGCAGTGCCCATCTGGTTTTATTTCATTAGCAGTCAAGCCAAGAGGTTCAAGCTTTCTTTCTAATTTCTCATTTTCAATCATGCGGTCGCTTACGAGGTCACTCTGCTCTGCTTGGATCCTTTCCTCCCTTTCTGCTTCTTGTTCAGCTCTTCTGTTACGCCTCTGTTTGGCCTTGCTGGATTTTGTACGGTCAGGTTGGCTGGTAACAGATACTCCAGCTATGGCCTTTACCAAACTGTCCAAATTGCTCTTTTCATTTCCATTACTACCGCTATAGCCTAATGAGGCAAGTTCTTGGGCATGTTTCTCTTTAAGCTTAGAAGAAAGTTGTGAAACCTCTTCCTCCACTTGCTTCTTCTTAGCTTTCTGTTCAGCCTTGCTGCCTCTAGCTGCTGACTTTTTCAGTTCAATTTCCCTCTTCTGCAGCTCTGATATCTCTTTCCTGGAAAAACACAAGTCATTGTAGATCAAAACGAATCACAAGGAAACCATAAGAAGAAACATAAGCTCTCGCTGTCAAGGTAGAAGCCTTAACTATGAGCCAACAAAAAAGATAACAAAACCATAATCAACTAAATTTTCCGAAAAACAAATGCAAACAATCAGGTCGAAGAATAATACAGTTCACTAGATTGTCTGAAATAATATAACAAAATATATAATATAAATTGTATGAGTTCGATCAAGATCAAGCTCAAGCTCAGTTGAAGCTTGATCAATGCACGGGCCAAGTCCAAGAGCTATAACCAGAAAAGGCAATTAGAATCCAAAATATTATTAATTCATGGACATGAATCGTTAATCAATGATAATTCCAATCTAGAATTATTTCACCATTCAGTCTTATCTAGGTCTCCACCACAGCAATTTCTTGCAACCATATTACATAATTACGTTATCATATACAAATATATAATAGTTATATACTATCTATCAATCTACCATAAACCTCCTTTTGATCTATGCTTGGAATTGACAATATTGAAACAGTTAATGCAATAGAAGTAAAATAGGCCTTGTCAGTACCAAGGGTAGAAAAAAGAAACCACTAAACAAGTAATTTAATGCTCTCTGGAACAGAGTCTATCTTTGTTTTTTCCTGCTTATATTTGTATTTGCATTTCTATGTCAAAAAGAGAAAATCCAACTACAGTCATCAGACCTAAAAGCATTGATTTTATCGCAGTGTATCACCTGTGCCGTGAAAGCACTTCATCACGAGTTTCCTGATTCTGAGATGCATTGTCTGAAATCACTTCTTCATAAGACTTACCTTCCATTTCCTTACCTGGATCCAATTAGTGTTAGGTATAAGGTGCAGCCAATGACAAGACATCATAAACAAAAACCTAAGATTTACGAGAAACGAGGAGCACATATAATAAGGACCACTGTGGTATTCAAATAAGCATAGAAGAAAAGAATGTAGCTAGGTTTCAATTAACCGAGACATCTAAATATAGACAACCTCAAATTTTCATTCATGCATATTTAAATCATTGCCAAATCACCCAAATATGATGATGAAACCTTAGCTTAAGATCCAAGTTATGTTCCAGTAATCAGTAAACAGACAAATACAACACAAACCTATTCCCATTAAGATATTCTAAATTTTAAAACAGAAACCTAAAGCCCAGAAACAACCAAATCCCAAATTCAACCTTAAATTTCATAAATATCATTAACAGAAGGTCAAAAAGAGCTAAATCAATTGGTATGACATTACACATGAAACGGAAGCCAACCTCACTTATCACCAGCAGCAATACCAAATTCCCAGGATTTCTCAGTTTTCACCCAATTAAATAACCTTTTTGTCTTAACATGCCAAATTCATATAGAAACCGATTAAAAAATAACAAATCCAGAAGATAAAGGACCTGAATGTCAAACACTCTCAAAACAAAAAGGGGGAGAGGTGGAATCGACGGCTTCTAATATACGTGAGAGCCTGAATAGCCCCAAACAGTTTACTTTCTTTTTGATGATTATCAAATATTTTAATTTGCCCGGACTGAAGTCACTGCAATCTGCAAACAGGGGATAAACCCTAACCCAATAAAACGGGAACAAGCATATAAAAAGACCAAAAACCCGCGCAACTAATGGGAATGACACTGAGGTATCAAAATGAAAAATATTTCCAATGTAGTTCAGAAATGAAAATATTTTTAGTTTGGTGCTCATTGACCTGTGACTTTGAAGGAACAAAAAAATATTTATAGATAAAAAAATTTGTACAAATCATCATTATTTTAGGAAAAAAATGTGAATTTCTAAGAGAAAAATTTAATAGTTGAGTATTAGAAATCATTTGGAGTAAATCAAATAAGTTGAATATGAATCCACTGACACATATATATCATCATCATTTTGTTATATGAATTTCTAGTAATTCCCATAAGAAAAGAAAACTACTAGCCATATGATCACCCAAAAATGGTATATCACTGATTCGTGTACTCTGCTCAGAGCAAGACCTACCAGAATGCCATGGAAGCTTGCACTGGAAACAGAAAATCTCTATTGCATTCAGGGTACAGTTTGCTTTCTCCACACTTATTAAGCACCAAAATTGACCAACATGTATAAGGGTAGTAGCATCGTTCCACCTTCATACCATTTCCCAAACACTCATTTGGGAATTAAATTGGTTGACAGAACACAAGGTCTAATGGTTGCTTGCAATTCAAGTTAGGGTATTTGTTGAAGGCCATATTCTGTTTCTACCTTAACCTTGATGTATCCAGACACGAAATTCGAACAAAAAGGAAGATCACAAAGGTTATTATTGTTAAAACACATTTTCCCAAGGCAAGGTTTCAGTGAATATTCACAAGTAAAAATTTGGCGGGTGGAATCTATGACTGATTTTGGGGTTTCTCTGAATTATTGTCCACTGTTTCATCTTCTGGATTTCTTTGTCATTGTAGAATGTTACCCATGACATACTTTAAATCAATTACAACAAATTTGTCATAAGAAAACGAAAAAGAAAAAAAAATATATATATATACATCTGCATCTATATCAGATTGGGATTGAAGTTGATACTTCTGTTTAGTCAATTCCTAAAAAAAAATTATCAAAAGATAAATTTTCTTAGCTAAGTGATGCTTGGGTTCATATAAAAAAGAATTAAAAGAAAGGTTAATAATTGAGTTGGCCAAAGTTAAACCATGACATTAATGCCTCTTAAGCCATATACGGATATATATGTTAATGTAATATTCTCTTACTCCCATTCCCTTGCTCTAGAATTATGAGAGTACAAAGTGCTGAAAGAGAGAACGAAGGCACGTTTACAAGGCTAGCTAACGTATCAGATATTTTGGTATTAATTAATGTTTAATATCTTATTAGATATCGATTAATTTAATTTAAGCTAGATAAATTATAAAAATGACAAATTTTTTTTATTAAATTTTAACACAATTATATTTTCAAAACACAAATTTATCTAAAACTTTTGGTTAAGTTAAAACAATCATGTGCGAAATGGTCTATGCATTATAAGAACCTTGTGGTTTTATCTAATGTAAATCTAGATTAGTTTATGACCAATTTAGTATTGAATATCAAATAGTTTTTATAAAAAAAATTAAAAATATGACATATTTAAAACATATAGTTTATAATTTACTTAATTTAGACAAAGAGAGATACAAATAACAGCTAGCTAGCCTTACATTTAAATACGAGGACCTTATTACAGTTCTCTGAGAACTTATTAATGGCATAGCCATTTTATACTAAGTGGTCCAAATCTTTTCACAACACGAAGTGATCATTCAGTAGCTGAAGGATGAAACATCGATCGCACCGGTAGATTTTGATTTCCCACTACATTTCAAGCAAATGATTAGGAGATAATGACAAACAGTCATCCTTCTCTGTCAATGCAATTGCAACCTGTTTCCAATCAAGTAGAGATATATACGAAATAATCAATATATATAAACATTGATCTGAGTGTTATCTAGCTATTGTGTAAATGGATATAATAAGGAAATGACTCACTTTTACTGGTTTTGCCGGCATTACCTTGTTTAGTGGCTGAGCCTCGATCGCATGACTATCAGAACCATTGTTTGCCTCTGCATCACTTGCTCCACATACCTGTGAATCAAAAGCATGTAATCAACACTGATATATATGCACATGGTAGTTATATATGGTCTTTATAGGATACTTTATTAATTATTTTCGTTGGGACACCCCTAGCTGGCTCTTTATAGAAATTGCATGCTTGATGCCACTTAGAAAAATAATAAATAAAAGAAACTAGAATTACCCTTTTTAAAAAAAAAAAAAAAATTGACAGTCGAATTTAAAAGTAATACAATATGTGTCAATAATAATAATAATAATAATAATAATAATAATAATAATAATAATAATAATAATAATAATAATAATAATAATAAAATATACGTATTAAGAGTGAGACTCACCAAACAAAACCTGCAAATAATTATAGAAGAGCAATGAATATAATAATAGTGAAGTGATGTATTTCTTTAGTATAGATAAATAAATATAATTTGACTACTCGTTTATTGTATAATTATTATATTTTTAGGATCTCAAAATTTATATAAAACTTGTATTTACTCAAATTATAACTTTTTAATTTTGGCCTCTCTTACCCAATCTTACTCCTTGAAACCAATACCTTCCTTTTCAATTCTACGTTTCCTATATGAATTATTTCAATCTTCTTTTGTTTTTATTATTTTTTTTTTTTTTTGTAATTTATTTCAACCTTGTTTTACCTTTCAGTTCTCAATCTTTCTTGATTGTACGGTATTTGTGTTTACCATACAAATAAACTGAATTTGGATAAATCAAAGTACGTATTATTCTAACCTTGCGTTTGAGTTTTTCTATTTCATCACTGAGAACTTGGTCCTGCACGACAAGGAAATAATCATTTAGAGGGTTAGGTTTTTCTGTCTTTCCCCCTTCTATTTCATCACTACAGAGGAACATTTAATATATGAAATTTTAAGTGCTTGGCCAAAAAACAAAAAAAAAGAAGAAGAAGATAACTGTTGAAGATGTTCATACCTTTCTCATGCGGATGCACCTTAAACTCATATCCAATTGGCTTTCTAAATTCCGTAGATCTTTAATGCTCAAACCAGACAGTTCATGGCCCATCAATTGCCTGCATAATATATGTATGATCATTCTTGTAGTTAATTAATAGTTTTCTTTCACATGGTATATATTGTGGCTTTGGGCGCACGTGGGTGCATGCGGGGGTGTTTTGCCTCTTGGATATGTCGTATGCATTTTTTTTAATTGAAATTTCAACTGATTGTACCTGTTGCATTGTTGCACATACTGCAATTGCTGCCTCAAACTTGATGCCTCCCTTTGCCAAAACTAGCAAATCAAAAAGCCAAAGACAGAAGGTAACTTAGTTACATACATGGGATAACATCCATGCATGCGTAAGTTGAACTTGGAGACGTGATAACCTATATAGTTAGTATAAATTAATAAAGGATTTAATTTAACCAAATTAAAAAAAAAAAGAGTAATTGAAATAGATACCTCAATTCTTTAACCAAATTAATAGAAAATGTTGCAGCAAATATTGGTAAAGTTAGCAATAAGTGGTTACCTTGACTTCAGATGATGAATTGAATAGCCGATTCTGATGCTCTTCCCTATGCTTGTTGTAGCGTTCAATAATGGATTTCATGCTGCTGAGGAAGAATCGCACCATGATTATAGTTAGCACTTAGAATGGGACAGAAGATTGAATCCTTGAGATAAATTCATGATTAGCAACTGTCTATGTCCTTCTTTACAAACTTACTTGATCAATTTAAGGTTCAAATTGGACTAACAGTTATTCATTTTCAGCTACTATAAGGATACTACAACTGAAAGTTAAAGAGAAAATTAATTATTATATATTGCATCTCTAATTGGCTGAATTAACTATCGTTTGATGGATTAGAATAAACTAAATACATTTCTTTATAGTTCAATAAGTTTCCAGGTGGGTTCTCACTCAACTGAACTTCCATAATAGAGAAGTTGTGTGTATTGGATTAAATTAAGAACGAGAGTTCTAACATGATATGTAGACATGAAAAGAAAAAAAAAGAAAAGAAAAGAGAGAAAGAGAGATAAGACGTACCTAGAGCTTGCAAAATCATAGAGTCTTCCAGTGCTGGAGAAGATTATTATTCCAATTTCAGCATCACAAAGAATGGATAGCTCCCCAGCCTTCTTGAGAAGCCCATTTCTTCGTTTTGAAAAAGTCACTTGCCTGTTTGTGGAGTTTTCAATCCTTTTGATCACAATCTTACCTCTCCCCATTTTTTCTTCTTTCTCAAACAAGTCTAGAGTTCTCGTTTAATGAAAAACCTTGTTTACTCCCTACATCAACAAAAAAAAAAATAATGTCACTGCTAAAATCATTTGAAAAAATTGCAAAAGTCTCTATTAATTATTCCTCATCAGCAATTAATAGGTACCACTATGTCAAGCTAGGAGAACCAAGCATTCAACCAAAAAAGAAAATCTTAATCAGTGTAGGGTCGTTCCTGAAAGGGCAAAGTTTTTTAGCCAGCACAAATGAAAAAGGAAAAATTAAAAGAGCTGTGAAGGAGGAGCCAGAAATTGAAATCTTTGTGGAGGAGTAATAGAAGGGTCAAGGTTCTTAGCAAGAGAAAGAGGATTATAGGTTTGAGAAGGAGAAGATATGTTTCTGGAGCAAGTTTTGTGCTGTAGATGGAAAGCCTAAAACATACCTAGTATTTAAAAGGAAATAAGAGGCCAACACTTGGTGTTTTAGGGTTTAATTATTGACCTTGTACTTTGAGAGTTAACATCTTCTATTTTAAAAGTGTGTCTCTTGTTTTATCTTTAAATTTTTCATTTGTCAAAATTGAATGCATGTAATATTATTTTATTAATTCTTTAATTATTAATAAATGGTTATAAAAGATGGTACAAGATAGATGTTCTTATATCCTTAGAAGCGCAGATTATTTGACTGATGAATATTGTAATATCATCTCTCTCTATTTTTTTTTTTTTTTAAATTTAGTTTGTAATAAGTGCTTTCGCCTTTTCTCTTATCTCGATTTACACGTATCTCTTTTGTGATTTATATTATATAGTTGTTAATTAATGGGGTTTTAAAAAGGTTTTTAGGCAGAGTAGTTGTTATCATGAAAGAAAGTGTCAAGTCCATGGACACAAATTGCAAATAATTAATATCGGTTCCAAAATACTATCCCAAGGATTGGCTTAGTCATAGAATATTAGCGTAAGCTTTGAATGTATAATTGAGTGCATGATCACAGATTTGAATTGTTTCATTGATAACTTGTGTTTTTATCGGTTTGAGAAGGTAAATACTGCTAAATAAGTCATCTGAGAGTCTCAATTGAGGAGGGTTCAGGGTGGGGGAGGTCAAAGATCTTTTGGTTTTGGGGATTTCCTAGCTTTGAATGAATCAATAATAATCGACTTTATATAACATTAATGCTCATTTTATTGATGACTTTATTCAATAAATAGTGTGTAATGCAACGTGGGAAGATTACCACTAGTAAATAGATAACTTCATTAATACATTGATTATGACAAACCATCAAATTGTTTTGTTCCTGTCTGATTTTAATTTACTTGACTCGTGCCAACCACAAGCCCTTAAATAAATAAGGTGCAAAAGCTATTGCTTTCAAGCTTATTTCCAGGTCGTGTTTTAGTTGGCCATGTTATAATATCATAGATATCACCTAAAAGCATTGGCGCTCATAGTCTCACACCTATATATATATATAATATTTTTTCTCCAAATTTGTATTTCTTTCTTACGTGTAAAGTTGTATTAGTTTAGTTATTTGATTTACTTAACAACTAATGCATGCTTGTGTTATTCCAAAATTTTCCAATATTTTTTATGTGAAGTGGATTTATGGGTCTCACCATTAGTAAGTAAATGACTTCATTAATGGTTCAATATATCGATCGTGACAAGCATCCACTTGATTTGAAACTGTCGTATATATATTTATTTAACTTGACTCGTGGAATCCACGAGCCCTAATTTATTTAAGTACAAAAAGCTATTTCTTTAAATCTTTAAAGTTGAATATAAACATATATAAAGTTACTTGGTTAAAGCAGCAATTAATTAGATTATGCATTATTACTCCCGCCGTCTTCATCCTGTCATCTTTTATCCAGTTCATGAATCTAGGTCTTCTGTTGAGGGTGTGTAAGTCTTACCTTTATATAATGGCATCTCCATTAATTTCAACTTGAAAGAGAAAAAGAAAAAGAGAGAAGAAAAAAAAAGAAAAAAAAGAGAAGAAGCTCTTTGTAAAGCCAGATCGATTGAACAGCATATAAACACTTAAACGGAAATAATGTTTATGTCATGGTGACTTAATTTAGTTTCAATAGACAGGTGATTGTGATATATATTCCAATTAAAATTTGTTTAAGTGTTTTTTTTTTTAATGTGAATTCCTGGTATATTCTTATAATCTCGAACATTGCACTTTAATCATCAACTTTTGAATTATCAAAACATTTACAATCTTGTTGAAATGAACTTCATATTTAAAAATAGAAGAAGTGGAAAAATTTTCATAGAAATTCGTTTTTTATCGATAAATTTCTAGATTAGAATTGGTCATAATAATAAAATATTTTCCAACTGATTATCTTAATGTCTGAAGCGATCAAAAAAGCTGCTGTTGATTGTACTTAAATCAGTTGCAAATTTATCATTAAATTGTGAATTTCTAGCAGTGAAACTCATTACATATATCCTCCATCTAGAAAAACAAAACGTTAAAATAATGCCTCTTTCTCTATCTATCTGCTTAATCATCAGCCTTGATTTCTTGACCAAAAGTAGTTTGAGCCCATCCATTGCCTCCCCCTATCCGCAAGTAATTGGGCTTAGTTGCGGGCCAGAAACAGGTGTTAGGCCCATTCTTTTTACACATTTTAAAATATTTGATTGCACATCTTGTGATCGAAAATTTTAAAATTCCAAAATATAAGAGACGTGGAATTAAAAAATAAAAAAAGAAATGTACAAAAAGAATTGGCCTAATCTGTGTTGATAAGTATATGAACCAATTGATGGCTCAACTAAGCGTTTTCTAGGTTCAAAAAGTTTTAGACTTACAATTCACGTTTAAATCATCTTTCAAATTAAAACTACAACTACAAATAATAATAACAACAACTGGTATTACATTATATTTCACATTTTCTGATTAGAAGATGAGTTTGAGTTTAAAATATCCACTTAATAAATAAATTGATCAAAAGAGAAAATGCAATGATATGGGTTTCGATATCTTTTTATGTTATCTAGACTCTAGAGCGTCCACTTGATCAATGAAATGTGCAGGATTCATGGTGCGCGGTGATCTGTGTTCATAAAGATCGGTTGTCAAGTGGGAAGAAGAATACTGTAGAAGAGGAAATTAAATTATATTTTTAAACCCATGAAAAGGAGTATTAACTATTAATTAATATTTGTACATTTTCCTAATCACGACAAGAAAGATTAAAAAACACTACTATAATAGGCACCCAAAGCTACAGCGTACTAAGTTCTCCGAACCTTAACCAAGTTGCCCACTTGCTCTTTTTTATGCACACCAACTTGTTCACTTCGTTAGACTAGTGAGTCAACAGAGGAACTTGAACTGGCACACCACTGTTTTATGAGATACGTTCTCATTCACATAACTGTTAACAGATAAAATTGATAAATGGACTCAAAATTAATTGAACTATCACTGTTATTAATCCTGATTTGTTTGCTTTTGAGTGAAATCCTCCCTAATTTATGGTCTCTAGGTACACAGAAAGAAAAACACATGGAAGAAAATGATGGTAATTTGATGGACCTTGAATTCGTTCTATTGATGGAATCAGGAACATAATATGGTGCAAAATATCGAATAGACATTTGGTACAATTGCTCATTGATGTTTAAAAAGGGTCATTTATTGTCATTCTCGTATTAATAGACTAATTCCTTTCCTTTCTTACTAAATTTTAAATCATAAAACAAATGCCACTTTAATATTTAATTGAAACTTAGATTTGTTTATTAGAATACTTTTTTTTTTATTATTATGAAAATGTTATTTGCAACCTTATTAATATATACTTATTTTTTACACTTAGATGTATATTATAATTATTTGTAGAGTTAAAATTAAAAAAAATAAAAAAAGTAAAAAAGAGTATAAAAATAAGTATAAATAAAAAAAATATATTTATATATAGAATTACTACTTTTCTTGAGTCAACAATATTATAGCTACTCTTATGAATGTTAACTTTTTTTTTTTTTTAATCGGAAATGTTAACTCTTTTTACATCTGTGTATTGTAGTTATGTCTAGTTAAAAGTTGTAAAAAAGAACGTAAAAGAATTAAAAAAAAAAAGAAATGCAAAAAAAAAAAGAAGTAAAAATAGGTTTACAAAATGAACTCATGTCACAACTCTATTTCTAGATCTCTCAACTTGAAATCCCAACTTGCATGTTCAATACTAATCCACGAAATCGCACGTTCCTTCGTTCTTAGTTTTTGGTCCTCGGTCCTCTCTGTTTACTGAACTTTACAAACAACCATTTCCAGTCGGTAAATGGCTACTTGACCTTCTCCGAGTAAAATTACAGAAACATTCTGCTTTGTTGATTAGTTTAATTCGTTGGTACAATAGATATTTTTTTCTCTCTCTACTACTTTGCCCTTTTTATTGCCGGCAGTCCAGCCTATTGTATTCCCTTCCATCGTTCAACCAACGAAACAAATGAACTGTTCATTCGTTGGGTTTGTCTCTTTCATCCTCTCCTCCTCCACTGGAACGACGTCGTGCTTTGCTGTGCCCTATTGCCGTCGTGCTCGCCTCCCAAGCTTTCTAGTTTGCTAATCTTGTTGTGTAGAGGCTCCGTTCATGGCGGATAAATCCATTGACCTTATGAAACTTATTGTGGCGACGGAGACACATGACAAGTAGATCTGGCTATTTTGATTGGTTCAGGTAACACTAACCTTTCTATCCCAGCTGCTTCTCTATGTACTTTTTACTCAGGTTTTAATCATGCGATTTACATGTGTTTTGCTCTTCAAATGCTTGTTAATTATGTGAAAGTAAAACTGCTAAGTGTGGTTCATAGAACAGAAAAGAAGTAAAACTGTTCAATGGCATAAATAGAATCAAATTTGATTTTATTTTCCAGTTCTGTCTTGGATTCATCTAGGTTTGCTTCTAACACCGTGAGGGTGCAATATGATTGTTGTTGTGCTAGTTGATCACTATTTTGATCTCTTAATTGCCCTGATTAAGGAGATGGCAGCTAGAAAGCCAAAACGAATTCTTATGTTTCGATGAATAGGGGTTAATTGATCTTTTGGATGAAACAAAACTTGATGGCTAGTTCAACTTTTAGGCAAGTTGGGTTAATTTCACTATATCTATCTCTAATGGTGTGTAATGTTTGAGCAGAGAAATATTGTTTTTAGCACACGAATTTTCATTCTATGCATGGAGTGCTCATCTAATTTAACTTGGAGACTAGTGTAGATCTCTCTTCGTTTGGGGTTAGAGCCATAAATTTGTAGTGTTATGAATATTTATTGCTAGGTTGGTTATTTTTAGTTGAGATAAAGGATTTTGTTATGGCTATAGTTTGCATTTCAAACTATTTTAGTTTAAAGATTTTACATGTAAATTAAGAAATTATTAATTAATGTAATATGTTCACTATTTATTAATATATTTTCTAAATATGTCATATTTAGAAGAGATGAAAATGAATTACGAATATGAAAAAATAATTTCAATAAAGTATTAAAATTTGAAAATTTCTAATAATTTTAGAACAAAAACTCTAAAACTGAAATAATTTTAAGATAAATGAGTCTATTGTCCCAAGCCTACCAAATTAGAAAAAAAAAAAAAAAATAGATCAGAGAAAAATTAAGGACTAGTGTCTAGGCTCTAGATGAGGCATGAGTATCTTGTTTTCTTTAAGATAGTATCAGTCTCCAAAATAAAACAGTCCGATAATTAACCACACCATTTATTTTATCCTTCAAGGTATCTGCAACGCCATTTTTCTGACAAGGTCTTTACTCCCACGTATAAGATAGCATATAAGCATAAGCACACAAAATAACCAGATTTCTCTACTACCTTTTGGTAGTGTCTATATACACAGATATACAGAGGAGGAAGAGTCTAGGACTTCAGGCAAGTGGGCACAATAGGAATGAATAACTATAAAATATGGTGAAACTAATCAACCGCATAATGACTACATTATATTGCTAAATAGCTAATTAACCAACCAACCTTCAAAACAAATTATAACAGTAAAATAAAAGCCACAACTGACAGCCAATAAATCAACCAACTTATATATATTTTTTTTGCACAAAAAAAAAGTTTGAGTTATGGAGTCCCAAACTCACTAAAATTAGAATATCACTCAATGCTAAAAAATATTCATAAAAGTACTTATAAATTATTTACTAACGAGATCTTAAACTTATCTTGTTGGCAAATAATAAAAATACCTACAATATATAGTAAAAATAATGTGTCTTGCATAATTTATTCACAATAACACCCTTTGTCATAGTGATATCGAAACATGGCAACAATATTGAATTAGTAAATCAATCATATGATTTGTTCTTTCACTTTTTTCGGCTTTAGTAACAAGTTTAACGCAGGTTTCTTATCCTGTTGTTTTTGTTAGGCAATTTTCTTTTTAATTATGTGAATATTTTAATATTAATTTAAGTAGAGAGGAAAAGAATAGGTTTAATACTGAAAAATGAGAATATTAGAGCCTTGTTTTTAAAAATTGTATTATTATGTCAAACCATTTTATTATTCAAGTTTACTACTAGAGTGATAAGTTGGCGTCATTGACATGGCATAATGTCTTCTATAAAACGCAGTTCTCTAATGAAAAAGTGAGGAATTTAATTTAAAATTAAGATATAAGATAACTTGTAAAATCTATTTAAGTAATTCTTAAGAGTTAAATTTATAAAAAGATATGTTGCTTAAGTTGTATATATAAGAAGAAATAATGTCATGAGTGGTTTTTAAAAAATTATAAATAATTGTATTAAGTAACTCATTTTTTCTCATTCGAGTTTCTCCAATAAAGATGCTTATGGTTATAACTTTTTTGTGTTGTTGTTGTTGTTTTTTTTTTTTTTTTTTCATATTGGATGTGTTCATATCTTTTAAACATGTTTAAAACGAGTAATAACCCATAGATCATAAATTCTTCCTATCAAGGCTGTGTTTTTGATTTTTAGTTAGTCGTAATCAGTAATCACGAGAAAATTTAAGCACGTGAATGTATCTAGTAATAATTAAGTAAAACAAGGTTTGCAAGCCAGGAGTTTAGTTGTTATTTAAGTCTCATCATGTAATTTTACTCTCTCACATCATCCAAAACCTTCCACCATTTGATCATATTATTAATGCTGAACTGCAGTCATTGGAGCTAAGAAAGTAGCCACCTTGTTTGCTGGTCCTTGCTGAATCAATTTCAGATAATAGATGCATAAAAAGGTATTTACACGTTATACTTTTTAATTATACATTTGTTTTTTTAATCAAATTATATATTTCTTGAATATATATGTTGCTGTTTGATTACTTTAATTTATCACACATGAAAGAAAAGATTGAACTATAGTTAACAATCTTTAATTATCATACATAATTGAAATTTCCCTCTTGATTGTACCAACTTAAGACCAAAACTCAAATACTATGATCAAATCTTTCATGAATATATACATACCAATTATTATCTCTTAAAAACAGTGAATTATATCCTTTATATTTACCGCTTTACCCTCACAAAACATATTCTCGTTACTAACAAAAATGGAAGTCCACGATATCAGATTGCCTCACGTTATAGTATGAAAATGATAATATGCACTGAACGCCTTGCACGTTCCACCATTAATGCAATTGTACAGAAATTGGATGAAGTCCTTCATGATGCATGGAGAGGCTCACGGTCCTTTCATGCAAATCTTTCTAACTAGGGTTTTATAACTAAGTCCATCAAAACACTTTTCCTAGTACAAACCTTCCTTTCTGAACCCACAGTGCTATTCCTGGGAGCCTTAAGGCTCTATTTAGTTAATTAGTTTCAAGATCAAATCCAAATATGACCCATTTTTTAGTAGATTATTTCCTTCCCAACTTATGTGCGAGACTGCAAGCATCCATTAACATTTGGCACTATATAAGGACACCATTAAATTAGGGTTGGAGTCGAATAATATCATAAAAACAATAAATCTCTTTGTAAGTTAGCATTCTAGTAGATTAGGAAATTATCTTCTACTCCTTAATCCAGTGCGACATCCGCTTGATCGATCATAGTTGGTTGATCATTATTAATTGTCAAAGCAGGATAAATAAAATGTGACATCCAAATTTTTGTGCTGACAAGCTTGTTAAAGCATGCAATTATAGATGAAGTAAACTATTCTTATGCTTTAACTTACAAAAAAAAAAAAGAGTGAAAAAACAGAATATATAAAATGACTTCCCAAAATTATAATTACAATTAATTTAAAAGATAAAAATATTCCTTAATAAACATAAAACAATGTTATTTCTATTTCATGTGAGCAATCCTACTCATTAAAGTAGGAACGCTTATTCATTTTTATTTGTATAAAGGAATACTTATCTTTATTTTTATGGAATCATCCTCATATTTTTATTAAATATAGAAATATATATTGATTTCATAAAATAAAATCAATACTTCATATACCAAACGTTTATAAAATTTTTTTCATATACAAACAATCCATAAATTTTACATTACAATGCTAGAATAATTTTCCAAAAAAATTCGAACAATACCAAACAAAAAAAAATCTTCAGCCACATGACCAAACCAACCAAAATGGCCTCATCCGCTTGCAACCAAAAAAAAAAAGGTTCTTATCCGCCACGGTGCCACTTGTCTGTAGAAAAGGACAAAAAGGTTTAATTGATTGAATAAAAAATTAATGATTGTAAACGCTGCTCTACACGTCAGCCAGCAAATTGTCAATAAGCCATTATCGTGAACCAATAAGGTATTGGCGTTGCCCCTTTTCATTTACGCAAACACCTCAGTCCAAGCCCCGCCGTACACCTGTCCGGGTTCATCGCGATCCTTCGCAGATGATCTCCGCGCTCCGATTGGATGAACTTTGTTTACTCTAGATATTTTTTCTCTCTCTACCACGTGGCTATTTTTATAGTACTCTCCCTGCTAGACGAGGTGCCAAAGAGCATTCCGAGTCTGGTGAAAGGAATGAAGAAACGATTCACGACTGCGACGTCTTCCGCTTTCTCTCTTCAGATGCTTTTCTCTCACGCTCCGCTGGATCACCGCCGTGCTTTGCTTCTCGTCGGCTTAGTTACGGCGGTTTTATGTTCCTTCGCCGACTACAATTCTGTCTTCATACGCTAAGCTTTCACTCCGTGCTTTAGCTAAACTGATTCGCTGACAAAGTGTGGAAAATGAGGTGAAGAAGCATTGGCAATCCATTTGGTTTCTAGACTTTAATCAGGTAGTGCTCTCATTCACATTGAAGCGCTTTGCGTTTTATTGCTTGTTTTGTGAGGTTCGCTTGTGAAGTATGATTGTTTTGCGTTTCAATGCGTTTCTCTGATGATGAATTTTATATTTTTAAGTGTAAAAAGTGCTGAACGCTTGATTTTTGGTTCATTTTTATATGGAGTATATGCTTAGGTGCAACATGATTGTTTTTGTGTTTGTTGTTGTATTTGTTGCACTGTTATGATCTGCTTTCAAGCTGTGTCCAGATTTTGGCATATTAAGGTTTTTTGAGATTGAGACTGTTTGGATCTCGTATAGCACTAAATAATACTTAATTTGCTTCTTAGTAACTGTTATAAATGGAAACAAAGTGGACGTTGGGTAAGAGAGTGCCTAATACCGATGTAATGTTTTGAGGGAATCTTATCGGAAGACTGATTTCAGAGCATTGAGTTAGTTTACTAATGAAGTCTTTTGGTGCGTAATACTGATTCGTGAACAAGAAATTTTATCTCGCATACTGTCAGAAAGATACACAGGGAACAGTGATTTTTTTATCTTCTTTTGGATTTGACGCCGTAAGTTTGATATGTGTTGGAAGTGCTAAGTTTCTATTATTGTAGGTTGAATTTTTCCGGTTTGTCATTTTAAACATCTAAATGATGAATATTTTGGTCTGACAATTGCCGATAATATAGTGCATGAGTCAAAAGGAGTTTTCCAGGTTTAAGAATGCTTGTAGTGACATATTTGAATCATGGTCACGTCAAACATTAGTTGTTCCTTTGTAACATTTTTAAACTACAGGAGAATATATAAAGATTTTGCTGCGGAAATTTGCCAGTGATGCACTACATAATCCAAAAGTAATTTTAGAATGTCCTGTCCTGTAAGTGATTCATAATGCATGGAGACACAACCCCTTAGGGCCTCTGATTGCATGGAAATTTATCCTAGAAATGGTGTCATTTGAATGGGCTTTGCTTTTGGCCATTTGATGACCGTAGCTTTTCGAAGAATTCTCTGTTGGGGAAAACCTTAAAAAAGATAGAGGAAATAATGAATACGAGCTTTGATTATGATATAATAATTGAATTTCTGCTTATCTCTTAAATGGCTGGAGCAGAATGTTTCTGATTTTTAAGGGGGAATTTCAGTCATAGGCTTCCTATGGGACTTTCTTTGGTTTGCCACTTGTACTTAGCTTGTGGTTTATTTTGAGGGGTCCTCTTGGATTTCCTCTCTGCTAGTTTCCTTATGTTTCTCTTTTATTCTTGGCTATGGAGGATCTCTTGTCCTCTTCTTTTGTAAGTGCTCTATCTCTTCTAATAAAATTCTTCTATCAGTAAATAAACTTAAGTGGAAGCAAGAGCCTCTGAAGAGAGTGCTAAATGATGTGAAATTTTTGGCTACTATTAAAGATTATTACTCTGAAGTATCGAATTGAGAACATGGTCTTACCATATCCATGCTCACACCATTTCATGTAGATCAAGGGTGTCAGGTTCTCTTAATTTAGAGTTTGAGCCATACATTCTTTATGTTGTCTAAGTTGTATTTACTTTTAAATGTATTGCTAGGTTGGATTTTTCTGTAATATGAACCCTCGTTTAGCAAGTCAAATAATATTTGCTCTTTCATTGTGTATTCATCTGATGGAATTAGGCTTGTAATCTAGATGAGAAAGGAATTAAAAAACACATGGAGTATCTATATGGTGTTGCCAATGAGGTGTTTTATATTTTAAATACAAGTGTGGTCATCTTTCTTTAAAAAACTCCTTTTTAATTCTATTCTATTCTGATGCATACATTAGTTCCTTTTTATTTCACAAATGGAATTTGATATCTTGAACCTATATAGAATAAGTGGGACAATGGCAGTTCTTCTGAGCAGAATTTATTTAATCCTAACTAATTAAGCGAGAGTGATCTGCTGAGCTATTTGATATTTCTTTCTTTAATTATTGACATCAATAATGCTCCTCATAGCATCCTGAAAATATGGTTTTTGACAGAGCCTAATGTTTTCATGCAATCCATGTAGCTAACTTCACCTAGTGGAATAAAGCTTCTTGTTATTGTTGCCTGCATAAATATTTACAGTGACCTAAACATCTATCATGTATTCTATTTTTTGATGCAAACAAGTTGTGATACTGCATGATTGAATCATTCATACTCAACTCATATTTATTGTTATCTTTGGTCATCCTATGTTTTGAAAACAATGTTCTTTGTTTCACAAAAAAGATGATGTTCTTTGTCTAATAAATGACTACTATATTTAGTTATATTTTATTTATTGATAAAAGATCTTTTTTTTCTTGCACCCAGAAAAGATAAGAAGCGGGTTCCAGTTGGCAGATTCTTCCAGTTCTCTATTATTAAGGTATGGAATTCTCTAAAACCATGTCACTTGAAAGAGAATAGTAGATTGGGAAACTCTTGATTGTTGAAATGTACTGAGCCTTCTTGTCATTGACACATGGCAAAAAGAAAAAAGAAAGAACCATTCTCCCAGTAGGTGTGTTACTGAAAGAATAATGTAAAAGATTTATTAGATTAGGTAATGTTGAATTTAATATGACTGCATAACTACATTCACGGGAATGGATTTTTCACTAAGTTCCGTGTGTAGTTTGGCTATAAATATTTTACACCTATGCAATATAAAGTTTCAGTTGAAATTTAATTGTAAACTAGTATGAAATTCAATTTATTAACTCAGTGGAGAGTGTAGGATAAATTCAAATTTCAGTTCATTTTGTTAACCTGAATTTATGCTTAAAATACAACAGCATGCTCCCTTTTGTCGCTTATTAAGCATTATGAAGATATTGGTTTCTTGATTTTTGACATTTTCTCATATGGAACTCTTTTTTGGAGTATTGAGTTCAATCTCTGTTTTCTCGTTAATAGTTGTCTGTTCTACTGCTAACTTTGTTCTGCATAATATAATCCCTTTAATCTGGCTTATAATCATAACAGAAACTATATAATTTTTATTTTTTGATTTTATTAAAAAAAGGTATTACTTGTTGTTTGTTATTGATGTATGGTATCTCATGTAGCTACCTAACAGCATGATGTTTATGTTCACTGAAATTTTATTTTATTTATTTTCAAAAGCTCATTACTGTTAGACATAATGAGTATTCTCATTTTTGAGATATACCATCTGCAAGAAGATGTTATAGTCACCATTCACAATTTTTCATTTTCCCAAGGTTAATTCTCCTGTCAAAACTCATATTCTAGCTATGGGATGGTCTCTTGTAAATTGACCCAACATCTGTCTTACTAGAGGAAAGCTTGATTTTGTCACTCAGAGATGTACTCTTTCATCATGGAATACAGCCTGACAATGGGAAGTTGGAGCTTTGATCAATCTTCCAAAGTCTTGTTTGAGAGGGGATAGTCATTTAAACCAAGTTAAAATGGTAAGTAAACTGAAGTTTCCAAATATTAAATAAGTTGCTACTGTGAGTTAATATTTGATAGCGATATAAATTGAAGAACTTTGTTTTGAATTATATCAGTCGGTGGTCAATATTAGATTTGAAGGGTTAGTATCTCACCACAGGTATTGTGGATTTATCATAATTCACCATTATACCTCATGAACTGCCTCCCATTCTCTCTCTTTCTCTTGGCAAGACTGGGATCTGAAGAAGGGGTGGTAGGCAGTCGGTGAAGGGGCAGCCAATTAGTTGGAATTTGGTTAAATCAGTGCTTTTAACATAAAGCACAAGGCTGCCTGTAACTTAATGTAGTGTTAAAGAATGGCACTTGCTCAGCTCATGAGCATTAAATATAATCTTGTGCCTGTTGAAGTGGGCCTGGACTTATTGAGCTGGGTGTATTGCTTGAATCATGGTCTGGCATTCACTATTTTCCTAAGGCAGGATAATGGTGGTAACTTGTACTTAAATATATCCAAATTGATTTATCCGGCAAACTAGTCTAGCATGCTGACACCCTCACCTGGTTAATAGAAATAGGAAAATCTTCTTATACCCAAAAAAAAAAAAAAGGAATTATGAAATTCGTTGCATTTGCTTTATGTCCGTAGAGCACAAGCCCATAACTATCTACATTAAGAGGAATGATAAGAAATCATGGAAATTCTTGTGTCAAACCATTGGCACTTAGGTTGACAGAGGAATTTGTCTAGCTTCTTATCACTGCATTTGCTGTAAGTGCATAGAGCACAAGCCCATAACTTTCCTTTTTGTTCATCTAGCTTCTTCTAACCGTTAGTACATGAGATATCTTAGTGGAGTCATAAGGTTAATTTTTCACAAACAGAAATTTATGTACACATTGGGTTTTGTTCATTTTATGAACTTTCTTTGATAAAACCTTCTCTTAACAGCCTTCATCTGTCTGCACGTCTTTTGTTTGGAATCATGCTTTATAAGTGTCCAGACTTGATGTATCACATACCTACGACTCTGATATACATCCATATTCCTGGATATCCTGATGCATACATCTGCAAGAAATGCAATTTTTTACTAACCTTTGCAATTTGATACTACTTTCATGTGCAAATAACTTGTAAAACTGAGAGTCCAGCAAGGTCTTGCTATTATTATTTTTGTTAGCATTTTTCATTATGATTCTGTCTCCTTTGATGTGATATTCTCAATGGTACCCCTTGAGTTGGAATTATCGTTGTATTCTGGTCTATAGGCTCACTATAGTGTGCCACCTAGACAAGGTTAATAGTGAGATTGAGGGTTCTAGACTGGTGGTTGGAAGGTTGGATATCTGATTAGTTAAAGTTATTTTTTTGAACTTTTTTTCCCCATTTTTTCAAGAATCATTTCAAGTCAAAACTTCAAGATGTGAGGAGAAGACCAAAAGTTGGTTCTTCACTATAAATCTAACAAACTACCCATGCAAAGATAATAAATATTTTATGGCATTAAATATCAACTTACGTGATTATGGTATATGATTCCGAATCTTAGAACCCCGTGCCCTTTATGTTATCAATACTTTCTCCAGGAGTTCTTTTGGATGACTATTATTTTTTCTTAAGTCACGTTCTTTTCGTTATTACTGTGTTTTGGAGTAACAATTTTATCTTTTAAAGTTTTGCTGTCTTTTTCTTTCATTTTTGACTCTTCATGGAGGAGATTGAGATAGAAATAAAACAATATAAACAATCAGAATAATTTAAATTGTGATGTTTTCTATTTGCTAAAGATTTAGGCAGGGATTTTATTTTATTTTATTTTCTCTGTATTCTGTCCAATTGATCACAGAAGTAGAAATATATGAAACAATACTCAGCCTATTTAATGATGTTCTTAGTACATGAAATATATAGAGGTCGTCTGTATGTCTGATCTGTTAACTGCAACTGTAAAGCTTCTTGATAGAACATGTCATACCAAATATGTTTTGATTAGTAGTGCTGAATGTGACTGATGTGGTAGTTGTACAAGATCTCACTCTCAGTAGCTTGATCATTCTTGGGGTCAAGTTGTTAGATAACCATCCCTGGTCGTCAAACAGTTTTGCTAGTGCAGCTGTAGCCTGTTGAGCACTTGGTTATTAGTTCATAATGAAAAGATAAATTTTAGGTCAAGCTGTATAAATTATGTCATCAGTTTGAGCCTTTGAGGGAATACCCTAGTTTCATTGCTTTGGTTGATGGTTCACTGTATTGAGGCTGTGGCTGGCTTAGCTGGAGACCAATAGGAATATGTAGATCGTATTGTCCTTGGATAGTGCTTGGAGAATTGGATGTCTTTTCTCCATTGGATTTCCTTGCTTCACAAATCTAATATTGAAAACTTCTACTCAGGTAAATAAACCTTGACAAGTTTTAGCTTTTAGATAAATATCAGTCGTACAGTCCCAAGGGAATGCATCCTTAAATCATGTAGTTTCTTGCTCACTTACCTTCTGCAGTTCTATGTTTTCCTTACGGAAGAGGTCTAGCTTTTTATAGAGGTCTATATTTTCTTGATGAATGAGATTTCCCTACAATGGTGTCAAAGGAAATTGGTCAGAGTATCTTGGAAGACCTTCATTGATATTTTGCTGAAAAAAAAAATCCTGCAAACCTTTTGGTGCAGTTGTTTAATCTCTTCAGTTAAAATTTGATCCTGCACAGAAATAGATGATGTAAGGTTCATGCTTGTGCTATAGAAAAGGTTGGATTCTTGAACATCAGCGGAAATTGGGTTGACCAATCATACCTTTTTCATACGGACACCCTTTAAACTCATCTCAAGCTGGTTTTCCAGATTTTGTAGTTCTTTGACGCCCAATCCAGAAAGTTCTTCACCCATCAACTGCCTGTGTTTACGAAAATTAAAAGTGTAGAGTACTTCTTATTCCTTATTCCTAGAGGGATTTTGATGCATGAGTTTCACTTCCGCATTTTTGCTATTCTCTTCCAAATTACTCAAGTATCTTATGTTTATGCAGTTGATTAGGAATTGTTAATAGCTTCAGTCATCCAGATCAGACAAATTAACATTGTACTGTTGGTGGAATCTTTTCTTGTAAACATGGAGCTAGTACTAGTATTGCAAGTGATCACAACTTGGTCCTAAGTTAAAAAGGTATATATTATTATATGTTGCATTTCATGATCAATGTTTGTTCTTTATTTTCTTGGGATATCTTAAATATATTAATTTTAGGTTGTACATTTTTCAAGGCTTATAATTAGTTCTTTTCTATTTAATGTTGAGTTCAATATTTTGTTCCGTTTTGGTAAATCTTAGTACTTTCCTAAAAGAAATCATGTGGTTCAATAGATCTTATATACTTCCTGGTTCCTTCTAGTACAGTAATGAAACTATTGGGTGGTTATATTCTTTTACCTGTGGCATTCTTGCAAGTACTGTAGTTGTTGCCTCAAGCTTGCTGCTTCTCTCTGCCAAAACTAGCAAGTACAAATACAGATACCAAATAAATGTAACAAGTAACAGTATTTTTAATAAATGCTAGAATTTCATTTAATAATATTTCTTCAATCCAAAAAGAGATAGGAAGTGGAACAATTAGGAGGAGAATGTTTGAGTTATATTCTATTGTTAGGAATAGGATCCAACAAGAGGATACTTACGTCTAAATTTTTGTTTAACATGTAATTGGCACATACACAGTCATTCCAAAACCTTAATCTAATAAGACATGTGCATAGTGTAGGCTAACTCATGCTGGAATTTGTATTTATGAGAATATGACAACAATAATTAAACTCTTGACCACACGGTGATAGATGATCTATGCCATGTCTTGAAGCTAGCCATCCCTAGAGCTTGACCTTTCATTAATTCTATATGATGTCTGATTTCGAAAAATCATGGGGCTAAGTGTGAGTCCTTGTATTTTATTTGGGCTCAGTTGCGTGAGTAAAAAGCATGTTTACTTATAGCTTGCTTACTTTCCGTTGGTTTCTCATACCTAACTTGCGACGGTACAAGTAATGTAGCAATTCATAGATTTACTTATTGTTTGGTTGGTGGGGTTTGGAGGGGAGGGAACAATTTGAGGGTAAAAATCCCTCTCCTCCCCTCCCTTTCTATCCTTCTTACCAAAAATAGAGGGATTTGGATGGAATTTGTAAAATGACCAAGTTATCTTTTATATTTTACATTTCCTTTTCACTTGTAAGGTTATAATAGTAAATCCACCCATTATTACTCCTCTCCCTTTACAAACCAAACAATGATAGGCCCCTCCCCTTTACTAAAAGCCCTCCCCTCCCTTCTCCTCCCCTCTTATGAGCCAAACAGTCTGAGCAATCACATACTAACCTGCATGAAAATTCTTCAAAAAGTTCCGCATACTAACCTAATGAAGTGATGAGGGTCAAGTTAGAGGTCTAGCAGGAGATGTTAATAGTCGAGGGGGCGTATCTTGACCAAAAAGGATGACCTGCAGAATGCCGTAATGAACAATATGAGTGAACTGTTGGTGCTATTGTTAGAAGCGCTCAGCTTGTAGGTTATTCTTTGAATGGAAATTATTTGCTTGCGAATAAGCTGAGCCATAATGCTTGACATCTGCCATGATATACTTTTCTATATTTGGTCAAGTGACAAGTTTAATTTGTCCACTCAGAATCTGTGATCATTTTGAGTGTACTGCATAATAGAGATTGCTAGTGAACTACCCGCCACCAGATAGAACCATGACAGCTGCAAGAGTACTTTGACCTTGAGCAAAATATTAGTGGGGAGCGAGAACAAATGTGTTATTTCATTTCTTGTCTCATATGGTGTTCCACTCGCTATGGTTGGTTTAAATGAGTGGGATCACCTATTAGATAATATTATTTTATAATATTTGGACCAATTATAGTAAGTGAAACACCATATAAAACAAGAAATGAGACAGCATATTTACTTCCATGGGGGAGCAGAGTTTGCTATAGGATTGGTAATATCCCTCAGTTAGTCTTTTTAGTGTAATTTTTGTGGCAATACGATCAAATCTTCCTATAAACAGGGATTAAATGACTTGCATTATGAAACTACAACAGGTTTATTTCTGACCCTACTTGGATGGATTAGTGTAAGAATTCTTATTTAGATTCCCAGAATACTTGATCTGAATCCTGATAGAATAGAAAACCCAAACCAGGGAAAGAATTCGTACTAAGAATGAATGGAAATGAGCTTACAGCTCCTACAGCCACTAGAAATACAAAACGAAAGCAGTACGCTTGATCAAAAGCTCCTATACCAGAGCACTAAGCTCTTAGGGAAGACTCCCCTCCAAAATTAACCAACCAAAACACTCCTTGCCCATCACACTAACCTTCCTTCCACTAAATACACTTCCCTTCTAAGTGCTGAGTGGACAGTCAGCTCGTCCAGTTAGCTCAGCTGCCTCACAACACCTAGAACCTTCTTCTTCAGCCCATTGTTCAGCTACTGCTCTTTGCCCAATACACGTCAGGCCCTTTAGCTGTAGTATTAGGACCAAGGGTCCTATCAGATTCAATTACCATACTTGTAAACTCTTAAACATTCTAGCATCTCAATCCTATATGGAGTTCAGCGATAGGGAATGAACAAATATGGCTGAACAGTCTCGAGAAATTTTACAAGTTACTATCAAATACCAGCAAGAATTTTTGCTTTGCTGTAAGTGAGGACGTTCTTAGACAACTGAGTATAATGTTTTATATGTTGCCTTACCAGTGATAATGGTTAGACTATTCTCGTTCAGTCGTTAGAGTCAAGTGATATGGTTTAATAATGTCTCAGGTATTCTTATCAGAGAAAATTTATTCTTTAGTTGTTTCTTCGCATGTTGACAATTACATATGTAAACATAACTAGGGAATATACGGTACTATTTTGTTATAGGATTTTCCCCGAAAAAGAAAGGGTTTGGGACATAGGCCGTTTACCTTGACTTGTGAAGCGGGATTCATAAGCTGATGTTCTTCCACTTTTAGCTGCTTGTAGCGGTCAATGACTGATTTCATGCTGCCATAGATGACAAGTGTTATACTCTTCAATTAGAAATATAAATCCATCGGTTGAAAAGTATTAATATACATCTTATGATCCAACTTTGTAAATTGTAATGGCCAAAATAAAACCACTGGGTAAATGCTAAGCACACATTAACGCTATAAAAATGCAACTGAAAAAGGATCTGGACAATCCATCTGCGCATTTGAAATGTGGGAGTTCCAGAGTTCGAGCTCTGAAATTTTACGAAGGATACAACTGTAGTTTCTAAAGTAATACAAAACAACAAATAACCAATTCTATTTATATCTAGCTAGGCCAGTCTCGACGTAATCAGTGAAAATTTTTTATTCGGATTATGAGAGATGAGTCTGAAATAGAGCTTATTATGTACTACAATTCAGAGGACCTAAACCAGTAACTGCCATAATTGGCAAATATTGTGGGTAGTATGAGCAGTATCTTTGATAACACAGGTGGTGGCTTTTATCAATATCGGGATCATATGTATGATTAATTGCAGTTTCTGGTGTATAGACGTAGATGGAGATAAAGTAAAGCGAGGAAGAGGGGAGAAGAAAAATTGGTCAGCAAAGAGTGTTTAGCTTTAATACAATCTGTAAGTAAAGAGAGTGAAAACAATTTATGAAAAGTAACTTTACAAACCACACCAGAACTTGTGCACTACAATACAGTGGATCAAAACTAGTAACTAGCGCGACAAACATAACAGTCTACCCTATAAAATGCAATCTATCTCAGCAACGTGATAACTCCAACAAGCAATAGCTAATAACTAAATTGTTTATAAAATTTAGTTATAACGCTGAACGTTTCCCGTAGACTCAGATTTTCCCCTTGTTCCCCATGGATCCACGGAGATCTGCGAGGGAAATTTGTTTACTTTTTTTAATTTTTTTTTTCTTTTGTCCTAATATAAAATATAAATGTAAATAAAAGTAATGTGTAATTACAAAATTACTCCTAATAATATATTTTTTTAAGAAAATAGTAAGGTATTTTCATAATTTAAAATTCAAAGATTCCTATGAGACAAAAAAAAAAAAATTGTAATCTCGTCCCCCAAAATTTTCGCAGAAAAACATTCATCTCATCCGTATTCTACGAGGAGAAAAAAGTCTGATCCCTAGCTGAAATGGAAAATTTTCAATGAGAGAAAATTGTCATCCCAAACCAAGAGACTTGAACAGCCACAGGATTATATCTAATATCCCATTGAGATTTAAATTTGGCCATTATCTTATCAACTGAGATTATGGTATCAACGATATGCTATATACTCATTTAAAAAAATTATATCATATATAATGATACATATAAAGGAGGGATTCACCTACTTTTAGATAAGATTTCTCATATATACATACAGTAAATAAATTAACTTCTAGAATTCTCCAAGATTAAGACAAATTACAAAAGAGATGATACTTACAAACATACTTTAAAATTACATATCAACAAGGTCTACGCTAACTTCTTGCCCTCCACATTATTGCTTCTATTTTAGATTTATTATTTGTTAGTGATAAAAATTAATTTCTCATGGCGCTGTATTAAGTCATGTTGCAGCTAACGTGCAATCATCATTTTGCTTTTATGCTAGGAAAAAGAGTCTGATTGCTGGCATCACTGATTCCATGCATTTAAAATCTAGATCCTATGGCACGAGTACTATTAATAACAATGGGACATACTAACACTGAGGTGTGAGTCCTATAAAGAGGATATTCTATACTTACACTTAATCTCCTCCAAATTGGAAAAGAGAAGTGCATCCATAAAGGGACACCACAAACCAAGTGCAAAAGCCAGCTTATATCTTAACTGGGAGTCGAGGCTCTCCTCCCCTCGGCTACCACATTCGTAGAATTATGACGTGCACAAAAAGGAAAATCAAGGATGAACAGTCTACATTGGTTCATGGATTTAGGGCTCCTGGTTGATAAAATTAAGTCCATTTCTTCAAAGGGAAGGCTATCTTCTTCTCGAGTATATTCTTCGCTGTAATATTTCCTATTACTCTAGGTCACACAAACGGAGTCTCTCATGCATTAATCTTTATGTATGATTCTGACTTCTTGCTACATTTTTTCTTTTTCAAATCACCTTTTCTTGAGTGGTGAAAAAAAAGGACTTCACTATATGCTGATTTTATGTTTTGATACACAGTTTTAATTTAGCAAATTGAAGTCACAATGTGATCTAATGATCGATTTAAGTAGTTTTTAGGAGTTTTATGATTTCACATAAGACAAAAGTATATTTTTACACTACTTTGATTACCTAACAATCTACTTACATGCTAATCAATTTTTTGAGAGTATTTTTTCCTTTTTTTTTTTTTCAGATAAACACATGATCTTATTCTAGGAGATAACGTGCCCTTTTTCTTGTTGGTTTGTTGATTTTTAGTATAAAATGGGTCAATTTTAGAGTCTTACAGGATAGCAACCAACTAATTTGGGCGAACTCTGCAAGACATGTAATAACAAAATGAGAGATTAAATTAGGGTTGTTAACTTTAAATTTTAAGTAAGGTTCAATCGTTCATATAGTAAACATTGATTTTTCTTAACAATTAAAATAACAATTGTGAAAGACAAATTTCTCACAGCATGTCTTTCTCCATCACGCTAAAACAATGAATTTCAAATATATGTAGTTTATAGTAATTAACACAAGCACACAAGAAATGATTCAAATTCTAAAAAAGTGGAATTAGATTTGAATCCTCACTTTTCATATTAGAACTAAAAAATCTAGTTCGATAAAAGAACATATCAATTTCATTTTTTTTTTTTTTTTAAATAAGAACATAGCAATTGATTTTTCATTTTACTCTATTTTCATATACGGGTATTATATGATTTAATTTAGGTTCAATAAACTTTTATGCCACTTTTTATTAGTTTTTTTATCTGTTCTTTCTATCGGTTTTAATTTTTACGTGCTGGTGTGTACTCTTTCTCTTGTTAAAAAAAATAAGGTGAAGAGAAGCTATTCCACTTCAAGGCATAAGAATACCAAAAAATACCGCATACACATTATTTACCAAAAAACAACAGCTATATATTCCATTTCGATTCTTAATTGTTTTAGTTGCTCTACTGGCTTTGATTTGCATTATATCCTTTAATATAACTTTTTAATAGGATTTATTATTATTATTATTACAAAGGAGTGCAAAATACGCCAGGGAGAATGGAGTATGGGGTGGGAATAAAACCCTAGACATAAACTTTTTAGCTATTATGACTAAAAGAAGAGACAAAATCTTGTCCCAAATATTAAGTATTAATTTATTACATTTTAATCAATCATAATATTATAGTATAAAGTTTGAGATAAAAAATGAAATAAAGAGTTTTATCCATTAAAAGAAATATTTATAACCAATAAGGTACTAGTTTATTGATAGAAAGTTGAGTCTTAAAGCACTTCTAATTAAAAGTCTTAAATTTAAAACATTTGAATTATACTTGTTAAGATGAATTTATCAATTATTACTCTCATGAATACCTCTCACCCTACAAATGTTTGTAACACTAAGTACCTAGGTTAAAACCAGAAAAAAAAAAGCCACTAAACCTATAAATTTTTGGCTAAGTAGAACTTTTTTTTATAGATTAGTTACAATTTTTTTTTTTTTTTTTAAAAAGGGAACATGGGTTGACATGGCTAAGCTAACCTGTGTCATACAAATCAAGATAAGTATAAAAATTATCTCAATTAATAAAATTTTTATTTTATTATGATCCTAAATTTTTTGTTTTCTATTCCACACCCGACGCTTGTGCCTCAAAGATTGTAGATATGCACAAGATAAGATACATGCATATATATATGAATAAATGGTGCAATTAGGTGTATTTTCTTTTGACGAATCATTTAAATAGAAAAAAACTTAGTGATACTATCCAGTAGCCATAAGTAGTTAGGCATTTGTAACTTTGTTCAACTGATATAGATTTCTACTGGGCAAAAAATAAATTAAACAATAGCATCGCTTTTACTCTCATAATTAACTTTAAGTTATTCGTCAGAAAATGCTGGAATGCAGTTTAATTTACAATCGAATAATGCTAATTTTTCACATAAAAATATTTCTAGTTTCAATTAAATAAATTTATGTAGATATAAAATACATAAATTATGAATTGAAATTTGATAATGATAGTATGCTATGATCATTTGACTAAAAACCTGTCATAAAAAGATCATATTTTTCATTAAACAATACCTCTAAATGATCTTTTATCTAAACTTCAAAGCTAACGAATAAAATCTCAACGCCCTCTTTCCCCTTTTTGGTTACACAAGAGTAAAGGAGGTTTAAATTCCTAACCTCTTGAAAATTCCTTAAGCCCCTAGTGGGTTTTTTTTTTTAACTTTGATTCATCCTTAGGGTATATGTGATGGAGTTTCCTTGAAGCTTTTTCCTATTACCAAGCCTCAATCGGAATCATGAAATCTCTAAGAAAATACAAGGTGGGACCAAAGATCGAACCTCGACCATGCATGCATTCCTAAAACCATCTCTAGTCATGAATTTCAAAAGAGTTTTATATGATATTATTTATATTATTTTTGTAAGTCCTACAATAAAATATATATATATATATATATATTTTAATTTTATACAATAACTTAAATAATTTTTTTTCTCTACTCATACTACTTTTAAAATTTTTTAAATGGGTTTCACAAATTATCTTTTTCTCCTCATAAACCTTTTATTTTTTCTACAAAAAGTATAAATTAAACTATTTTTTTTGTGTGCATGGTCATTGAGTATGCAATTCTCTTCCCTCCACATCATTTTGCTCTAATGGTAATTTTTTTTGTACAACATTATACAAAATCTATGGAACTTTCAAATGACACCACTAGAGATGCTCTAAGAAGTTGTCCTACCACTTTAGCTAGTATTATATATTCACTAAAGGTATCTTTAACCATGGCACTCATCAGGGTTCCATATCTTAATTATTTATATTATTTTTATGGGTCACACGATGACACATTACTCTATACAACTTATACAATTTCAAAATTTTTTTTAAATGGGTCCCATAAATCATTTTATATTATTATTTCTAATAAATCTATTCCACAATTTTTCTCTTTCTTCCTATAAATATTTTATTTTCATCTTATAAAATACAAATGAGTCTCATTTTTTTCTAATTACTTATTGTTTAAACAAGCACCCCACTCTCTCCTCTCTCTTCCACCTCACTCCTCTCTACTCATGGTACTACCTCTTTCTTTGTTGCATAGTATTATGTAACACCAAACTACCCACCACTAGAGATGGTCTAAGTACATTTAGTAAGTCAAGGTAGTCTTGAAAGCTTATAAAGGGAGACAGACTGCTGTGTATCCCGATAGGGTCAACTATAAAGAATACAACACCTCAAAATGCAATATTACAGGCAACATCGATCCAAAAGTTGACCTATACATACAACTTTTAATTCCATTTTTTTGATATATTGAGCTATTTTTCCCTCGCTTTTTAAGGCAATCTGTTGTACTGTTATTGCTACGTATAAGGCATGTGCATCAAACTAGTTAGCTACAGACTTTACAATAGAAACTACATATATGATTTAAACTTGAACTGAACGTATTAATATAGGTAATATAGAATACTACGCATATTTGGAGTTCCGCAATAATATTCTCTCTTTAACTATATTTGATCTAAAAAATTAAAATATTTGCAATATCTGTCAGTCTTTTTAGTGTAGTTCTACCTTTGTAGTGCATTTATTACTGTAACGTGCATGTGGTTTGGGTGAAGGATATGGTTACATACGCATTGGTATTGTTCACTGGTGCAACTCTATTTTGCTACTACCACCCTCTAACTTCAACTAGGATTTATATATACTTTTGTGTCTGTGATTTTCGTGCAAGCGTGCCTTTTGTAACTTCTTTACATTAACCATAGCGTGACAAGTTTCCTGGCATGTGTTCGTGATTACACTACCATATGTATCTCGCTACTGCGTAAAGATTATTTGAAATCTTTTATACTAAACATCTAATACAGAACTTTGTAAGTTTAAACTAAAAAGAGAAAAGGTTTTCAACTGCACTGCTTGAAGAATACCAAAGCAAGGAAAAGGTTTCTTCATCGATCCCTTGTTGAAGTTTTAGTGTATATATATATATATTTGAGAGAAAACGGGAATTGCATTAAACACAGTTTTAGTGTAGTTTAAGTTATAGCTTCATAAGAAGTTTTAGCAGGTATTAATTGTCTGCATAATAATCATGTATTTAAAACTTAGGTAAGTTTTTATGTCGATAGGAAGTTGAAGGTTACCTTAGAATCCTTCTAGAACTACATATTAAAATAGCTGCAGTGTGCAACACCAAATATATGCAATGCATTCCAAACTAGATGATTCAAATTGTAAACATTCATACTGAGCTCTCAGGATGAGGGTAAAAATCCCCCAATATTATTTAACATTTCAGAATCTGCATGCACATGTTGCTAATATTTTAATTTTATTTATTTTTTCTTCAAAACTTTAATGATGCAGAGCTAGCTGCAGGTTATCGTGAAGAGTAACCATGCACACGCCATGCAAGTACAGTGTACTTGTATACACTGCAAAACTACCTATGTTTTAGAGATATTAAAGCAGGGGGGAAAAACAATAGGCAAGCACATAAGAAAATTAAGCTTAATGTTTTTCTTAAATGTTTGTGTTAATATATAATTAATTTTCCCGCTGCATGAGTGACAGCTGGCCCAATCAAGTTGTCTATAATTAATTAATTATTCAGCTAAAACAAGAATAGGAAAAAGCAAGATATTTTCCCGAAGAGAACAAACGAAGGAATAGATCAAAAACAATAACACGGAATCGCGAAATCTGATCAACCAAAAAAATAAACGAGTTTACCTCGTGCTTGCATAGTCGTAAAGCCTGCCGGTGCAGGAGAAGACAATCAATCCAACTTCCGCGTCACACAAAATCGATAGCTCTTTAGCTTTCTTCAGCAGTCCATTTCGTCTCTTGGAGAAAGTTACTTGCCGGCTAGTCGAATTGTCAATCCTTCGAATCACAATCTTCCCTCTCCCCATGGCGGAACTTCAAAATCCTAGGGCGGCTGTTTCACAGATTTTCTTCTTTGACCTGATAGATCGATTAACAAAACCACTCGTAAAATCGCCAAAACGATGAAAACTGAATCATTCGGTCAATGAAACAAAAATATCTAAAAAAAAGGGCAATGATCGGTTTGGATTTGAAAGATATTTGAAGAATCTAGCTCAAAAAACTGAATGATCGATGAAATTGCAAAGATATACAGAAAAACACCGATGAATATATATCATACGGATTACTTACAGTGAACCATTGAGATGAAAAAGCAGAAGCGAAGACAGAAGAAGAGACGAAGATATTGGAAGAAATTGGTTCAAAAACTGAATGATTGATGAAATTGCAGATATATACAGAAATGATATATACATATATAGATATAATATTGGATAATAAAGCAACGTTGATGTTAACTTACAGTTACCAGTGAGGAGAGGAAGAAGAAGGGGCAGCAGGAAAAACAGTAGCTGAAGAAGAAAGTCTTCGGTGGATGTTCTGAAGAGAGAACTTTATGATGCAATTTTATGCTGTATTTGGAAAGCTAAGGAGCGACAACGCTCATTTAAATTCCTCCCGTTTGTGGAAAACGTGAGTTCCATTTCGTCCCCAAAAACCGGTTAGCGGTTTCAATGCTATGGTCTTAGGGTCCACGCTCTCGAGTACAGAACATAAGTCTACTCGCTGTTCTTATTGGGACAACACGACAGAGTAGAACCAGAGAAGCCCGAGGTCCAGAGAGAGATTGCAAGGGACAGGTGTCGACACCAGATAGCGAGTGTTGAAGCGGTGAGATTCTTGTGAGTAGGGAATCGAGTTTCCTCGGACGGAATGTGAATCCAGGAATCGTGGGGACCTGGGAAGTGATGAATAAATGGCAACACTATGACGTATTATATGGTGACACGTAGATGTTACAAAACCGAGTGCGCAAACCTTTCCTACTTTGGTTTGGCGAAAAGTGGCAAAATTGCTCTTGACTCTCTCTTCTTTCTTTTATTGACAATTGTGTCCATAGTAAGTAAGGTTAAGAGACTAATAATTAGTTATTGGTTACTAAACATTGCACGTATAAAAGCTGAAAGAAATAATTAAGGGCTATCCATAAGTGTATTTTTCTCCCCTTTATTTATTTATTTTTTATTACCTCTTATATTTAAATGGAAGTTAACATTTATTTAGTGCCTATTAAGTTGTTAAGAGAAGAAAGTTTCTTTTTCTGGCCATGATTAACAAACCAAAGTTGGGGAAAGGCTTAATTGTTTAGATATAGTAGTGAAACAACTCGACTTTTAACTTTAGCCTTTTCTTTTTTTATTTAATGTAAATGTACGTAAAAATAAAATTAATTATTATAGTCTTGCTTTCTGAGGTGAAGATGATTAAAATGTAGAAAAATTTAAAAGCAATAGACTGAAAAGGCCGGATGCGGCGGGTAATGAATTTGATGAGTCCGCTGTTCTGCGGGTTATTTTTTATGGTCTATATCTCAAACCAGAGAAGCTTGACCTATAATTTCTAGATGAATTCCTATATATATATCGTTGGTAGTAGAAGGGTTTAGTTTTACCATTAGCTTACCAATAAACAGAATAATTAAATTAACAATAGCATACATAAATGAAATCCTAATGTAAATGGTTTTTTATTCCAAAAATCCTATTTTGTCTCTTGATACTTTGGTTAAAAAAAAACACTCCCGTATATTTTAAATTTATTAAATTGGACCTCTCCATCACAAAAACTTTATCAAATTAAACCTTTCATATTGTTAAAAAAAAATCGTTGAAGGATCAGGGACAAAGTGTTTACTGCTTCTTTTTTTTTTTTGGAAAGAAGATGTAAATAAAGTAGCTTAAGCAATCATATATATGTTTTAGTTAAAACCTTTTACGGCCCTCCTTTAAAAAAGAAGATAAAATAAAAAACCCTGTCATAATCTAAGTACAAAGTTAGCATCTACCTTTTAATGAGTATCTTTTAATGTTTATGATACTTTGAACGCTATGCCCTACATATTGTTTCACCTTTCGTTTTTGGTTATAAATGAAAATAAAAGGTTTGAGCTTCTATCCGTTGAAAATTAATAAAATCTTTGAGAAAGGTTATATATTTTAATTTTTTTTATTATTTTGGTGGGTCCTATAATAACATATTATTTTTTATTTTATATAATTTATACAACTTTTTATCTTTTCATATACTATTAAATTTTTCTCTTTTTCTTTTATAAATATTCCCTTTCTTCTTATCAAATAGTACAATTTGGCTTCTTGTTTTTTCCTATGCATCATTCTTCAAATATAAAACTTTTTCTACTCTCTCTCCTCTACCTCACTTCCCTCTAGTAGTAAATCAAAAGAATACATTGTTGCTCAAACTTATACAACACTTAAATGACCATCGCTAAAGATAATCTTATTACTAGATCACTTTTTTTTGTTTAAAATACATGTCATTAAACTACTTCTAATAGTTAGCTATGCATCTTTATGTATTTAAAAGATTAAAAAAAAAATGATCAACATAAAAATATTATACCTAAATAGGACGAATTGAATATGATACAAGTGTGAAAATTACTATTTTTAATGATTTTATGCACAAGAGAACAGAAAGCCAAGGTTACTAAAGGGGCATAAGGGGGAAAGCTTAATCAGTCCCTCACGATCAGCACAGCACGCAAAGCCTCCATCACTTGGGGATGGGTAGTCACAGTTCAAGCCGCATGCTTTGCTCTAATAGATGTTTATCTCTAGAGATTATAACACAAACAGTATAAAATAAATGTTGGCCAGATTAAGAAGAAAATTTAAACAATATCACTTAGTTGACTTGAGCCAGGATTACATAGTTAAATACATTATCTTTCACATAAAAAAATATATGAAAGTTAGCGTGAGTATTACCTAATTCCAATAGGACCACAAGGTTATAAGGTAATTTCTTAAATATTGTAACCTTCTTTGGATCAAATTTTTTCTTCACAGGCAATTTTTATCGAAAATAATTTTGTTCTAGAAACTAGTCAAATATTTAATATGAGAGTCTCTCTCTATAAAAATTTGAATTTTAATTCAACTAGCTCTTTTTGCTATAACTCAAACCCATTAGTTTAAATTCAAATATTAATTTTGTTATATTCTCATCTAAAAAATTAAAATTAAAATTAAAATTAAATTCTATTTCACTACGAAAAAAGAATGTTATTTCTTTTGGCAAGTGCTTGTTGTCCAACTACTTTTTTTTGCTTTGAAATTATCTTTTTAGCATATTTGTTTTTTAATTACTCGAATGGCATTATTTGGGATTACTATTTTTTTTTTTTCTTCGTGTTGGATCAAACATAAATAGAGAGGGAACTAAAACTCATCCATAATTTCTCATTAATTAAAGAAGAGATCTAAGCCATAATTTATTTAAATTTCTCTGCAAGGTGCCAATCAATCTAATAAGATTTTTATTTTATTAAAGGCATATTGATAATTTTTTTCCCCTTTATGTCACTTGAAGGCTACATTTGAATGGTCCAGCAGATCTCATCCCTTAAATCTCAGGTTACTTAATGGGAGTACTTGTGTATGGATTGCACTTTAGGAAAACATGGTTAGTGTAGTCAAATAAAGGATTATTCTGCAATCCAATTGAGTAGATCAATGATCACGCGAACAAGATAAGGCCAAGATAATTCTCAATTAATCCATAGTTTTAAGACCATGCAATTTTTAATGCTCAAGCCAAGGTTAAGCTCAAAATGACAAAATAATTTGTACGAAAACAAAGACAAAATAAATGACCTAACCAGAAATTTAATATTATTGAAGGCAATGTAAAAAAAAAATTTGAAGAAACCACGTTAAATTAATCTGTGTTTCTTGTCGAAATTAACACACAATGTGTAAGACAAATGAATAATAATTAACATGGAACAATATATAAATGGGAATCTTAATTGATAAAGCATAGACAAAATAAGGTATTAATCTGACTTTTGCATTTGTTTTATTGTTTTAATGAGGAAAAAACGTTTGGATTTGGTAACCTCTTCGATTTTTATATTACTGAATATGGAATACTTATCTGATGATGTGACTGGATTCACGTGCATGGATGAAGTTCAAAAGGATAGTTAGAATAAGACAACCAGAAGAGTTGTCTAATTGTCAAATATATATATATATATATTTAATGGGGGAGATTTTCAAAAGCTAAATATTACAATATGAATTAAGTTGTGGGTCGAGAAAAAAATTAATAAAGGGATATAGTTTTGCTTTTTTCTTTCTTTTATATATATATATATATATATATATATATATATATATATATATATATATATATATATATATATATATATATATATATATATATATTTGGTTTCATATTTAGAGGATTTTTTTTTTTAAATAAAACCAATTTATGTTCAGAATTAAAACTTAATAAATTAAGATATTTGGTAATTGAATTCCTAATATTATATCAGCAAGGGAGGATTCAAGAGTTAAATGTAGAGGAAGCATTCGGATCCTCTAATACTATATGTATGAGCAATTTTTATTACTAATTGTTATGTGCGCAATTTCTATTATTAAATGTTAAAATATTTATATGTACAAACCTGTTCGTGCCAAATTCTTTTTTTTTTTAATCCACTAAATAAAGGATATATTCAATATAAGGAAATGTCTCAATTGTGCTCCCGGTGAAATTTTAACATTTGACCTCAGTAATAAAATATATGAATATCCCTTTTCTTTTCTAAGATGCCAAATTGTCAATATTATCTCAGGCCTTAACTAGCGACATAATCCAATAATGCACTGAGAAAAAATTGATACCTAGAATCTTCTAATGATGTAAGAGCGGAAGTTTTACGTTTTTTTTTTCCCCCAATTTTCTTTCTTTCAATTTATTCATTTCGTGAAGATGATGTTGAAAGATTCTCTATAAATGTTGAAGAAACTAAGTCAATTTCGTGTCTCATAAGAAAATGAAAATTTATTTTTGGCCCCGACCTCTGAAGTTCTGCTGTAGCCTAAACACAAATATTAAAATTTAATTATATATATATATATCTCAAGATTGGAAATTTATTTTATAATTAATTTTAGTATGTATGTGGTCTTCAATCCCTTTTGTTAGCACACAAACCGATCAACATTGCATGTGGGTTCCCAACTTGCAAGATGTAGCAGAGGATCTTGCAAACGGCATAAAGAACAAGAAAAGCACTGCAACTTGTGGAAAGACTGCAGAAAGTCCACTGGTTTTTTCTGGGATTTGATTTTCGGATTCAATAAGGTTTCCAATATAGGAAAGATGTATATATATACATTTTACTTAGTTTAATGCAATTCCAGTTATCCAAATATATATATATATATATATATATATATATATATATATATATATATATATATATATATATATATATATATATATATATATATATATATATATATATATATATATATATATATATCCCAGTTTTCCAATTGACATTAAGTTATATTCAACCATATAATTTTATTTCATCAAATAAATAACTATCAGTGAAAAAGATTTTAACCAAACAAATGTAGATTGAATATACTAGGTCGTTTTTAAGATTTATAGGTTGTGTCTGAATCTAGACTCATAATCAAATATACAAAAATAAAATAACAAATAACAGAAGAAGATAGCGTGTGCAGAAAATAAAATTAATATGCTTACATATATATATATATTCAGTCGTAGCTGAGAGATAGCTATGTTATTTTATTTGTAAATTGAAATTTATCTATATCATACATTTATGTATGGAGTCATAGTAAAAAATTAATAAAAAATAATAAACAAAAAATGTTTACGTTAAAATGTTTTTAAAATTCAATGACAGCTGATAGATATCCATCATTTATCATTTGTAAATTCATATTTATCAATCTATGTCATTTGTCAATTCATATTTATCAATCTCATACGTATTGATTTGATTTGATCTATTCTTATTTTAATTTGGAATCGTAACCAGAAATAAAAAATAAAAGCTAGCCTAATCTAAATATAATATACATAGACAGCTAGCTATCAGTTGTCATTTGTAAATTCATAATTTTATATTTATCAATCGCATACATTGATTTCACATTTTCAGTTCAACTCATGAAAAAAAAAAACAACCTTAATTTTCAGTTTAACTTATAAAACAATACACATGCACTAAAAATTATGTTAACAAGCTAAATATGAAATTAGATATCTTCAATGAAAGGTTGAACTAGTATTAAATAGATTACATATTAAGAATATATAAATTTCACGTTAGTACACAAAAATTCAAATATTTAACCTTTATGTTCTCACCTGTACTAACAATAATTACAAGCAAGCGCCTACAATCGTATCAAATTATTATTCTTGACCCTGACCCTCATGTAATGCCTAATAATATAATGATAATACCCTAAATTGCTTTTATCGAGCTTATTGCAATGGGGTACATAGGAACAATCCGTACATCATACACATAAAAATACTATTGATCCCAACATCAAAAAAGAAAAATACCATTGATTCCAAAGTCCAAAATGGAAGTTGCAATTTAGAGAATTGTTTCACTTTTATAAATTATCACTTTATTGGTGTCAACAAGTTAATAAGAATCGACTTATTTCACTTTATAAAATAAATTTAAATTTAATTATATAATTTTTAATAAATAATTTATAAATATTATTATAAACTTTAATTGAAAACTTGTGGTATCCCTTATCATCTCCATCCCTAAACTTCTTATAAAAGAAAAAAGATCATCACTTTGTGAAACACTATTCATTTAAATAACCTCATCATGCTTATAGTGCTTACAAGTTACCACTAGGAAAGGGATTCTTAATCTAAAAGGAAGTAATTTTTATATTTGGATGGCAAAGCACTTTGTTGGAACAAAACTCGTGTAATTGGTCCTTGCCCACGTGATGAAGATTGTGTATCCTATGAAGATATTTTGTTTCCTTAAACAAGTGCTTAAACTGTAACTAAATCTCTTTAATTAAGGAATATGATTAAAAACTAATGGGGTATTATGCCTCCAACTAATACCTTTGCCATGTGTCAATCATCAACAAATGATGGGCTAATTGGTCAAAGTACAAAAGAAGACCACCATAATTTTTTAGCATTATCTTCTCATTCTAACAATGGAAATGATCCTTTAAATATAATAATTACATGTAAGTTCCTGCCAGGGTTGTTACCAAAAGTAAAAAAGGTCTTTGGCGGATTCACACCACTTTTGATTAATAAATTAATTGGAAAATTTAAACTTGATCTTGACTGCTAAAAACGAAAAAATGGTACATGCGTGGAAATTTTAGTTCTTCGTGAAGACACACATTACTGGTAAATTTTCTATAAATTTTGATGATCTAAATGTGAGGAGGACACATAGATTAATTAGTTGTACTTATATTATGTTTAAAATATTTGCATTGGTTGTAGAGGCTAGCTAGTTTGACCTTGTAGGAAAATTTCATTGGATGAGTTCCATTATAAGCAAATTAACACTGCATGCTTTATATATATTAAAAAAAAAAAAAAAAACACATTAGTAATGTGTAAGTTTATGAAATTGAGTAGAACATTCAGAAGAAATTACATAACTGGAAAAAATTACCTTCTTATTAATCTTACTTTATAGACTTCTCATGATTTTAAGTTCGATGTCACAAATCTCGGCTAATAAGTATGGTTTAGGTTGAGATTTACTCCATTAGTTAGTTCATTAAATAATTGGAACTGATAATGCAGTCTGAGCTGTAAGCAATCAGAATTCACATTTTCAGACAGTAATATAAAAGGTCAAATGAAAGTATTATTGTTAGGGAATAAAAAAACTAGTTTAAACTTTTAAGGATCAAGTGCCAAGATCTTTGTATATTGATGTCGAGTTAAAAATCAAGTTAAGTATTAAGTTAGATCTAAATAAATGACCTGTAAAGAGTAAATAGAGATCATATAAAAATTGATAGAACCTACTTTAATGATTAAGTTAATTTAAGTTAATTGATAGTTTGATAATAATAATAAATATTACAAAAGTTTGAGTAAACAGTGGGGTATTTCTAGAATTCTTCAATGACATATTGGTAGCCAATTAGTGTGGAGTGGGTTGGGTGATGATTTAGGGCAAGGGCAGAGGGTGAAATATTTATGAATACAGATGCTTTGCAAGTTAAGGTCTTTGGATTTGCTTCACTGTAAGGAGGAGTTTCATTTTAGTTGTCTGAACTCTTCTTTACTATTCAACTGTTCTCACCTTTTAAATCTTCTTAAGGATTATTACTTTTAGACATCCTAAAAACTTAAGAATCAAAAGGAAATTATTTATGATCATGACTCATTAGGACTGCGACAGTTCCTATATATAATCTATATCTTACTAGGTGCCGGTGGGCTCTCTTCTGAAAATCTGTGTAGTTGGAAAGGAGGCCCATTGTAATTGTTTTGGGAAAAGTAAGGAGCTTGTTAATTTTAGAATTAATATTGATATAAGTTATAAGATGCAGGTGAAGGAGAAGAAACCTGGTGCAGCAACTGTGCTGACAGGCTTGCTACGATGGAACTGAAATGTATATTTTTAAATTATTTTATTTTGAAAATAAGGGAGTACCATTAATTGTGTAGATAAATATTAACTTAATCAAAATTTTTATATTTGATCTTTTAAAATATAGTTATTTTAAATATTTAATAAGGAAAATTTTGTTATTTTATGATTTTTCTTTAATTGATATCCAATATACTGTGGGATGCCAAATTGTTAAAAAAAATAGTGCAAATGTTAAGAAGCCAATCTTTATCTGTGACTTAACTTATCATTTGATGGAAGTTTACTTTGTTAGGCGTAGAAAAATGTAAGAACAAGATATATATGGTTTGTGCTAGATAAGAGTTTTAGGTTAATTTGCTTTATTGCCGTGTAGTTTTTAGTATGCCAGCGTCTATGATGAACTTGCATGATATTGTTATTGTCTTATTTCCTACTGTAGTTCTCTCTGGTTTAATAAATTTCATTTTCACCCAAAAATTAAGAATAATATCCAAAAGAATAACGGGAGTCAAGTGATAGAGGCGGTGAATTCTAGCATAAAATGGGATTCAAGCAAAGAATGAACCTGGAACAGTAAAAACACCACAAGCAAGGATAATGGGAAATATTATCTTTGGCTCTTTTCTTGGTTTGGAGAATTTGGTAGAGGCCGAATGACTTGGTTTTCTACCATAGAAGCTGGAACAGTAAAGACATCACAACAAAAGCGGAAAATGACTTTAAAAAAAATAGTGTCGTGTACACAAATAGTCTCTTTTTTGGTCGTATGATCATTCCTTTTGATTTTAGCGAAATCACCTTCATTCTTTTGTACCCAATTTATATTATGATTTTTATAAGGCTACTACTCCCTTGTTTCAATCAATGAAATATATATACTTTTGATTAAAAAAAGAGGCTTGTAATTAACTTTGCAAATCCCATTTCCAGAGGTGCTGCTGGTTTGGTTTTGACATGGAAAGAGGAAACTCGAAACTGTAAATTTTCAGAAGATTGTATCTCCAAATTCTTACTCAGCTGGTAGCGGTTGGGTTTTCACTTGATGGAATTCCTAGAATAATGTTATAGCTCTTTGTAATCGGTTGTCTCTGTTAACTTTGTGTTGCTGGCCAGTGCTCATTGATTTGTTACTTCTTTAATTAGCATACTTGGCATAACTGTTCATTATCAAGTTGATGAATAAAGTTGATGAATAAAAGCACAGGAAAACTCAGAGACTTCTTCACCAAATTTTCCTTTGTCATTTACTCAAAAGACACACTCTATGGAGATGGGATGGCATTCTTCCTTGCAGACCCAAATCTTCCACTTCTACACGATATAGTTGAAGGAGGTGGCCTTGGCCTTGTGGATGGTGACCAAGTATTGAATTCAACTCAACATTCATTTGTGCCTGTGGGGTTTGACACTTACACAAATCCATGGGATCCAGAGGGAAATCATGTTGGTATAAACTTCAACTCTATGAGGTCTAACAAAACTGAGCCATGGTCTGTAGCAATTTTATTAAATAGATCTTATGACTGTATCATTGAGTATAATTCTAGTACTCAAAACTTAACTGTTTCTTTTATTGGATACGAGTATCCAAGACTTAGGCGATTAAGACATCAAATTTCATCTAGTGTTGATTTGAGAGAGTATTTGCCCGAGTGGGTTATTTTTGGGTTCACAGCTGCAACAGGAGATTTGTTTGAGACATATACTCTGCAGTCATGGTCATTCAGTTCAACTTTAGACATTACACCACCAATGGCAGCCCCACAAAGCCCCTACCCTAATCCTGCAAGTAAAAATAACACTGTAATTTGGGTTGGGCTAGGAATTGGTATAAGTCTTCTGATGGGTATCTTTGGATTGGTTTGTTTTATAACGTGGAAGAGGAAGAAGCAGAAAGAATCTGATTTGATCTTAACATGGATGATGAATTCCAAAAAGGTACTGGAGCTAAGAAGTTTCTCTACAGTGACTTGGTACGGGCAACAAGTAATTTTGCTGAGGCACAGAAGCTAGGACAAGGTGGATTTGGCGGTGTTTATAAAGGTAATTTGAAGGAACTAAACTGCTTTGTTGCCATCAAGAGGATATCAAGAGATTCTAAGCAAGGGATAAAGGAATATGCAACTGAAGTGAAGATCATAAGCCAATTGAGGCATAGGAATTTGGTACAACTCATTGGTTGGTGTCACAGGAAAATTGATCTTTTGCTTATATATGAATTCATGTCAAATGGTAGCCTAGATTCCCATCTGTACCATGGTAAAAGCTTCTTGACATGGCCGGTGAGGTATAACATCGCTTTGGGCTTGGCTTCGGCATTGCTTTACTTGCAAGAAGAATGGGAACAATGTGTGCTTCATAGGAACATTAAATCAAGCAACATTATGCTGGACTCCTGCTTCAATGCCAAGCTTGGTGATTTTGGGTTAGCTAGGATGGTTGATCATGAGAAGGCATCACAAACCACACATGTAGCTGGGACTAGAGGTTATATGGCACATGAATATGTCACAACTGGCAAGGCTAATAAGGAATCCGATTTATACAGCTTTGGAGTTGTGTTGCTAGAAATAGCCAGTGGAAGAAAACCAATTGACCTCCAAGCCAAGGAGAATCAAATAATAATAGTGGAGTGGGCTTGGGAGCTATATGGATCGGGGAAGCTACTTGAAGTAGCAGACTCAAAGCTATGTGGAGTGTTTGATGAGCAGCAGATGGAATGTTTAGTGGTTGTTGGCCTTTGGTGCGCTCATCCAGATTGCTCATCAAGGCTATCTATAAGGGAAGTGATTAATGTCCTTAACTTTGAAACTTCTTTACCTACTCTACCGAAGAAGTTTCCTGTGCCAACTTATCTTCCACCTAAGATAGATTCATTTTTTTTCTTCTGGTTCTTCTTCATGCAGTTCCCCTTCTGGGACAATGTAATTAATTGCTAATATTCTGTATAGGTGATAGAATATTTGGTTGTGTCCGTTCACATCCTGCTATACCATGTACAGCTGCACATCGTTACAAAATTTTCATATGTGAAAGAATAACTCTATAGTTTTCTTTTACTATACATGGACCAAATTATCCTAATTGACTTTCCATGGACAAAAGTTTTCATTAAATATTACAGACAGGCCAGCCTTTTTCTGCCAAAGGCTAAATGCCAACATCAATGATTAAGAAACTCAATAACCTGGACTAATTCTAACAATCTTGTCTCTATTGATTCATATATATACCTACTCACTAGACAACAATCCACTCGTTTAATTATCTTTAACCATTATTTCTCTTTCAAAATTATTCTTTTCCTCTTAATTAATACTCCTAGTTTGTAATCTTTTCATTTTTCCATTAATTTTAATTTCTATGAAACTATTATAGTTTTAACTTTCTTTGAATTAATATTTTTCCTTTTAGCTGGAAAGTAATATTTTGATTAAGACGACAGAAAATCCAGAAATCACATGAATATTGAATATGCTCACTAAGAATAAAGTTTCCCAAATAAGAAAACATAAATGGAGATAAGTAGACAAACAGACAGAACAAGAAAGCTTCTACGGATTCAAAATAATGATCATAAATAATTAGAATCTACGAAGCTTCAAACTCAAAACTCTGATACAAAATTGCTTCTTGGCATGTTAGCCTCCAAGCAGCTATTCCTCTTTTCTATTATGCAATAATAACCTCTTCTTCCTCTTCTTAAACCCTCCAGCAAATTCATTTTCATTTAATTACTTATGCTTTACGTATAAGGTAAAGCTGGATGGAAGTGCTTCCGTTTCACGTTCGAATATCCAAGCCACTTTAAATGCAATATATCAAGACAACAATTACAGTGTTTAAGAGAGACAAGGTCAAACTAGATGTTAACCTTCTGATTGTCGTATTAATTACAATTCTGCTACTAAAAAATTGAAGTGTTTCTTTTACTAGATATATATGATGGGGGACAGCGAATCGAACATTTCTCTGGGCTTGGCTTTGGCATTGCTATACCTGCAAGAAGAGAAGAATGGGAAGAATGTGTTGTTCAATAAGGACATAAAAACAAGTAAGATTATGTTAGATTCTTGCTTCAATGTTGAGCTTCATGATTTTGCATTACCTAGGTTAAATGATCATGAGAAAGGGTCACAAACCACCATACTTATTGAACCGGGATTTAAGGTTATATCACACCCAAATATGTTACAATTGATAAAATAAACTAATAAAGAATCCGATTTATACTTGGAAATGGTCACAAGTTTTTTGTGCCTACTTATATTCCTCCTAAGTAAGGTTGATTCGCTCTTTTTTCTTTATTTCCTTCTTCAGCCACTCTACTGGTGAAACATTGTAATTAAATAGGATAATTTGCTGTATGTATAGGTGATTAAAATTTTGGTAGTGTTTACACACTACTACAACTTTGCTATACCTGCGGCTGCATACCACTTAAAATAGGGTGATTGGGCCAGCCCATCTCTGATCAGGTTGAAGCATTTCCACCCTGTTTAGTAGTGTTTAAAGGCATTTATTTTTTAATAAAAAATTTCGTTTATTTACAATAAAATAATTATATATTCATAAAAATAAAAATAAAAAAACTAATTACGATTTTTTTTAAAAAAAAAAAAAAATTGCCAGCTTAGGTTGTGCGAGCTAGCATGAGCCTGAATTTTTATAAGGCTTAGGTTCTAAAATAGAATTAAATGGACTAGCTTATTACATAGAATTCAAATAAATAATTTTAGTTCAAAATTGTAACAAAAACCCACTAGGTGGTTGAATCTGAAAGTGTGGTTAAATATGCATTCCTCTCTAACAGCAAATTATAAGAACTTACAATTTCAAAAAATATATATATAGAAGAAACATATGTAACTATATAAGAACTGAGATTTCTATTATGTTAAACATAAGTAAAGGATCCTAAAAAAAGGTAAAGACTTGTGTAATTTTTAAGAGGTTCGTATCGTTTCGTCAAATTAAACCTCCGAGAAATTCTATGTAATTTGTTATTTCATGTTTTTCTTCTCAGAATCAGAAATTAACAAGCTTTCTGAAATGCACATAAAACCAAAACGGCTAAATAAGTAACAGACTAGCACACGCTTAGTAAAATACCAGCTGGAATATCTTGTCTCCCATGATGTGTACAGAGTGTTCCACTCATTTAGTTTTAAAAAGTTTCCATTTCAAAACTTCTCTTTATTTTGAGAAGCTTCCCCTAGTCGAGACCCGAGTTTACCAAGTCAGCTTTGTGGACATCACAATGCTGCCGGCCATTGGAATTACAGAAGAGCTTCTTATCATATGGCGACAATGTGTACGGGGAGCGGAAAATAATGCAGACATGATACAAAGTAATATGGGATTCTTAGAGCTGGATCTTGCTATTGGGGGAACTTCCAAAGACAACCGTAAAATCCAAATATCACATAAAAATTAATAATATTCATCCATCAATTCGTCTTAAAAATTTAAATAGTTTAAAAAAATATTAAAATAATTTTTATATGATAATTCAATACATTTTTACATTTAACTATAATGTCAAAAAGGTTTAATCGATTAAGAGAAGGTATTATACAAGTTTTTAAATGATATACAACATTTATAATGGAAATTAATTAAATAAGGATTTACAAAATACATTACATAAAATAAATAAAAATCACTAGTCATTTATGTGAGAATCAGTTTGCTAGTTAGGCTTCAAACTCAAACTCTCACCCCATCATGGCTTCTTCGCACATTGTTCTTCACACGCCAACTCTTCTCTTCTGTTATACCATAACCATCGTTTTCTTCCTCCTTATAATCCCTCCTGCAAATCCATTGTCGTTTAATTTCCCCAGGTTTCAGCAAGGTGATGTAAAGACAGACATAGATGCTTATTTGCAGAGTCCAGATATTCAACTTACTAAGAATCAAGTGGACAAAAGTATCAAGTATAGTGTTGGGAGAGTCACTTGTCACAAGCAGATGCATCTCTGGGACATGGCCTCTGGAAATCTCACCGACTTCATCACTAAGTTCTCGTTTTTCGCTTTTTCGGATCAGGATTCTTATGGAGATGGTTTGGCATTCTTCCTTGCAGACCCAAATCTCCCACTTTTAAAGAACATAAAGGAAGGTGGTGGCCTTGGTCTTGTGGGTGGTGATGTGACATTGAACTCGACTCGATATCCATTTGTGGCTGTGGAGTTTGACACCTACAAAAATGGTTGGGATCCACAAGGCACACATGTAGGTATCAATTTCAACTCTATGAATTCTAGCATAACTAAGAGATGGTACAATGCAAATCCACAGAGAAAAGTTTATGATTGTATCATTGAGTATAAATCCAGTGCTAAGAATTTAAGTGTTTCATTCACTGGATATAATAACAAAAACAGGCCAATAGTGCAGACCCTTTCATACACAGTTGATTTGAGAGAGCTTTTACCAGAGTGGGTTATTTTTGGCTTCTCAGCTGCCACAGGAATATATTATGAGGTGCACACTCTACAAAAATGGGCATTCTTTTCGAGTTTAGACAATAACACGTTTAATTTGGAAGATGCTATACCACCAACGGTATTCCCTCCAATTCCCGATTCTGTTCATTCAAGTGAAAAGAAGATCGGATTATTAGTGGGGATACCAATTGGTACAGTTGTGCTTGTGATTTTCTTAGTGTTCATATGTATTTTCTTGTGGAAGAGGGCTAAAGAGAGAGAAGAGTCTCTTCTTGATCTGAACATGGATGATGAATTCCAAAAGGGCACTGGACCTAAAAGGTTTTGCTACTCTGACTTGGTGAAAGCAACAAACAACTTTTCAGAGACAGAGAAGCTTGGACAAGGAGGCTTTGGTGCTGTTTATAAAGGTTATTTGAAAAGCTTGAGTTCCCATGTTGCCATCAAGAGGATATCAAGAGAGTCTAAGCAAGGGATCAAGGAATATGCAACTGAAGTGAAGATCATTAGCCAATTAAGGCATAAGAATTTGGTACAACTCATTGGTTGGTGCCACAAGAAAAATGATCTGCTGCTTATATATGAATTTATGCCAAATGGGAGCCTAGATTCCCATCTGTACCATGGAAAAAGCTTCTTGACATGGCCGGTGAGGTATAACATCGCTTTGGGCTTGGCTTCGGCATTGCTGTACTTACAAGAAGAATGGGAACAGTGCGTGCTTCATAGGGACATTAAACCAAGCAACATTATGTTGGACTCTAGTTTCAATGCTAAGCTTGGAGATTTTGGATTGGCTAGATTAGTTGATCATGAGAAAGGGTCACAAACCACATGTATAGCCGGGACAAGAGGCTACATGGCCCCGGAGTATTTTATCACTGGTAAGGCTAACAGAGAATCTGATTTATATAGCTTTGGAATTTTGTTACTGGAAATAGCAAGTGGCAGAAAACCCATTGACCTTGCAGCCCAGGAGGGTCAAGAAACTCTAGTTGAGTGGGTTTGGAAGCGCTGTGGATTAAGAAAGTTCCATGACATTGCAGATCCAAAGCTTGGTGGAGTATTTGACGAGAAGCAATTGGAACGTTTGGTAGTTGTTGGCCTTTGTTGTGCTCATCCAGATTCCTCAGTCAGGCCCTCTATAAGGGAAGTTGTCAAGGTGCTTAATTTTGATGCTCCTTTACCGATTCTCCCACAGATGATGCCTGTGCCGATCTACCTTCCTCCTACAATTCAAGCAATTTTTTCATCATTGACATCTTCTCTTTGGGATAAGATTTTGCAATACTAGATTCAATGTACATCAATAGGGAATTTGTTCTGTATCATACTGGTTTACTTTGTTCAAATGACAATCATATATGTTCAATCAATCGTGCGGAAAATACAGAGTGATAAAATAATATAATGAAAGAAATGGGAGAAATAATAGAATAGTGGTGGAAGTGAGAGTGAAATGAGATGCATAATCGCTTTCATTGCCATCTATGATCACACCAGCACAGAAGACATAAATTTAACCAAGTGAGGAAATTTATCAAACAGATGGTAGGGACAAGGCAATTGTGCAAACAAATGTCCCTACATTCCCAATACAGTGGGATGTGTTGTGACCAACTCTTCACTCAATCAATGACCCAACTAGACTCTAACTCCTTAGATACAACAGAAAATAAAGTTAGCAGAAAAATGATAACAGACCAGAACTGTGATTCTACATTAATTCTCCAACATTTCTAAGGGTTGGTATGTATTTAGTTGTGGAAGAGAACTAAAGGAAAGAAGAGGAATTCAATTTTACTCTAAATATGAATGATGAATTCCAAAGGGCGTTGGGCATAAGAAGTTCAAAGAAGAGAAATAGGCTGGGTCAGCCCAGATTGCATATTTATACTGCAAACAGCAAAATCTAGATGTTGCTGTACCTAGACTTGAACTTTGATCTGAACGTAGGTGACTTTTGGTGTGCACCATGAAAATCACATATCTTCAACCAAAGCTTTTTTTCATACACATGACTAATCTGACCGTGACTATAAAAACGTTTCATTGATTTAAAAAGAGATTTTTAAGAAGCATGGTTACAAACGTTGAAATTTACCACTTAAGGTGACATGCTATAAGTATATTTATAATTTTATATTTATTTTTTATATTTCTCTTCTTTTTTTTTTTTTTTTTTTCTATTTATAATTTTACTCTTACAATCATCATAAATCAAATCACGTACAAAACAAATTAGTGTTTATCTAACATTCCCCCCACACACATATATGACATAGGTTTTTCTTACACACCCATAAATTCTTTAAAATCAAAAAAAGCCTTAACACACTTTTTTTTTCATGCTTTCATTTTCATTTCTTTTAGTATTTATAAATTATAATAACTCATTCTCTAAAAGCTAATGTAAATATTATCTTTCAAGTATAATAATTGAAAAACATAAGTCTTAATATTAATTACACAAATCATACATCATCTTTAGATACTATAAAAAAAAAATCAAAAATATTGTTCACCACAAAAATTATTAAAATTATCTTATAACAAGACATAATAGCTGAAAATTCACTGACTGGTGTTTTCTAAAACATCCCCGTTTTTCTTAGTCCCTGATATATGGAATTATCCAAGTTCTTGTCTTCATTAGTAGTGCCTGTTAGTGGTTGAGTGAAGGTAAAAGTTTTGTGTGGTGTGATTCTAAAACAAATTTTGGCTAGGCAAAAGCTTGTAAATCCAACCACTAGTCCTACCCGTTCCCCAAAAATCCAACCACTAGTCTCATTATTCTTCTCCCTAATTTCCCCTCTTGCTGCTCCATTAGCTTTCAACTTTGAGTAATTTCTTGCTAGCACACGAGACCTTAAATTTTCAAGGAGATTTTTGGCAGTAAAATGTTGGTGTAATACAAAACTGACCAGGTATAAGAAAGAAAGAGCTGGTAGGGTCACATACTACAAAAGTATGCATCTTTGGGAGGATAAGTCAGATTTTACAACCCGTTTCTCCTTGGAAAAAAAATTTTCCAACTTGAATTTAGGATATCAACAAGCAAATTGCATATTAGTGAGAAAAATATCTAAGCTACAGCTAGAGAAGTCAAGGTCTTGCCGTATAGAAATCATCAGACATTTACAAGATAAAAGTCCTTATATCATTCAACCATAAATGCTCAAAATGACCGTGATTCATGTCATCGAAGATCAATTCTAACTTCTAAGAAAGCACCAAATCAGTTAAAAGTCTTTAATTACTTCATCCACCTAATAAATAACATGATTGACTTTTCTTATTGAAGATAAAGAAATGAGTAAATATTGGTTGGCCTTGGAGCTTATTCTTCATTTCCCTCTGGACAAGTTTCTGCAGGACCAATCGCAGAACTGTCTCTGCAGCTCTAAAACGATGTATGCGAAGCAGTTGCAAGATCTTAGTTCCCCCTTTCAGTTTTTCACCATCTTCATGTCCATGTCCATTTACTTACTTTTGATCATTCCGAATGCAACTTCTTTATCCTTCAACTACACAAGCTTCCTTCCTAATAATGATGATAACATAACATATGAGAGAGATGCATCCCCTCCAAGCAATTCAGACGGAGTAATTAGGCTAACTAAAGACCGTGAAGGCCAGTCCAGGTTTGCTAGTTGTGGTCGTGTCAAATATGGCCAAGAAATGCAACTTTGGGAGAAGGCCAGTGCGAAACTCACAGATTTCACTACCCATTTCTCCTTTATCATTGATTCCCTTGGCAAATCTTCTTATGGAGATGGCTTTGCATTCTTCCTGGCCCCAAATGGTTCCTTGCCTGATAAGAACACCACAGATGGTGGCTCTATGTGTCTGACACTTGATCAGCAGCAATTAAATTCATCAGCCAATAGATTTGTTGCAGTGGAATTTGATGTCTTTGCTAACACTGGTTTTGGGGGTAACTGGGATCTTATTCCCAGGGAACATGTGGGTGTGGATATCAGATCCATGAAATCTGTTGCCAATGTGACATGGGAAGCCAAAGACAATATCATGAACGGGAAGCTCAATCAGGCTCAAATCAGTTACAATTCAAGTTCACTAAATTTGAGTGTTGCTTTCACTGGTTCTAAAGATAATACGACAATTGAGCAACATCTTCATTACATAGTAGATTTGAGAGATTATCTTCCTGAAAAGGTTATTTTTGGCTTCTCAGCTGCCACAGGATACTACTTTGCTAGTTATGAAATCCATTCATGGGATTTCAACTCAACCTTGGAAATACCTGAGAGGGCACAAGGTCCTGTTGCACAAGAGCCAGTTGCAGCACCCGCAGTTCCCGGGTCTCCGACCAATGCCAAGGTAGGACTAGCGGTAGGATTGAGCTTTGGGGGGTTTGTGTTAATTCTAGTGCTGGGTTTTATTTCTTTTGTCCTATGGAAGAGGTGGAAGAAAAACAATCAAGAGGAAGGTTCTGATGAATACATGGAGGATTTATCAGGTGGGACAGGACCCAAGAAGTACCCTTATGCTGAATTGGCTTCTGCAACAAATAATTTTAAAGATGAGCATAAGCTAGGACAGGGGGGATTTGGGGGTGTTTATAAAGGTTTTCTTAAAGATATGAACTCCTATGTTGCTATTAAGAGGGTATCCGAAGACTCTAGACAAGGGATAAAGGAATTTACTTCAGAAGTTAAAATTATTAGCCGATTAAGACATAGGAACTTAGTTCAACTAATTGGTTGGTGCCATGAAAAGAAACAATTGTTGCTTGTTTACGAGTATATGCCAAATGGAAGCTTAGATTTTCATCTTTTTAGAGATCAAAACTTGTTGACATGGGAAATGAGATACGGAATTGCTCAAGGCTTAGCCTCTGCATTGTTATACTTGCATGAAGAATGTGAACAATGTGTTGTGCACAGAGATATCAAATCAAGCAATATCATGCTTGATTTAAACTTCAATACAAAACTTGGGGATTTTGGGCTAGCTAGGCTTGTGGACCATGAGAAAGGATCGCGAACTACAGATATGGCAGGGACTTTGGGCTATATGGCTCCAGAATGTGTTACCACTGGAAGAGCTAGTAAGGAATCAGATATTTATAGTTTTGGAGTTGTTGCACTAGAGATAGCTTGTGGAAGGAAATCCATCAACTCAAAGGCCCCAGAAAATGAAATAAACTTGGTGGAGTGGGTTTGGGAGCTATATGGAAATGGGAGAATTCTTGAAGCAGCTGATCCAAGACTAAGTGGATATTTTGAGCAGCATCAAATGATCTGCTTGATGATTGTTGGTCTTTGGTGTGCTCACACTGATCATCATAGTCGGCCATCAACAAGGCAAGCAGTTCAAGTACTTAACTTTGAAGCTCCATTGCCAAATCTTCCTCCTAGTTTGCCGGTACTTACATATATTGAGTATCCATGGAAGGCTTCCGCTGCTCAATATGGCACCTATGCTTCAGTGGCAGGCCATGATCAAAAAACAAGCTCAAGTCTTACTTCCAACACAAATTCATCTGGCGTCACCCTCAGCCTCTGATAATATTTCCCCCCTCTGTTTCACTTTTGTGCTCGCCGTGAAGTTTATGTAAATGTGATTGTTTTGCATTTGTCAATACATTGATTTGTTTCAACTGTTGTTTCTTGTTCAAATTTCACGAAATATTTTATTATGAGAGGCATTTTCTTTAATTCATGTTTGATCATACCAAGAAAACTTTAAAAAGGAATTATATGTTTATAGACTTAGGAGTTGCTTTGAAGATTGCCAGTGGAAGTAATCCATCAACTTCAAGGCCACAAAAACTGAAATAAATATGGAGTGAGGTTGGTAGCTCTATGGAAATGGATGAATTCTTCAAGCAACTGATCCAAAAATAAGTGGAGATTTTGAGCAGCAGCAAATTAAATGCCTGAGATTGTTGTTCTTTGCTGTGCTCACCCTGATCAGAATACCTAGTTCAATTCATGTGCTTATCTTTGAAGCTCCATTGCCAACTTTTCCTTCTGGTTTGCCAGCATATCGTATCTTGAGTGAAAAACGAAGCCATCTACTGCTTCATAGGGCACCAATGCTCCAATGGAAGGCCAAGATCAGAACACAAACTTTGTTTCCAACACAAACTCTTCTTGGGTCACCACAGCTTCTGATGATGTTCTGCGTCACTTTTGTACTCGCGCTGAACTTGACTTAAATCTGATTGTTTCATTTTTGTCAATGGGAGAGTTCAATACAGTCACATGTTTTAACTGTTACTCTGTATAATGACACAACGATTGCTGTTGTGTGTTTATGTGTATAAACACCTTTAAAGAAAACTTTTTGCAACTTGTACTTCTGGAAATTACAGAGAGAAATTGGAAAATAATAGAAGAATCCTATTGGAAGAAATGAAGAAAATGTCTGTAAGATACAAGTACAAATTCCAATTTTTAACCCAAATTGTAATATTTTCTCCTTAGAAAAATTACTCGTTTGCTGAATTCCGGCAAAGAGTGAACATCTACAATTGGTTAAGGAATTGTTACAATTTGAGAAGAGGTTGTGGTTGGTTAGAGTCCAACAATTCAGTTGGTGCTATGAAAGGAAACAACTTTAGCTTGTTTATGTGTATATGTCAAATGGAAGCTTAGATTTTCATCTTTTCAAGGATCAAAGCTTGTTGATATGGGAAGTGAGGTACAAAATTGCTCAAGTGCCGGCCTCTGCACTGCTGAATTCCTTGCCAAAATTGCTTGTGCAACAACGTGTTGTACATAGAGATATCAAATCAAACAATATTATGCTAAATTCAAACTTCAATGCAAAACTAGGAGAATTTTGAGCTATCTAGACTTATGGATGTTTACAAACTACAGATTTGGCGAGGACTTTAGGTTGTATGGGTCTTGAATGTGTTACTTTTGGGAGCACTAGCAAGGAATCAGATGTTTACAATTTTGAAGATAGCTTATGAAAGCAAAGCTATCAACTTCAAGTGATCCAAAACTAGGTGTGGATTTTGAGCAGCAGCAAATGAAATGCTTAATGATTGCTAGCCTTTGGTGTGCTTACCCTGATCATAATAGCATACCATCAATAAGGCATGCAATTCAAGCGCTTAACTTTGCAGCTCCATTACCGAATCTTCCTTCGAGATTTCCAGTACTAACATATATTGAGTTTCCATTGAAGCCATCTAATGCTCCATGGGGTATCAATCCTCAAGTGTAGGGCCAAGATCAGACCAGGAACATTGTTTCCAACAGAGACTACACTGGGGTCAGCACAGCTTCTGATAATGTTTTCCCTTGTCACTTTCCTAACCACACTGAACTTGATTTAAGTCTGATTGCTTCATATTTGTTAATAGGAAAAATTCAACAAATTCTCATGTTTCAACTGTTCTTTCTGCATAATGGCAAGACAGTTATTACAGACAATATGAATTCAGCTAGGCTCAACATCAAACAGGTAGGCTACAAAATTATGCATACAGAAAATATCAAAAAACAGTGCTGCAAAACCGAAAATTCAAGGGAGTTGCTTAGTGCACTCCCTATCTTTTTTAATGCACTCCTTCAAGCATAGAAAATGATTAAGATACTTTTTTATTTAAAAAAAAACTCTCCTTTAATAAAAAAAAAGATACACTTCCCACCACTGCTGTTCACTCCCCACCGTCCCTACTCACTCACTCTCCCTCCTATTCACGCTTTTTGCCAACAACACAATATATTCCCCCATTTTCTACTATCGATCTTTTTAAGGTGATAAAAACAGATAATTGTATAGCTTTTATCTCTATTTATCGTTTTCTTTGCAATTTGAGTTTAAAAAATTTAAGAAAATGAATTTAAATCGACGAAAACAGTTTTAATGTGCGAAAAATATCAGAGTTATAAAAGTCGGATCTATTAATCTAATTGAACTTATCATAGGTTTTATTTTCTCTAAATTCAGGTCTATAGATATGAATGATTATATTTAAGTGTCAATTGAAGGTATACATCTAAATTAAGTTGATTTAAGGGACTGTTTAAGAGAGAATGTTGTTTAATTCTTTAAAATGAGTTGAAGCAAGAAATGCATAAGTAATTTTGGATGTATAAATTTAAAAGTAGTAGGCGGTAAGTGAGTTACTCCAAAAATTCAATTGAAATCTAAACAAAAGCGGAGCATCCCTTCACGTTCCACGGTCACTCTTTCCGTTCTTTTCATTTTCCCCTTCTCTCCTTGCCTCTCGATTCCCTTCTCTTCTTCAACAGTTTGCGGCGATACAAGGGACACGTTATCTGGTCGTATCCAATCCAACGGTCGAGGCAGCTCCCGGGAGGACGTGGACAGTGATGAGTGATCGATCTTGCGATGGGCTGAGGTCCAATGTTTCTCAACCCAGCTTAAGAACACTGTTTGGGGCTTCCTTGGTTAGTGTTTGCGCTGCGGAGAAATAGAGCCCAATCTCTCAACCCAGCTGAAATTTGAAAAATGGACTTTAACCTTTTGAAATCACTATTTTACCCAAACATCTACAATTTTATGATTTTACCCCTATTTTAGTATTTTATCGGAAGTTCAAGGCAAACCAATTCTTTATGCAACTCAACTCAACTCTTTTTTTTTTTTTTTCCTTCCTGCTACCTAAAATCGTCACATTCGATATAAAAAGTGATTTTAACAATCATGGCTAGGGGTGAGCAAAATTCAACTAACCGATCGAAACCGACCGAACCGAAAACAATTTATTAGTGTCGGTCGGTTAGTATCGATTTAGTCGGTCGGTTACGGTTTTGAAATTTGAAAAAATCGGTTAATGTAGGTCGGTTTCGGTTTTGCATTTTCCTAACCGACAAAAACCGAACCAACCGACTAAAACATTATAAAATTTAGCATGGGTTGGCTCAATGAACTTATTAGCATCTTCAAATTGATGTAGTATTGATATATGCCCTTTGCAATCACCAGTATTGTTACCTTCAAAAAGGATAGTTCTTTGGCAATAGATGTGTATCTATATTGGTCATAGAGGAACTATTGGCTATGATTCATGAACTAGGACATTGAGATATGGAATGTTTATGGATCACTATCTTTCCATACTCCATCCTTGTTCAAATTTGTATTTATATCCTTATTGATAGATATTAATGGGCTGTGAGTTAATGATGGTCCACATATATATTCTTTATGGGAATAATATTTGTTTTATTTTATTTTAATGATAGATATTAATGGTGATAAAGTTAAATTTATCAAATTTTAATATAAATAAATTTTTTAAATTTAAACTCAAAACTTTTAATTAAATTAAAACACCTCATATTGCAAGATTTATGCAGTTGATGGTCTCAAACTCTAAGTTTGGGACACATATAATGCAAGCAAGTTTGGAGCTTTAGGAAAACTATGGATTCAATAAAAGATTCGCCATGATTTTATTAATTGTTTTATTAATGAATTATGTCCAGCCAAACCATAGTCTGGCAAAACTTAGTTTGGTTGATTTCTTTGGTGCATTTATGCATTGCATAATTTGTTTAAACCATTTAACAAAAAATTAAGAAAGAAGACAAATAAAATGAGTTTAAAAATTAATTAAAAGTTTGATAAGAAATAATATTAATATGATTTATAAATTATTTATTACATTTAAAATAATTAATTAAAAATTAAAACAAAATTTTATGAAAGGAATTATTTCAATTACATAACTTTTAAAATTATGATTGAATAAAAATATAAATTTTTATTAATTTTGGTCCACCTAAACATCAAACTCGGTAGGCTTTTTATCTGGTGGCTATGATATAGAATAAAGACTTATAAGATAATAGGTTGAATAAAAATATGAAAGTATACACTAACTCAACATAATGAGAATATAATTGAAAATAGGAACCAAAAAGAATTATATATTATTAATTTGATATACACTTTAGTCTAGTGTAAATATATTTATTAAAAATAATAATTTTCTAGTAAAAAAATTAAAAAAATATTACTTTTGCTATGTACAAACATTTATTTATGTTAACTTTGTCTTCTCCAAACATTTGTGCATATGTTTGGAACCGAAAAAAGTTTACTTCCATAAATATCTTTATATATTTTTAAGTTTTTAAATTTATGTATTTTTATTTTTACTTATATGATTCTTAGTAAAATGTAATAAATATTTTTTAAAAATAATTTATTTTAACTTATTTAATAGTCATATTTTTAATTTTCGATAAAGTAATTAAATATATATTTCAAGTAGACACAACATTAAAATGGAAACAATTTTTTTAAAAAAAAAATTGTTACTGTCGATTAACTATTAACCGACCAAAACTGACCGCTTAACCGATTAAAACTGAACCGTCAGTTTTAAAGTATAGTCGGTCAGTTATCGGTTTGAACAAATTATATAATCGGTTAGTGTCGATCGGTTAAAAATATAGTCAAAACCGACCATAACTGACCGATGCTCACCTCTACAAATGTTGATAATTGAAACATGAGGTCCCTACATATGGCTTTCTAAAAAGAAGAGGGGAGAAAATTATTTATGTGGGGTTCCAACTCCCAACTTCTCTTGCTTTTTGAATGTCCCTGCCACTTGAAGAATCTATAAGACTAATTACGTACAAATGACACCTATATATAGCTGTCTGAAAATGACAAGATATTGTCCTGCACATATATATACGAGCATTGATTAGAAAAAGGTCATTGGTTTATTAGTTCCATCCTCCTATTGCCAATTTAATTGAAGACATTTTTTTAAAAAAATATGTTAAAATAAAAATATATCTATTAGAAGATAAACACAAATTTAACCCTGTATTGGGAGTTATAAAAAAAAAAAAAAATGTAACCACAAGAGATCGCGTGCCATCTCTAATTATTGTAGTGTATTATTGCAGCTGTGTTAAAAAAGACTCGGTGAAATAGATAAAGACCAACTTAATGAAAGACTTGACGAAGACTTTGGGTTCTGATATTATATATATATATATTCCAACTGATGAATCCGCCAAAACAATATCACCAATTTCCAGCCCACCTGTTGTCTGTTGACAGGCAATAGGAAGAGTTGACCCTTGACTTATTAACCTATCTCCATTTCAATAAATAAATAAAACAGGTCAGTTTTATTTTATTTTATTTTATTTTTTTGGGTTGTTAAACTGTCTATAAGGGAAACTTAACATATGTTTTTGGTAAGGAAGAGTACCTCTACAGAAACGGAACACAGCAGGAAAAGAAAATTTGGGTATGAGAATATTCAGAAGTCTTGCTTCAAGTGAAGGCCAACATTTTAGCAGGTTTAAGAATCAGAGGTTTAACATTGTGCGCGTTCTTTGGGTTGCTTTGCGTGTGACTGAGGAAGAAAGAGGAGACCAGAACACTTACATAACAGAGGGGAAACCGTGTCTTTAAAAGGGTGTCAATAGCAGGGAGAGTGCAAGTAATGCCGAAGCTTCACCGTAAGTACCTCACTCTTACCAAAACGTCTTAATTATCATTCCAACCTAAAGAATAAATTAATAGTTCAGGAGAATATTTCTTGCTAAAAAACAAAGCTAATTGATTTGAGGCCCGTTATTTGGATTAGGTAAAGTCAACAACTTCATGCAGTCATGCAATCAGTATTTTTGGACCGTTGGATGTTGATCAGAGGGTTGATATTGAGCATATGATAAATGTGTGCATTCCTTGTGTTGCCCAGGCCTAATACGAGCTCTCAAATTAAGATATTTTCATCCAAAAAGTATTGATTTCATAGCTGCATGACATTTTATTACTGTAGTCAATCTAGGTTAAAAAAGGGGAGCACGTGGCTTCTCTCCTTTAAACTTGAGTCAATGAAAAATTAAAATTCATATGTAGGTTGTACTTTTTATTGTGTTTATCTTTTTTTATATTTAACTCAAGTTTAAATGAAGATCATCCATTTCGCCAGTGATTATTATGATCATGCAACTGTGCTCAGCCATTAAATTAAAGTTTAACTAAAGGCATAGGTCTTATGCACCGATTAAAGTTTATCTAACAAGCTTTCTTTTTCATTATTTTTTAATAGTGAAAGTCATAATTTATGTCGAATTATAGATTAGATGAAAGAAATATTTAGAAGTTTATGTAAATACATATTATATAATATTTCCGTAGAGGTTTAAAATTACCTTATTGTTCTATAAAAAAAATTACTTACTGTTCATACATAAATTCTTGTATTAATTATGAGCAGACATATAATGATCAGATTATTTATCAAGAGTGTTGTGAGGGTTAACTGTTGTAAGTGGGGATGAGAATGAGAGAGATAGATAGCCTTCCGGGCTTTATATTATCCTTTATAAATAGTTAAAATATGAGCTTAAAGTATGGGCTGTGTGAACCTACTTGAGTGCTGATTTTGTCTATAACAAATAGCAATTCTGAAAAAACATTTCTTTTATCCATCTATTACAGTACTCTAAAATTAATTTTTTTTTTCTCTGAAGATATGAATGAAAAGAAGAAATGAGTCAACACTGGTCGTCCTTGAAGCTTATTCATCATTTCCCTTCTGGACAAGTTTCTGCAGGACCAAACTAGCTCCCAGTAAATCTCTTTGCAGCTCCAAAACCATGCAAATGAAGGGCCTTAATTCCCCCTTTCAGTTCTTAACCATGCTCTTGTACATGTTCCTTTGCTTCCTTCTGATTTCCCCAAGTGCAACATCTTTGAACTTTAGCTATCCACGCTTTCTTCCCAATGACACAGCAAACATAAATTTTTATATGAATGCATCCCGTCCAAACCAAACAGATCCAGTACATCAACTAGTTCTACAGCTGAACGGGCAGTCCTCGAATGCTAGTTGTGGTCGAATCCTTTATGCCCAACAAATGCCACTTTGGGAGAAAGCCAGCAACAAGCTCGCAGATTTCACTACCCGTTTCTCCTTTATCATTAATTCAGATAACAAGTCTAATTATGCAGATGGCTTTGCATTCTTCCTTACCCCCAATGATTCCTTGCCTAATAACCTCAAAATTGGTGGCTCCTTGTGTCTTACACCTAATGATCCATTCAACTCAATCGCTTCTCCATTTGTTGCAGTGGAATTTGATATCTATACTAATGCTGAGTGGGATCCTCCTACCGGCGAACATGTCGGTGTGGACATCAATTCCATCAAATCTGCTACGACTGAGCCATGGGAAGGCGCCCAAACCCTTGTCATGGCAGGGAAACGCAGTGAGGCTCAAATCACTTACAATTCTACTTCAAAAAATTTAAGTGTTGTTTTTACTGGTTCTAGAAATGATACAACATTTTGGCAACATCTTAATTACACCGTTGATTTGAGAAGTTATCTTCCTGAAAGTGTTAGTTTTGGCTTCACAGCTGCCACTGGATTACAATTTGCTAGTTTTGAAATCCTTTCATGGGATTTCAACTCAACTTTGAAAGTACAAAAGGATTCAAAAGACCCCGGACCGCCAACCAATGCCAATACAAGTCTAGCAGTGGGACTGAGCGTTGGGGGATTGGCATTAGTTGTAGCATTGGGTTTGATTTCTTTTTGCCTGTGGAAGAGGTGGAAGAAAAACAGTGAAGAGGAAGATGAAGAGCCTGAATACGTGGAGGAGGATTTTGAAAGCGGGGCAGGACCTAAGAGATATTCATATGCTGAATTGGCTTCTGCAGCAAATAAATTCAAGGATGAGCAAAAGCTAGGACAGGGAGGATTTGGGAGTGTTTATAAAGGTTTTCTTAAAGATACAAACTCCTATGTTGCTATTAAGAGGGTATCAGAGGACTCTAGACAAGGGATACGAGAGTTTGCATCAGAAGTTAGAATTATTAGCCGGTTAAGGCACCGAAACTTAGTTCAACTAATCGGTTGGTGCCATGAAAGGAAACAACTCTTGCTTGTTTACGAGTATATGCCAAATGGAAGCTTAGATTTTCATCTTTTCAGGAATCAAAGTTTGTTGACATGGGACATAAGATACAAAATTGCTCAAGGCTTGGCCTCTGCACTGCTATACTTGCATGAAGAATGTGAACAATGTGTTGTGCATAGAGACATCAAACCAAGCAACATCATGCTTGATTCAAACTTTAATACAAAACTTGGAGATTTTGGGCTAGCTAGGCTTGTGGACCATACAAAAGGTTCACGAACTACACATTTGGCCGGGACTTTAGGATACATAGCTCCAGAAAGCATTACCTCATTGAGAGCTAGCAAGGAAATAGATGTTTATAGTTTTAGAATTGTTGCGTTAGAGATAGCTTGTGGAAGGAAACCCATCAACTACAACACCCCAGACAATGAAATGAGTATGGTGGAGTGGGTTTGGGAGTTGCATGGAAATGAGAGAATTCTTGAAGCTGCTGATCCAAGACTAGGAGGAAATTTTGAGCCAGATCAGATGAAATGCTTGATGATTATTGGCCTTTGGTGTGCTCACCCTAATCCTTATAATAGGCCATCAATAAGGCAAGTAATCCAATTGCTTAACTTTGAGGCTTCATTGCCAAATCTTCCTTATAGTTTGCCGATACTAACATATGTTGAGCGTCCAGCAAACTCTGCTGCTGAATGTATCACCGATTCTTCATTGGCGAGCCTTAATCAGAACACTATCTCAAGCTTCAGTGGCACATGAGTTTGCACTGGAAATCAATATGGCATGCTTCGGTGGCGGGCCATGATCAGAACATAAGCCCAAGCTTCGCTGCTAACACAAATTTCTATAGCATCTCCCATAGCTGCTGATGATATGTTACTAGTACTTTTTCTACTCTCGTTTAAGTTTATCTAAGTGTTATATTGCTTCGTATTTGTCAACACATTACAAGAGATGGTCTTTGCTTATTTATTATGCTATTTTAGCTAGTATGTAGTGTTGGTATTGGGCATGTTTAGTGCACTGTATAAGGACCATATTTGACAGTATAATTAGTCTGGTCCATTTTATCTTATGTTTAAATCAATAAAGGTATTGGTTATATATAATATCCAACTGAATTTCTTATCAGTCGAATTTTTCATATATCTTATTCCAGATAATATTTTGTGTTTAAATCAATAAAAACTATCATATTAAAAATAAAAACATATCAGGTTATATATTAGAAACTATCGTATTAAAAATAAAAATCAAAAACCATACATCACATGAAATCTGGAGCTACGTACAACTTATCCAGATATTTGTATAGCAGCATCTAACTTGTTTGCTTCAACTATAATTAACAGCATCACTGTCTATATAATATGTGATATTTACCGATCACTGTTCACAGAATATTTGATTTCTATTAACAAATATTATATCACTTATATGAGCAGAAACACGAACTCGGGTAAGTCCGGTTGATGCATCACTATGGTGGGCTTGAGTTGATTACATCAAATATATAGTTAGTAAAATTCCTTAATTACTTGTAAAAAAAAAAAAAAATGATTTGCTACTTTTTCCACACAAGGTAAACATAATCGTGATAACCATATAGGTGATTGGTTGTGTTATTAAGGCTTACATGTGTTTAAATCCTGCATGGATTATGATAAGTTCTATGTATGGATAACTAGGATGAATAAGTTATTTAGAATGAGGAAAAAAAAAAAAGAGCCTCTAGTATCTTAATTAACAGGAAAATGGTGTCCTTCGATTAACCAGGTATAAGAAAGAAAGTGCTGGTAGAGTCACATGCCACAAAATTATGCATCCATCTATGAGATAGGCACTAAGGAAAAGTCAGAGTTTACAACCATTTCTCCTTCAAGAAAATATTTGCCGACTTGGACTTTCGGATATATATCAAGCAGAGAAATTTCATAATCATAGGAGGAAAAGTCTCTAAGCATCATTTAGAGAAAAATGTTCTGCCATAAGGAGAACTTCATTCAACAAATAGTAACAATTGATTTTTTCTTCTCTTCTTGCCATTTTTATGCCAGCCTATGGTATGGAATGCCCTTCAAATCGCGTTCAAAGTGAAAGAAACGAACTATTCATTTGGTTCTTCTCTTTCATCCTCTCCTTCTCCACCGGAACGACATCGTGCTAGCTTTTGCTAAGCTCTCTTTGCCCTCTCGTGCTTTCCTCCCAAGCTTTCTAGCTAGTTTGCTAATCTTAGTGTGTAGCGGTTCTGTTCATGGTGACCTTATAAAAACTTCATGTAGCGGGGATCCATCACTTCCGTTCACTCCCCACCCTCGCTACTCACTCACTCTCCCTCCTATTCATGCTTTTTGCCGACAACACAATATAGTCCCCTATTTTCTACTATCAATCTTTTTAAGGTGATAAAAACAGAAAATTGTATAACTTTCATCTTTATTTATCGTTTTCTTTGCAATTTGAGTTTGAAAAATTTTAAAAAAATGAGTTTAAATAAAAAAAAAAACAATTTTAATTTGTAAAAAATATCAGAGTTTCAAAAGTTAAATTCATAGATCCAATTGAACTTATCATAGGTTTCATTTTCTTTAAATTCAAGTCTATAGATCCGAATGATCACATTTAAGTGTCAATCGAATATATATATCTGAATTAACTTGATTTAAGAGACTATTTATGGGAGAATATTGTTTAATTCTTTGAAATGAGTTGAAGAAGAAAATGCATAAGTTATTTCGGATGTATAAATTTAAAAATAGTAAAGGATATTTTAAGAATTAAATTAGTTAAAAAAAAACTTGGGAAGTGCGTTACTCCAAAAATTCAATTGAAATCTAAACAAAAGCGGAGCATCCCTTCGCGTTCCCCAATCACTTTTTCCGTTCTTTTCATTTTCCCCTTCTCTCCTTGCCTCTCGATTCCCTTCTCTTCTTCAACAGTTTGTGCGGCGACACAAGGGACACGTTATCTGGCCGTATCCAATCCAACGGTCGAGGCAGCTCCCGGGAGGACGTGGACAGTGATGAGTGATCTATCTTATGATGGGCCGAGGTCCAATGTTTCTCAACCCAGCTTAAGAACACTGTTTGGGGCTTCCTTGGTCAGTGTTTGCATTGAGGAGAAATATAGCCCAATCTCTCAACCCAGCTGAAATTTGAAAAATGGGCTTTAACCTTTTGAAATCACTATGTTACCCAAACATCTACAATTTTATGATTTTACCCCTATTTTAGTATCTTATTGGAAGTTCAAGGCAAACCAATTCTGTATGCAACTCAACTCTTTTTTTTTTTTTCTTCCCTGATACCTAAAACCGTCGCATTCGATATAAAAAGCGATTTTAACAATTATGGCTACAAATGTTGATAGTTGAAACATGAGGTCCCTAGATATGGCTTTCTAAAAAGAAGAGGGGAGAAAATTATTTATGTGGGGTTCCAACTCCCAACTTCTCTTGCTTTTTGAATGTCCCTGCCACTTGAAGAATCTATAAGACTAATTATGTACAAGTAACACCTATATATAGTTGTCTGAAAATGACAAGATATTGTCCTGCACAAAAATACGAGCCGATTAGAAAAAGGTTATTCGTTTATTAGTTCCATCCTCCTATTGCCAATTTAATTGAAGACATTTTTTTTAAAAAATGTTATAATAAAAATATATCTATAAGAAGATAAACACAAATTTAACCCTGTATTGGGAGTTGTATAAAAAAAAAAAAAAAAAGTGTAACCACAAGAGACTCGCGTGCCATCTCTAATTATTGTATTGTATTATTGCAACTGTGTTAAAAAAGACTCGGTGAAATAGATAAAGACCAACTTAATGAAAGACTTGACGAAGACTTTGGGTTCTGATATTATATATATATATATATTCCAACTGATGAATCCGCCAAAACAATATCACCAATTTCCAGCCCACCTGTTGTCTGTTGACAGGCAATAGGAAGAGTTGACCCTTGACTTATTAACCTATCTCCATTTCAATAAATAAATAAAACAGGTCAGTTTTATTTTATTTTATTTTATTTTTTTGGGTTGTTAAACTGTCTATAAGGGAAACTTAACATATGTTTTTGGTAAGGAAGAGTACCTCTACAGAAACGGAACACAGCAGGAAAAGAAAATTTGGGTATGAGCATATTCAGAAGTCTTGCTTCAAGTGAAGGCCAACATTTTAGCAGGTTTAAGAATCAGAGGTTTAACATTGTGCGCGTTCTTTGGGTTGCTTTGCGTGTGACTAAGGAAGAAAGAGGAGACCAGAACACTTTCATAACAGATGGGAAACCGTTTCTTTAAAAGGGTGTCAATAACCGGGAGAGTGCAAGGGACACGAGAAAGAAACTAGGTGCGATACTTTTTTTATTCCCTCTCGATTATTTCATTCATATTTTTCTAACCTACCCATTTGTTTAGAATTACTCTTTTAACTAACACATTTCTCTTTTCTACATGGCAAGTAAAAACAAATTGTTGGGTGATAGCTCACATTAGAGGTTGGCTTGTAGCAGCCTGGTTTCAAACGTCGTAGTTGGTTTTTGATTTTAGACCTTTCAAAATATGGCAACCTTTTAAAATCTCCTAAAGCTTTTAGTTTTTTCCTTGCTTCAATTTCGATCGAGCCCACTATGACACTGGCTATCCTTATCCTTATCCTTGTCCTGTGTGGATCATGTTGCTTTGAAGTTTGGTTGCTACCTGCCAACAGCGTACAACAACCTCAGCCAGAGGCTAGTGGAATATTGTCTTTTGACTTACTTTTAGGAGAAGCCAACGGGAAGTTGGCCCCAAATATTCAAACTCACATGCCTTCTTTTTCTCATAGTTATATTATACACCTACCCATTATCATATAGTAATTCTTAACGCCATTAATGCAGCCTGATTCCACTTTTTCCTTTTGAAGATGAAAGGAAGGGAGACAACCGTATTCTCTTCGAGGAAGGCAAATGTACCAGAGATGGTTGAAAGGGGAAGAAGAAATGGTTTCATTGATTTGGAAATGAGGAGCATTAAGCATTTGTACAAGTACAGATTAAGAGATTTAGTTATACACGTCAGCAAGGCTAAACTAACTAAATATAATTAGCACTCATGATTAACTTAAGTATAGTTGTAATATTTTCGGGGCCTGTCTTAGAAGATTGTGTTATAATGTTTGTTTTTTTTTTTTTTTTTTTTTTTTTTTCTTTTTCTTTTTTAAGTTGAAATTCAGTGATGATTAATTTTTCTGTAGCCTTAATCTGGGAGTGTGGAGAATGGCCTTAATTCGAATTATTATGTTAAAATGAACATAAATTTGTTCATTCAATTGAAGAACGAACGTCTCTCTTCTGATTTTTTAGATAACTTGTTTTATTTTATTTTATTAAGAATAATGTGTAAAACCTTTCAAATAGAAATTGTTATTGTTTGATAAACAAGTACATTATTTTTTTGCTTTTGATAATTAAATAGGTAGATAATGGTTAATGAGAGTTTTAAGAATATAATCAATGGATATGGTATACAAAAAATATTTTTGAGAGAGTTCTACTCTTATATAAGTTCTCCAGTTAACTCGAATTAGATTAATTGTGTATTGAGAGATCTGATAATAAATTTGTGTCCTATAAATACAAGTGGTCAAAGACCAAAATATAGAAAGATGTTCCATTTAATTATACATGTAATAACTCATGTAATTTTGCATTCCATTGAACTAAAAATTTCATGTTATATATATTCTACCAAAAAAAAAACTTTGTTATTGTTCTATAAAAAAGATTATGCTATTACATCAATTATAATATATAAAATGACATACATGTAAAATTAATTAATAAATTATGATTTTATTATTCTTATATGTCACTTTGTCAAGGCAAGTTTGTGGATTTCCTTGGACTCAATGTAAAAAGAAGAAGGAAGGATTAAAAATCAAGATTATTTTTAAGAAATAAAGCTGATTTATAATTAATAAAAATTTGGCCGTAGCAGAGCAAGTAAATGAGAGTAGGTGCAATTTTCAAAACACTTAATTCTATTAGTCTCTCGACATCATAGTGAAACATTTACATCCACTCTCTACAACTGGTGTTTTCTAAAACGTCCTTGTCTTTTATTTTGTTTTTTGGTAGAGACGTCCTTGTCTTTTATTTTATTAGTTACACGGCAAATTGGTCAAGATATTTGCTATGCCCAAGTCATCCCTTCCCCACAGCCACAATTGATTAGAACTTTCCTGAAAATCACTCATTTTAGTGGTTCTGATAAGGTCAACTTTTTTGTGAAGAGTGTGATGTGAAACTAATCTGTTGGCCCCACAATAAATCATCTAATATATTTTCTTTTATGGATTAAAAATTGTAAAGTATTACTTCAATATAAAATAATATATTTTTAATAAAGAGCAAAATAAGAAATAGAACACAATGCCAGAAAAGTGTTGTCATTAGTTCTCAACATCTTTATATCAAAGCAAAAACAAAAAACAAAAAATTTCAGCTTATTACAAACTAGAATATTAAAAACAAAATTAAAACCTTGTTTTATGAAATCTAGAGCTATAACTTATCCAGTAAAGCAGCATCTAACTTGTTTGCTTCAACTATAATATTAACAGCATTCACTGTCTATATGTAATATTCGTCACTGTTCACAGATTATATATTTGCTAATTCCTAGTGACAAATATCATTATATCAGCAGAAAAACGAGCTTGGGGGATGTCCCTTTCATGCATCATATCCCCATGGTGGGTTTGAGATGATTACATCAAATACTTAGTAAAATTCCACAACCACTTGTACAAAAAGATCTTGATGCTAATCACATGTTATACATAAGATAATCATATTAGAGAAAAATACTTTTGTCATTGTACAATACAAATGACATGATTGAAAACTAATATGTACAAATTTTTCAATGATTCATTCTTAGTAAACATGTTCATATATATACTCAATATAGATTTAGCTTAATTAGGAATATTATAATCATTACTACTAAATGTTTAATGAGACTCAAATGCACGAAATTTTGATTTATATATATTACGAGAAATAAAATTTAATTACAATCTCATCTAATAGTTGATATGAACAATTACAGTGTAATCAACTGCACCATATCTAAATTCATAAATGTAAGGGGAACAAAACTTAATAACCCTTGTCTAAACCAAAAGGTAGGCAGAACACTCAAATATCCTCCAAAGTAGTCTTACAGCTATAGATGTATGCCAGTATCTCTAGTGCTGCAAAAGCACTCACTTGCATCCTTGTTTGGCTATAACCTTATTCTTCTTCTTTCTAATTACCCCTCTTGCTGCCCCAGTAATTATAACCTTCAACTTTGAGAAATTTTCTCCTGACCTTAAATGTTGAAGGAGATGTTTATCAGGAAAACGGTATCGTTCAACTGACCAAGTATAAGAAAGAATGTTCTGGTAGGTCACATATAATATTTTCCAACTTGGACTTTAGAACATCAGGCAGAGAAGCGTCATAATCATACAAGGAATCCAGCCTCTAAATCTACAGTTAGAAGGAAAAAAAAAAAAACGTTTCGTCGTACTGATATTTTCTTTTCTCTCTCCACCACTTTGCCCATTTTTTATGCCCTTCCGTCCATTGTTCAACGACCGAAAGAAATGAACTATTCATTCATTGGGGTTCATCTCTTTCACCCTCTCCTCCTCCACCGGAACGACGTCATCGCCTCCCAAGCTTTCTAGTCTTCTAATCTTGTTATGTACAGGCTCTGTTCATGGAGGATATATCCAGTGACCTTATAAAACTTGTTTTGGAGAAGGGGACACATGACAAGTAGAGATCTGGTTATATTGATCGGTTCAGGTAATTCTAACCTTTCTATCCCAGCTGCTTCTCTATATATTTTTAATTCAGGTTTTAATCATGTGACCATGATGTGTTTTTTGTCTTCAAATGCTTGTTATGTCAAAGTAAAACTCTTACTTGTAGCCCAAAGATAAAAAGTGATTTTGATTTCTTAACTGCCGTTTTAATTTTAACTAGCTAGCAGTTAGAAAGCCAAAAAGAATTTCTATGTTTAGATGAATAGGGTTCTTTTTGGATTATCCCAAAAAGTGATAAATAGCTTCTAGCAAGTAATTGGGTTACTTTCACTTCAGCTATCTCCAGTGATGTATAATATTATTTGAGAATAGAAACGTTTTAGTAAATGAATTTTCATCCTGTCCATGGAATGCTACTTAATATAACTCGGAAGCCCTAGTGTGGATTTCTCTTCATCTGGGATTGGAGCCATAAAATATTTATGTTATATATCCTAAGTATGAAGCCCCTTCTTATATATAATATTTATTGCTAGGTTGGATATCTAGTTTGCATTTTTAGTTGAGCCCTAAATTATATATATATCCCAATCCTACAAAATTAGAAACAAAATAGAATATATGAGAAAATAAAATTAGAAAAAAAAAAAAAAAAACTTCTTGAACAAAACCTCCTTTTTCCCGCTACGTGTTAATGGGTATACATGTACATTTCAAAAAAATATTTGCAATTTGAACTCTAGGATATTAAGTATATCGAAAACTTCATTCAACAAATACTTACAAGATTTATTATTGTTAACAAGTCAAGCACTTGATAAAATGGGGGTTACTTAATCCTATTTTGTAGAGTATCACGACTAAAAAACTGGAATTTCTTAAAGAATGAACTAATTAGTTAAACAACTTATGCTTAGTAGTGAGGTGATTTGTGAGTCTAATTTTAGAGTTGCAGAGAATTGCTTAATTATATAAAATAAAAAAAAATTATGTATAATATTAAGGCCCCATCAAATTATGTATATAAAATTAAAGTCCTAGTAGTTGCATCATTAAATTCTAGAAATGTTAAAAGTTGAAAACTAGTGGCCCTAGATGTGACTTTTCTAAAAGGGCGGCGGAAAGATAAGATAGAAAATCTATGTAGGGTTCCAAGTTTCAACTTTGGCTTGCTTTGTAAACGTTCGTGTATGTGTCACTTGAATTGAATCCAAGATTATTTATCTACTATTACTACTAATTCAGTAAAATTATATTTTTAATTCCTCAAAATTTGAGGCTGAATTAATTCAATCTCTTACATTTAATTAAAATTAAAACTCATTGATTACATATATAACGTTCTACGGGCAAACCAAACCTTTTGTTTATGTCTTTTAATGAGCTGTGATAGGCTTTATTGATATGTCCATCTACTAATGAGTTGGCACACTAATGTGGCCAACTCATCTTTAAAATATTTTTTTAAAAGAAGAAAAAGACTCTTTTTTCTGTCTTTTCCCTCCCCTCCCCCTCTTTTCTTTCTTTCACCCCATTTTCTGGCCGTCAAACATGGACCAACTTTGTTTGATATTTAGAGGGCAGTGTCTTCTGGTGTCACGTGGGAAAGTACCTACGCTAATGAAAAACTAATGACCATGCGTTGTATTCTGATGACCACACCCCATCGCAATGCGAAAAACGAGTGAAAGAAGACATTGCATTACTATTATTATTATTTTCTATATGATAAGAATGCGACTTATGTCTTTTTTTATTATTTGATGGGAGACGTGTATTGCTATAACGGACCCGAACACAAATCACAACCAACAAGTACACTATTTAAAAATTTCAAGAAAAAATATCTAAGTAAAAACAAACCACTTCATCACTTTTGATGAAAAAAAGGTTTGGATTCAATGTTCGAAGCCTAAGTAATGCCGAAACTTCACCGTAAGTACCTCACTCTTCCCAAAACGTCTTAATTATCATTCCAACCTAAGGAATAAATTAATAGTTCAGGAGAATATTTCTTGCGAAAAAAACAAAGCTAATTGATTTGAGACCCGTTGTTATCAGAAGAACCTCCGAGGCTGCGCAGATTCATTCGCCGGCGCCGCAGAACGCTGGGATGCTGAATCAGTTTGGGTTATTCTTCAAAACCAGGTCAGTTTCTTCATTCTATTCCATTTAATTGCTCTGTTTTTTAATTTGGTGAAAGTTTAGTTGCTGTTTTAAATTCAGCAGCAAGCTAGTGAGAGCACAATTCTTCTTGGTACCTTGTCTTAGGCATATCATATTATTAGGAATAAGTGGTGGTATTGTTAGTCATGGATAATGAATTACACGGTGAGTGACCGTGTAGTGTTTCTTTTGGTGGTGAGGATGTGGAGTGGACGATTTTGAAAACTTTCTTGTTTGGGTTTCTGTATACGATAATGAGAGATCCAGTTACTATTTCTTGGAGGTGAAAGAGAGGTGGAAGAAGGAGAAAGAAGTGGAATTTGGATTAGGTGAAGTCAACAACTTCATGCAGTCATGCAATCAGTATTTTTGGACCGTTTGATGTTAATCAGAGGGTTGATATTGAGCATATGATAAATGTGTGCATTCCTTCTGTTGCCCCGGCCTAATACGAGCTCTCAAATTAAGATCTTTTCATTCAAAAAGTATTGATTTCATAACTGCATGACATTTTATTACTGTAGTCAATCTAGGTTAAAAAGAGGGAGCACATGGGTTCTCTCCTTTAAACTTGAGTCAATAAAAAATTAAAATTCAGGTCGTACTTTTTATTGTGTTTATCTTTTTCATATTTAACTCAAATTTAAATGAAGATAATCCATTTGGCCAGTGATTATTATGATCATGCAACTGTGCTCAGCCATTAAATTAAAGTTTAAATAAAAGAATAGGTCTTATGCACCCATTAAAGTTTATCTAACAAGCTTTCTTTTTCATTATATTTTTAATAGTGAAAGTCATAATTTATGTCGAATTATAGATTAGATGAAAGAAATATTTAGAAGTTTATGTAAATATATATTATATAATCTTTCCGTAGAGGTTTAAAATTACCTTACTGTTCCATAAAAAAATTACTTACTGTTTATACATAAATTCTTGTATTAATTATGAGCAGACATACAATGATCAAATTACTTATCAAGAGCAATTCTGAAAAAGCATTTACTTCATCCACATATTACAGTACTCTAAAATTAATGTTTTTTTTTTCTTTGAAGATATGAATGAAGAGAAGAAATGAGTCAACACTGGTCGTCCTTGAAGCTTATTCTTCATTTCCCTTCTGGACAAGTTTCTGAAGGACCAAACTAGCTCCCAGTAAATCTCTTTGTAGCTCCATAACCATGCACATGAAGGGCCTTAATTCCCCCTTTCAGTTCTTAACCATGCTCTTGTTCATGTCCCTTTGCTTCCTTCTGATTTCCCCAAGTGCAACATCTTTGAACTTTAGCTACCCACGCTTTCTTCCCAATGACACAGCAAACATAAATTTTTATATGAATGCATCCCGTCCAAACCAAACAGACCCAGTAATTCAACTAGCTCTACAGCCGAACGGGCAGTCCTCGAATGCTAGTTGTGGTCGAATCCTTTATGCCCAACAAATGCCACTTTGGGAGAAAGCCAGCAACAAGCTCGCAGATTTCACTACCCGTTTCTCGTTTGTCATCAATTCAGATAACAAGTCTAGTTATGCAGATGGCTTTGCATTCTTCCTTACCCCAAATGATTCCTTGCCTAATAACCTCAAAACTGGGGGCTCCTTGTGTCTTACACCTAATGATCCATTCAACTCAACAGCTTCTCCATTTGTTGCAGTGGAATTTGATATCTATACTAATGAAGAGTGGGATCCTCCTATCGGCGAACATGTCGGTATGGATATCAATTCCATCAAATCTGAAGCGACTGAGCCATGGGAAGGCGCCCAAGCCCTTATCGTGGCAGGGAAACGCAGTGAGGCTCAAATCACTTACAATTCTGCTTCAAAAAATTTAAGTGTTGTTTTCACTGGTTCTAGAAATGATACAACATTTTGGCAACATCTTAATTACACTGTTGATTTGAGAAGTTATCTTCCTGAAAATGTTAGTTTTGGCTTCACAGCTGCCACTGGATTACAATTTGCTAGTTTTGAAATCCTTTCATGGGATTTCATCTCAACTTTGAAAGTACAAAAGGATTCAAAAGACCCAGGACCTCAAACCAATGCCAATACAAGTCTAGCAGTGGGACTGAGCGTTGGGGGATTGGCATTAGTTGTAGCATTGGGTTTGATTTCTTTTGGCCTGTGGAAGAGGTGGAAGAAAAACAGTGAAGAGGAAGATGAAGAGCCTGAATACGTGGAGGAGGATTTTGAAAGCGGGCAGGACCTAAAAGATATTCATATGCTGAATTGGCTTCTGCAGCAAATAAATTCAAGGATGAGCAAAAGCTAGGACAGGGAGGATTTGGGAGTGTTTATAAAGGTTTTCTTAAAGATACAAACTCCTATGTTGCTATTAAAAGGGTATCAGAGGACTCTAGACAAGGGATACGAGAGTTTGCATCAGAAGTTAAAATTATTAGCCGATTAAGGCACCGAAACTTAGTTCAACTGATCGGTTGGTGCCATGAAAGGAAACAACTCTTGCTTGTTTACGAGTATATGCCAAATGGAAGCTTAGATTTTCATCTTTTCAAGAATCAAAGTTTGTTGACATGGGAGATAAGATACAAAATTGCTCAAGGCTTGGCCTCTGCACTGCTATACTTGCATGAAGAATGTGAACAATGTGTTGTCCATAGAGACATCAAACCAAGCAATATCATGCTTGATTCAAACTTTAATACAAAACTTGGAGATTTTGGGCTAGCCAGGCTTGTGGACCATACAAAAGGTTCACGAACTACATATTTGGCTGGGACTTTAGGCTACATAGCTCCAGAAAGCATTACCTCATGGAGGGCTAGCAAGGAAACAGATGTTTACAGTTTTGGAATTGTTGCTTTAGAGATAGCTTGTGGAAGGAAACCCATCAACTACAACGCCCCAGACAATGAAATGAGTATGGTGGAGTGGGTTTGGGACTTGAATGGAAATGAGAGAATTCTTGAAGCTGCTGATCCAAGACTAGGAGGAAATTTTGAGCCAGATCAGATGAAATGCTTGATGATTATTGGCCTTTGGTGTGCTCACCCTAATCCTCATAATAGGCCATCAATAAGGCAAGTAATCCAAGTGCTTAACTTTGAGGCTTCATTGCCAAATCTTCCTTCTAGTTTGCCGATACTAACATATGTTGACCGTCCAATATTGAAGCCATCTGCTGCTCAATATGACAGCAACGCTTCAGATGCAGACTATGATCAGAATCCAAGCTCAAGCTATGCTTCCAACACAAATTCCTCTGGCTTCACCGCACTTTCTATTGATATCTCCCCTTCTGTGTCAATTTTGTACTCGCGTTGAAGTTTTTAAGTGTGATTTCTTCGTATTAGTCAATGCGTACAGGGAAAAGGGAAAAAAGAAAAACGTTCTTTTCTTTTTTATTTTGCTGTTCTAGATAAATAATATGTAGTTTTTGTATCGGCCACGTACAGTGCAGATTAGAAAGACTAGACCGGATAGGGTAGTTATGTGGTCCACTTCATCTCTTATGTAAAACAAAAGATGTATTGTATATATCATGTACATCTGAATTTCTTATCAGTCGAATTTTTCAGTATTCTTATCCTTATTTTAAAAAGTATTTTGACTATTATTTAATATCAAGAACCAGTAAAACTATTTTTTCTCAATGATCCCTAGTGCAAGAATTGATTCTCTAAAATTTTTTCAAAAATTAATTCTTGACCACTTGAAAGTAATTCTTAAAGACACCTAATCATGCACCAATTTCTATTCCAATTCCGATTTCTTCTTCATTTCATTGCATATACCAAATGAGCCATAAGTATTGCAGAAAGACACGCCTAATCATGCTCTAGTTGCACCATAAGCAAATACTTGCCTTTACTGATAATAACACCAGCCAGAAGTTACAATTGCAGAACTCTTTCAGTCCTAGTTACGTAGTTTCACTACATAGTTTACTTAATACAAAATATCCTGCAAACAACACTGAACTTGGTGCAATCATATCAAAGGGAGGTGATACCTTTCTGCACTGGATTCCACATAATTTTTCCATGGATAACTTGGCAATGTTCTAGAGATCCCCAAACCATGCTCGGAATTAGAGTTGCTTATTGTGCCTCCCCGCATGATGTGTCTGCTGGCAGAGTGGAATCTGTCTTGCAGAAACTCGGTGCCGCCCTCTATGATGGAGGGGCTTGTGGTTAGAAATTATGGGTCTGCAAAAAGAAAGATGATTTCTTTTAGCCCACCACATATCATTTTTCCACACGCGGTGGTTAAAAATTATGGGGTGTGCCAACAGAATTCACCTCCAACACATCTAAAATTTATGTTGGGACATTTCCATAACTTTAACTTTCCAAATGTAATATACTTTTTCAAAATAATTGGCTTTTTCAATGAAATATCAAATATATATATATATATATATATATATATATTTTACAATATTCTTTTTAATAAATGACATAGTAATGACCTATCTATCATTTTCACAATGTGATGAATGCAGTAGATATCTGGTGTAGCTAGCTTGTCAATATAAAATACATACATATATATATATATATATATATATATATATATATATATATATATATATATATATATATATAAATATATATATAATATATATAATATATATATATATATATATATATATATATATATATATATGTATAGTACATGTATGTACGTGAGATGGGTTTCTAATCAGTAATGTGGCCAACTTAATGAAAGACTTAAAAGAAGACTTTGGGTTTGATATTATATATTTTGATGAATCCCCCCCCCCCCCCCCCCCCCCAAAACCAAAAAAAAAAGTAACACCAATTTCCGACCCAGAGTAAAAGCTCTGCCATTTTCTTACCTCAAGTTCAAACGCAATCCACTTTCCCTATGTCAAAACAAAATTTCCATCCCCGCTTGCCTAGTAAAACTATATAAATTTTTTGAAAGGAAAAAAAAAAAAAAAAGGCATTTGAGTGATGGATTTAGTGTGTTTTTAATAGGATATTAATATTAATGACCGGAGGAGTGAAATGAAAGTCTAAGAAAAGACAGCTTTTTTTAAAAAAAAAAAAAAGAAAAGGAAAAAATGTTATACACACTATATGCCAAAATTTAGATCATAACAAAAAGAATTATGTGGGCTAATCATCCAAGCAAGGAGAATGTTTGTCCAGATACCTGGCATAATGGAAAAATCCAAAGATAAATAAATATAGCGTTAACACTTTTTAGTGTATATATATATATATTAACATGCGGTTCATTTTCATTATTTTTTCATTGTAAAAATGCCTTAATTTCTGTGGAATTATAGCTTAGATAAAAGAAATCTTGAGGTCCCTATATATGACTTTCTTAAGATAAAGGGAAAATTACGGGTGTGGTTCCAACTTCGGCTTGCTTCTCCATTTATGCTCACCACTTAAATATAAGATTAATGACTTAACTCTAAAAATAAGATTTTAATATGTTGAATTAAAGCCAGTCCCTTCCCGTCCTCCTAAAACAATTAATTTAATATTAAAAAGCTTTGGCCTTAAAACTCCACCGGTAGATAACAATTGCAAGATTTATTACACCGACAGTTAATTACTACTTTGCCCTTTTTGGGCCAGCGTATGTGCTGTGCCCTTCAGTCGTTCAACGTGGTGAAAGAAGTAAAACTACTACTCATTGGGTTGGTCTCTTTCATCCTCTACTCCTCCACCGGAACGACGTGGCGTCTTGCTGTGCTCTCTCGCCGTGGTGCTCTCCTCACAAGATTTCTAGTTTGCTAATCTTGTTGTGTATAGGCTCTGTTCATGGCGACCTTACAACCTTGTTATGTATCAGGTAACACTTAACATTATGCAGCAAGAAAGCCCAAAAGAATTTGTATGTTCAGATTAATAGAAATTCTTTGGATATAACTAGTTCACTTTCCAGTGCCATAACTGCTAAAACAGCTAGAGTGTAGAAACCTTGATTCAACAAAAAGTCATTAACAATATTTATTACATTAACAAGTCAAGTACTAATTAGAAGAATCTATTTACTAAAGAGATGCAGATAATGTTGATCAAATCTCAGTTGACTTATTCCAATTGTGTAACCCAAATTCTAATATTTCTTCTAAAATAAACGATCATTTGATGTTCATTGAATTTTGAAACTTGATGTCCCTACATATGACTTTTCTAAAATAAGGAGTAAAGATACAAAGTACAAGAATCTGACCTAGCACACTTAATTATTGTACGTATGAAAAACGTTAGGCGTATCATTGTTGGTTTACACTTAGTATAATATATTAATTATTTATAAGGATACAACTATACATTAAAAAAATAAATAAAGGAGATGAAAATAAAATAAAATAAACAATTAAGTTTACACCAATAGTAATACACATAACATTACTCTTAATTATTATATAGTGTAACTGTGCCTAAACATTCAAGTTTAACTAAAGTGAAATGCATGCAATTTGTACACTCGAGTATATACTCATTTGTACAATCTTTAATTTACAGTTATTTATAAGCATAAAATTATAAATCAAAAATAAAAGAAAGAGATATGTATAAAAAAAAAATAGAGGTTTATATGTATACTAGTATACATGTACTCATACAATCACTTTATATATATATATACACACACACGCCCATGGCATCACTCTTCAAAGAAAAAACTTAATAACTCATTTTATAAAGAACCTTAGTTCCATTATTTATTTATTTTTTAGCAAATAGCTTAATTCCTTCCTTTATTTTATTATTTCTCATTATTAAACAACAAAAAAAAATAAAGATGGTCAAACTATTCATTAAAAGAAAATATTGAAAAGAATAATAAATATTTTATAGAAATTTTGAAACATTTTATAATAAGAATCACTCAAATTTTTTAAAACGTGTCTTATAAAAAGGATTAAGAGAGTAAAAGTTTAATTGTTTTACTATTGATATAATATAAAGTTTTGTTTAATTCAGATAAAAGTAAACCCTTGTTTAATTAATTATGAGTAAACAAGCAATCATTACTAATCTCAAAAAGTAATAATTATTAATCAAGAGACATAAAAAGGTCATATTTGTTAATATATATGGTCACAATTCTAAATTTAATGTCTTTTTTTCTTTGAAGATATTGAAAGGAAGAAATGAATAGACATTGATGTAATTCATTAATTTATATAAATTTTATAATTGTTAAAAAAAGTTAATTTAGTTGATGAGAATTAAAGTATTTTATTTATAAGGCTTAGTTAGATTAGTTTTTTCATGTCAATTATTAGATTTTTTAATTACAAATAAAATAAGAATATAAATATTTTAATATTAATTTAAGTGTTTAAAAAAGAGACTGAATTTAATTGTGATTGTTTGGTCATGAGGGTATGCACGTGTAAGGGTGAGCGTCAGTCGGTTACGGTCGGTTTTGATTATATTTTTAACCGATTGACACTAACTGATTGTGTAATTTTGTCAAACCGATAACCGATTGACTATACCTTAAAACCGACGATTCGGTTTTAGTCGATTAAGCTTTGGTCGGTTAATAGTTAACCGACAGTAACAAAAAAAAATTTTTAAAAGAAAGTTTTTATTTCCATTTTAGTGTTGTGTCTACTTAGAATATATATTTAATTATTTTACCGTAAATTAAGAATGTGGCTATTAGATAAGTTAAAATAATTTTTTTTTAAAGTATCTATAACATTTTACTAAGAATCATATAAGTAAAAATAAAAATACATAAATTTAAAAACCTAAAAATATATAAAGATATTTATAGAAACTAACTTCTTTTGAATATGCACAAATGTTTAGAAAAAGGCAAAATTAACATAAACAAGTATCTATATATAACAAAAGTAACATTTTTTTAAATTTCTTTACTAGAAAATTACTATTTTTAATAAATATATTTACACAAGACTAAAGTACATATCAAATTAGTAATATATAATTATTTTTATACATCAAGATGACACAGTATTTGATTGATTTAATCAATCAATAAAATAATTAAATCACTAATTCACATGATATATGAAAATATTAAAGTTTATAATGTTTTAGTCGGTTGATTTAATTTTTGTCGGTTAGAAAAAATTAAAAATCGACACCGACCGACGTTAACTGATTTTTTTAAATTTTAAAACCATAACTGACCGACTAAACCGATACTAACCAAAAACTAATTGATTGTATTCAGTTCGATCAGTTTCAGTCGGTTAATTGAATTTTGCTCACTCCTATGCACGTGGTAAGGACTAACGAGGTGGAAACATGTAACCTGTTCAGACTATAGACAATGAAAGGGGCGTACTGTTTGTGATTGAGAATACATTTAATATTTGTCAACATCGTTCTAGAATTTTGCTTAGAATTTTATTTGGTGGTATTTTCTAAAACGTCCTTGTCTTTTATTAGTCTCTGATACACGGCAACTTGATAGAATTTTGCTATTTCCAAGTTCTTCCCTTCAATTACTTAGAATTTTACTGGAAATTCTTAGGGTTCTATGGTAGTCCCCATTAGTGGTTCAGATAGGTCAAGCTTTTGCGATGTATGAACATGAAACAAATATTTTAGCATCCATTAATTTGATTTGCTCCGCCAACATCTTTATATTCACAAACTATTGTAAAAGCAATATATATATATATATATATATATATATATATATATATATATATATCAGGTTATATATTAGAAACTATCATATTAAAAATCAAAATCAAAACCATACATTGCATGAAATCTGGAGCTACGTACAACTTATCCAGATATTTTTATAACAGCATCTAACTTGTTTGCTTCAACTATAATTAACAGCATCACTGTCTTTGTATATATGTAATATTTATCGATCACTGTTCACTGAATATTTGATTTCTAGTGACAAATATTATATCACTTATATGAGCAGAAACACGAACTTGGGTAAGTCCGGTTGATGCGTCACTATGGTGGGCTTGAGTTGATTACATCAAATATGTAGTTAGTAAAATTCCTTAATTACTTGTAAAAAGAAAAATTGATGTTGCTATTTTTTGGCAAACATAATCATGGTAAAAACCATATATGTGATTGATTGTGTTATTAAGTCTTACATGTGTTTAAATCTTGCATGGATTATGATAAGTTCTATGTATGAATAACTACGATGAAAAAGTTATGTAGAATCAGAAAGGAAAAGAAAAGGAAAAAAAGAGCCTCTAGTATCTTAATTAACAGGAAAATGGTGTCCTTGACTACTCAGGTATAAAAGAAAGTGCTGGTCGAGTCACATGCTACAAAATTATGCATCCATCCATGAGATAGGCACTAAGGAAAAGTCAGAGTTTACGACCATTTCTCCTTCAAGAAAATATGTGCCAACTTGGACTTTCGGATATATATCTAGAGAAATTTCATAATCATAGAAGGAAAAGTCTCTAACCATCAGTTAGAGAAAAATGTTCTGCCATAAGGAGAACTTCATTCAACAAATAGTAATAATTGATTTTTTCTTCTCTTTTTGCCATTTTTATGCCAGCCTATGGTATAGTATGCCCTTCAAATCGAGTTCAAAGTGAAAGAAACGAACTATTCATTTGGTTCTTCTCTTTCATACACTTCTTCTCCACCGGAACGACATCGTGCTAGCTTTTGCTAAGCTCTCTTTGCCCTCTCGTGCTTTCCTCCCAAGCTTTCTAGCTAGTTTGCTAATCTTAGTGTGTAGCGGTTCTGTTCATGGTGACCTTATAAAAACTTCTTGAAGCGGGGATCCATGACTAGTAGGTCTGGCTATTCTGATTAATGGTATCAAGTAACACTAACATTTCTATCCTGTTTATCTATATATTTTTAACTAAGGTTTTTATCATGACATGCACATGTGTTTTGCTCTTCAAATGCTTGTTATGTGAAAGTAAAACTCTTAAATGTGGAAGCAGCTGCGAAAAAGAATTTGTAAAGTGCTCGGGAAAGAGGAGGAGAGAGGAATGTCCATGATCCGAGTATAGTCCATAACATTTAGAAAACACAAACACTTCTTCGTTTATAAGCATCAGACATTAATGCAACATTCGTACAACACGTGTTAGACATTTTTTAAATGGTGTTTAATTAAAAATTATGAGGTGTGCCAAAAGAATTCACCTCTTTCAACACATCCAAACTTTATGTAGGGGAGTTATGGAATTCACCTCTTCAACACATCCAAACTTTACATAGGGGAATTTCCATAACTTTAACTTTCCATATGTAATTTACTTTACAAAGTTTTAAGTTGTGTAATGTACATTTTAAAATAATTGTCTTTTTCAATGAAATACAAAAAAAAAAAAGAAGAAGAAGAAGAAGATATTTTACAATATTCTTTTTAATAAATGACATAGCAATGACCTATCTATCATTTTCACCACGTGATGGATACAGCAGATAAAGAGAAAATTACGCGTGTGGTTCCAACTTCGGCTTGCTTCTCGATTTATGCTCACCACTTAAATATAAGATTAATGACTTAACTCTAAAAATAAGATTTTAATATGTTTATATTTTGAATTAAAGCCAGTCTCTTCCCGTCTCATCCTCTACTCCTCCACCGGCACGACGTGGCGTTTTGCTGTGCTCTCTCGCCGTGGTGCTCTCCTCACAAGATTTCTAGTTTGCTAACCTTGTCGTGTATAGGCTCTGTTCATGGCGACCTTACAACCTTGTTATGTATCAGGTCACACGTAACATTATGCAGCAAGAAAGCCCAAAAGAATTTGTATGTTTAGATTAATAGAAATTCTTTGGATATAACTAGTTCACTTTAACTGCTAAAACTTTGGGGTAATTTCACTTCAATCATCTATCTAATGATGCGTAATGTTTACGAAAACAAATGTTTTTAGCACATGAATTAATTTTCATTATATGATTGGAGTGCTCACCTAATTTAACTAGGAAGGATTAGTGTAGCTTTCTCTTCATTTTGGGGTTGGAAGTTTGTCTTCCTAATTTTGCAGTCTTCTTATGAACACTTGGTGCTAGCAAGTTTGAATATTTCTAGTTTGTAGTTTTAGTTGAGCCCTAGCACGGACCAATGATTTTGTTCTGAAAGTTTGACAATAATTTGGCATATATTGTTCCCAAGTCTACAAAATTACAGTCGTAAAGCACCTGCAGGAGCATGATTATAGGTTCGCAGATTCTGCGTCAAGAGAAAACTTCTATAAGAAAAACCTCTTTTTTTCTTTTTTCTTTTGAAATTCACTTTTCTACTGGGAATTGTTAAGCACATCTTAAACTGATTCAAAAACTGATTTCTTCTTTTCACTAAGTGTTTGCGACTACACACACTTTTCAAGAAAATAATTGCCCAATTGGACTTTAGGATATCTACCAGAGGTGCTGTGTAATAATAAAAGAAAAAAAATCTCTTATTCTATATTTGACTTGAGGGAGAATTAGAGGGAAAAAAACTAGAGGAGAAATGAATTTTAACTTTTTTTCTTCTCTCCATTTTTTCTCTCTTTTTTCTCTCAACGTCCAAAGAAAGCAGCTACAGCTAGAGTGTAGAAGCCTTGATTCAACAAAAAAGTAATTAACAATATTAATTACATTAACAAGTCAAGTACTAATTAGAAGAATCCATTTACTAATGAGATGCAGATAATGTTGACCAAATCAGTTTGGCATCATTTGGCCTATTCCAATTGTGTAACCCAAATTCTAATATTTCTTCTAAAATAAACGTTCATTTGATGTTCATTGAATGTTGAAACTTGAAACTTAAAACTTGATGTCCCTACATATGACTTTTCTAAAATGCGGAGTAAAGATAAGGCGTACAAGAGGCACCTACCACAATTATTGTACGCATGAAAAATGTTAGAAGTATCATTGTTGGTTTACACTTAGTATAATATATTAATTATTTATAAGGATACCACCATATATTAAAAAAAAAAAATAAAGGAGATGAAAAAGAAGAAGAAGAAGTTAACATTACTCTTAATTATTATATAATGTAACTGTGCTTAAACATTAAAGTTTAACTAAAGTAAAATGCATGCAATTTGTACACTCCAGTATTTACCCATTTGTACAATCTTTAGTTTATAGTTATTTATAGGTATAAAATTATAAATAAAAATAAAAAAAGAGATATGTATAAAAAAAAATAGAGGTTTATATATATACTAGTATATATGTACTCATACAATCACTTTATATATATATACACACTCGCCTATGGCATCACTCTTCAAAGAAAAAAATTAATAACTCACTTTATAAAGAACCTTTCGGTTCCATTATTTTTTTTTTTTAGTAAATAACTGAATCCCTTTGAAATATTTTATGGGAATTTTTATATATAGATTACTTCTTGGTTCTGATTAAAGTTAATTAGTTGTTTTTTTAGATTTTTTTTTAAAAATACTATAACATTCTAATTTTACCTTTATTTTATTTATTTCTCATTATTAAACAACAAAAAAAAGATGATCAAACTATTCATTAAAAGAAAATATTGAAAAGAATAATAAATATTTTATAGAAATTTTGAAACATTTTATAATAAGAATCACTCAAGTATTTTAAAATGGGTCTTATAAAAAAGATTAGAGAGAGTAAAAGTTTATAATTGTTTTACTATCAATTTAATATGAAGTTTTGTTTAATTCAGCCTTTACACTTGAAATGAATCTGAAGGAATCTCTTTACTATTACGTATAAAATACGCTCAAAAATCAATCTAATACAGCCTTTACACTTTTTTTCTTTTACAAGTTTTCTTTAATTTTCAGTATTTTCTATAGTGAAAGCCTTGATTATTATGACAAAAATCCTTAATCTACTCTATAAGTTATCCCAAATTTTCACCATATATATATATATATATATATATATATTCTTAAAACTTTAAAATCTCAAATTTTATATCCTAAACTCTAAATTTTAAATATAAATTTTAAAATTCTAAATATTAAACTCAAAATTCTAGAAGTTTAGGATGTATATTTAATATTTTACGATTTAGTATTTATTGTTTATGTTTAGAGTTAAAGATGAAGTATTTTAAGATGTAGAGTTTAGTGTAATATTTAAGCATTAGGATTTAACTTTAGAGATTAAAAATTTAGAATTTAGTAAAAAAAAAAAAAAATACGGATATAAAATTGATAGTAAAAATTTAAAGTACTAATGAAACTCTATCACTGCTATTCATTTATGCAATGTAGCTATATTTATGAATCGTATATAATTAATGGTGCCCTATTTAATACTTCACAAAACCCATTTTGAAAAAGCACCACGCTTGAAATCTTTACTTCAGGACCTCATAACAATTTATGTTGATATAAATTCTTCATTTTCCTCAGGATAAAAGTTTCTGCAGGATCAAGCAAGCTAGCTCTCCCTGTATTGTTTCTGTGCAGCTCCAAAACCAATGTACATGAAGCATGCAGTTGCAGGACATTAATTCCCTCTTTCATCAGTTCTCCACCATGTTAATGTTTATGTCCATTTACTTCCTTTTAATCATCCCAAATGCAACTTCTTTATCCTTCAACTACACGAGTCTTGGTCCAAATGATGATGAAGGCATAGAATACCGTGGAGATGCAATCCCTTCAACCTCAGGGATTCTGCTCACTAAACAACGCATAGGTGAGTCCCAGGATAGTAGTTGTGGTAGAGCCATATATCACCAGCCATTGCAACTTTGGAACAATACCACAGGGAACCTCGCAGATTTCACAACACAATTCTCCTTTGTCATTAATTCATCAGGACGTGAAACTTATGCAGATGGCTTTGCATTCTTCCTTGGCCAATATGGCCGTGAGATAACTAAGGACTCCGCAGCTGGTTCCGCTATGTGTCTTACACCCAAAGGTCAGGCACTAAATTCAACAGCCTATCCATTTGTTGCAGTGGAATTTGATATCTTTTTAAACCCTGAGGAGGATAGTAATATCACCCAGCCACATGCGGGTGTGGACATCAACTCCATGAAATCTGTTGCCACTGTGCTATGGGAAGGGGCTGACGCCCTTATCATGGCAGGGAATCGCAGTGAGGCTCAAATCACTTACGATTCCACTTCAAAAAATTTAAGTGTTGTTTTCACTGGTTATAAAGGAAATACAATAATTGAGCAACATCTTAATTACATAGTTGATTTGACAGATTATCTTCCCGAAAGGGTTACATTTGGCTTCTCAGCTGCAACGGGAGAATTATATGCTTCTTATGAAATACTTTCTTGGAATTTTACCTCAACTTTGGAAATACAAGACAAAACACAAGATCCTATTGCAGAAGAGCCAGTTGTTGGACCCCCAGTTCCAGGATCTCAAACCAATGCTAATGCAGGACTAAAACTAGGATTGGGCGTTGGTGGGGGGTTTGCATTAATTTTAGTGTTGGTTTTGATATATTTTGGCCTGTGGAAGAAATGGTCGGGAAACAATGAAGAGGAAAACCAAGGGTCTAATGAATTCATGGAGGAGGATTTTGAAGAAGGGACAGGACCCCGGAAGTATTCATATGTTGAATTGGCTTCTGCAGCAAATAATTTTAAAGATGAGCAAAAGCTTGGACAAGGAGGATTTGGGGGTGTTTATAAAGGTTTTCTTAAAGGTTTAAACTCCTATGTTGCTATTAAGAGGATATCAAAAGACTCAAGACAAGGGATGAAGGAATTTGCATCAGAAGTTAGAATCATTAGTCGGCTAAGGCACCGAAACTTGGTTCAACTGATCGTTGGTGCCATGAAAGAAAACAGCTCTTGCTTGTCTATGAGTACATGCCAAATAGAAGTTTAGATTTTCATCTTTTCAAGGATCAAAGTTTGCTGACATGGGAGGTGAGATACAAAATTGCTCAAGGCTTGGCCTCTGCATTGCTATACTTGCATGAAGAATGTGAACAATGTGTTATTCATAGAGATATCAAATCAAGCAATATCATGCTTGATTCAAACTTCAATACGAAACTAGGGGATTTCGGGCTAGCTAGACTTGTGGACTATACAAAAGGTTCACAAACTACAAATTTGGCAGGGACTTTAGGTTATATGGCTCCCGAATACACTACTATAAAAAAAATTAGTAAAGAATTAGATGTTTATAGTTTTGGGGTTGTTACTTTGGAGATAGCTTGTGGAAGGAAACCCATGGAATTGGATGCCCCAGAAAATGAAATAAACATTGTGGAATGGGTTTGGGAGCTGTATGGAAATGAGAGAATTCTTGAAGGAGCTGATCCAAGACTAAGCGGAAACTTTGAGCCGCATCAGATGAAATGCCTGATGATTGTTGGCCTTTGGTGTGCTCATCCTGATCGTTATAGTAGGCCATCAATAAGACAGGCAATTCAAGTGCTTAACTTTGAATCTCCATTGCCAAATCTTCCTTCTAGTTTGCCGGTACCGACATATGCGTCCAGTGAGCTAGATGCTTCTCAACATGACACCAATTCTTCAGTGGCAGGCCATGATCAAAATACAAGCTCAAGCTTTACTTCCATCACAAATTCATCTGGCATCACCACAGCTTCTGACAATATATCCCCTTCTGTGTCTCTTTTGCACTCGTGTTGATGTTTATTTAAGTGAGATGTCTTAGTATCTGTCAATACATTGACTTGTTTCACCTGTCCTTTCTTGATTTTTTTTTTTTTAAAAAAAATCTCTTTCCTTTTTTATTATGCTTTTACAGCTAATATGTGGTGTTTGTATTTATTGGTCACTTTACTGCTTGGTATCGGGACCATCTTGGATTTAGTCCACTTTATCTTGTGTAGAACAAAAAAATGTATTGTATACAATATCCAGTTGAATTTCTTCAAAATTAGTCGAATTTTCTAGGTATCCTTATACCCTATTCCAGATATTATTTGTTAGCAAATTTAATTCTCCACCACTTGAACGTTATTCTAAATGGCACTTAATCATGCAGCAAGTATTATAAGATGACACTCCTAATCATGCTCTAATTTCACCATAAACAAGTGCTTGCATTATTTCACTGATAATAACAAGAACCAGAAGTTACAAACTGAGAATCTGCAGTCCTTGCTAGTTACATACATAGTTTCATTTCGTAGCTACTTCCATGTAATACAAAATAGCATTCAAACAACACTGAACTTTTATTCGCTTCCAATCATATCATTCTCTTCTTCTATTGGCTCATTCCAAATTGGAGACTTTGTTGTTGAATTACCGTCACTCCAACCTTGAGATGTGCTTCTTGATTCCATGTCAAAAACCCACCATTCATCAGCTATTGGATGCTTAAAATAGACACAGTTTTTCATGCATCCCACTTTACTTGCCAATAAAGACTCACTACAATTAGTCCCCAAAAACACCGTTCTATCCCCAAGGCTCTTGAGTTTAATGCAAGAGAGTCTCACCAAATTCAGCTTATAAATCTCTACATCATCCACAACGTTCACCGAGGAGTTAAGACCAGTAAAATTTCACCTTCAGATTCTAGCAAATATTCTCTAAAATGGTTTGATGAGACAAAAGGAACTGCTCTGCTCAATAAATTTGAAACAACTATCAATGTCTTCTATAAGAGCAAGTGTCCCCTGCATGCCAAAGCATTGAACTTACCCTTAAAGCCAATTGCATTGGTAAACTGCATAGTCGGCTGCCTTTCTTATTGACCCAAAGAGATTGGTTTCTTAAGAGTAGGGATGAAAATCATGAGCTAAGTTAAGATGAGTTAGGCTAAACGCAAGCTTAATTCATGTAAAATTTAATAAACTCAAATTTTACTTAGTATTTAATCTAAAAATAAAATAAAATCTAATGTCTTAACTATATACATTTTTATGATTTTATTACGATTTTACTGAAAATTCAAAAAAAACTCATGCGGTTTCAATTCATTTTTCCTATTTAAAAATGTCTCATTCGATTTAAAAGGTGATATTAACAATCATGGCTACAAAATGTTGAAAGTTGAAACTTGAGGTCTCTATATATGACTTTTTCCCAAAAAAAAAAAAAAATGGGGAAAGATAAAGGGAAAATTATATGTGTGGTTCCAACTTTAGCTAAACGTCGCCATTTATGCAACTTGAATCTAAGGCTAATTAGCAATTACTACAAGTGACACCTATAATAAATGTCTGGAAATGATGAATTGACTTGAAAATAAATAAGAGCACAACACCAACGCTTTCAATTATTGTACTGAATGTTTTAAATCTCAAACCAACCATGTAGTTCTTACACACATATTAACGAATGAATCTCTTTATCTAGTTGTAAGAAAATTACACAAGAAATTGACGTAACACACCGATAAAAGAATCTCTTTATTTGCGTGGACAAAGTAAAAACACTTTAAAATCTTTATATGTAGCATTAACCTCCTTTTCTTTTCTTTTTTTTAACATGCTTTCATTTTCATTATTTTTTATAGTAAGCCTTAATTCCTTTGAAATTACAGATTAGAAAAGATATATTTTTTTAATTGGAATGAAAAATAAATTTTTAAAGACTTCAGTTGTCATCTCGGGGAATACGGTTTTGGGAATGAATTCAAAGATGAAGAAAATTTTATTAGGGAAGGTGGAATGGATAGTAAACGAAAATGATTTGTAGTTACAAATTTGGTCCTCCTTATTACAATAAAAATAAAGAAATTCTTATAAACAAGAAAACAAAAAAAAAGGCAAATAATACAAGTAACGTTTAATTGTAATTTTGGTTTTCCTATTTAACAACTTGAACGATTTGATATTTTACACTAAATTTTATTATTTTTAAAGAATTTAACACGTTAAACTAGGCTTGAGAAATTTTAAAGGATGATTAAAATTTACACATTTTATGAATATAAACGTGTAAGAAAATAATAATAATAATAATAATAACAATAGTAATAGTAATAGTAATAATAATAAGACCCAAATAATTATAATTAAGTGACAAATGTTGATACTCATGTCATTGTTATTGGACAGTGCCCCAACTTCAATTAATTCATGATCAATTCAAAGCCCAAACAATAGTATTATGCAGTAATAGAAAAATACAATGAGTCTTTGCTTTACAGCTCACATGAATCAACCAACATCAAGAATTAGTGTAATCAATTTATGGAATAAAATTTTTATCTCACACCTTATCCTAAATTTTATTTCATAACTTAATAATTAATAAAAAATTTGATTAATAGTAACTTATAATATTATATTTTAATCAATAAAAAATTCTAAGATTTAGTTTTGGTTTAAAATAGGGTACAAGATTTTGTTCCCATTCTACCAATATGAATATTCATTATAGTTAAATATAATAATATTATGTATATACAGCAAAAAATGTATATATATATATATATATATATATATATATATATATATATATATATATATATATAAAATTATTTCTATAAAGAAACTAAAACGCATAAAGTACCATCACCATCTACTATTCATAACATTTTCCATTTGAGTAGTGTCTAAAGGCAAAGCTTGCATGTACGGAAGATTCAGCTGTTCATTTGCACTGATGGAGATTCCAAGTTCCAACAGGAGTTGTAAACTATGCGACTTATAACTTTGTGGACAGGATCGAATCTTAGAAAGATTTACTTTTTCCCTGCATTAAATCTTTTACCATGTACTACTCCTTTGACCAATGATGCACATGGGAAAATAGGGTCATGCGTTGTCTCGGCAATAACTAAGAGAAGAAGAGATGGTGAAAGGAAAATTTTCCTTTTCCACAATTTAGATAAAATTTTCAGATCAATTTTCTTTATAAGATAATTTAGATATTTTTATGTTAGGACACGCCGACACATATAAAAAGCAACGCTGGAGGATTAAAAAAATTGAGGGCGGTGTCTCTAAATTCCAATAAAAAATAGTCATATGTTATATTTTAATAAAAATCACATATATTTTTAATAAAAAATTATGAAGAGATATTGATAAGAATGGCTTAACCAACCGGATTGGTTTAATGGAAAGAACTAATTTTTTATAATATGATAAGCTCAAAATTAAATTTTTGTTTGAAGAAGTGTTCAAAATTAAAAAAATATAAAATAAAATATAGTTTAATTGATAAGTAAATTAAACATAAAAATTAAAAAATATATATAATATGAAGAATTCCAATTCATTAAAAATTAAATGTTGAAGAATAAAATAATTATAGATACTTAATTTCTCAAATAAAATTAATTATAACGATAAACCACCAAACTAAAACAAAACCCTTGATAAAATCTCTGCATATATTTAGTTTAGCTAGCTTATGAATGTAAAATACACATAGACATGGTTTCAGTAAGAATCTCCAATAAAAGTTGTTTGCACATGCAAGAGCAGTCTACGTTAACCAAATATAGCCGTTAGTTGATAAACCATTTATTGTATTTCCAAGACCTTGTATGGCTGACAACGGGACAAGTGGGGATACAACGGTTCTTTCTATATTCGACAATTTACATGAAATCGTTTCTTTTAAACATGAATTTAATCAACAATTTAATTAAATTAAATCAGTTTAGATAACAGGTTTTATAATAATTAGGTGATAAAAGGATAAATAGCAGTTAAGTTGGAAACGGTTCACTGTCTATAACTATTTGTATAATTACCTCCAACGTTCATGTACTCAACGAAACAAAAAATGAAGAAATAGAAGAAACATTTGTCCCTGTAACTGTTAGCTTTATTTACAAACACACTACATGGGCAACGACAAGGTATGCAATATTGCATAATAGAAATTATTAAATCAACAAAGTTGAACGTAGTTAGAGGATAACTTGACTTTTTAAATATATTAATAAAGATTTAATTATTAATTTATATACAAAAATTATTTTGTTGGATATATATGCTTTTTTCAATAATTTCTATACACGAGTATAAAGAGATTAAAGTAAAAAAAAATTAAGTATTAAAAAATAAACAATTATTCAACAAAAGCATTGATTTATTGATAATAAACTAAAGTTTAGAGAGAAAGAAATCTTCCGAACCTTATCTATCTGATGTCAAACGTTATTCCTATTATCGTTCATGAATCACCAAATCCTGTCAGAGACTCAGCGTCCTCATTTTTTTGTTTTTTTCGTTTTTGTCTTTCTATCAATCTTTTCGGTGAAATCCATTATCCTTTAATTACCATAAGGTCCATGTCAATTATTACTTTTTCCTTTCTTCCCTTTTTCATTTTTAGTATTTTCAGCTGTTCAATTGTTCTACTAATTAATATTTTCACTAATCAGTTACTAATTACTCCATCTTGATTGTAAATTTCTCACTTTCTTATTCTTACTATTATTATGAATAAAGTAAACACTAACGCTATTTCAAGCCTTATATGATTAATTGAGATATTACTTTTTTATACTTATAAAAAGGATAATAACATAAAAATGAGCAATATTCACTTATTAAAAAAAAAAAGAGTAATCTTCAAATGTAAACCACAGTATTATTGAGTCAAACAGATTGATCGGTGTATGTATATAATACAAAAAAAAAAAAATTACAAATGATTTAGAAAATAATTATTATTAATCATATAGCATTTTATAAATTTGTGATTTATTATCAAAAAAAAAGGCGCCCAATTAAATTTGACATCTCAGATAAGTCATCATGAAAAATTTCATATGAAATACATTATTGTACATTTTGGTATCATTAATATTTAATATTTAATTTCTGATTAAATTATAATTTAATTCACATAAAAAATTAATATTCAATTAAATGAGTTTTTCGTCATTGTGCAGCTCTTATTATTATCATTGCTTATGTTAAATCAACGTGGCCTAAGCTCATTCTGGATGATTATTATATTAATCTCTGAAATAGTCCGAGTCGCCTAAACCGAAACCCCAAACCGCTATTTGTTCGCCTCGCTTTCCCCAACAGATCCCATTTTATCTTCACGCTTCGCACCCAGGAAGTTTCTTTCTCTCTCTCTATCCTCTTTTTCTCTGTCTCGTTCTCTCTCTTCCTCTGCTGTGGGCTTGCAATACTGCTTATCTGTTGAGAGTTCTATACTTCTAATGCTCCGTTGGATTTCTTTTTGATGATTTCTCTAGTAAGGGGGCCATATCATTTTTCGAAGCGCTTACCTTTTTTTGCTTTTTTTTTTTTTTTTCCCGCGTTTACTCGAAGAGGCTGGCTTTCCTTTTTTTCCTTCTACGCAAAGATTGATATTTTCCATCAAAATCTTCCCTTGGGCCCAGATGCGGACTCTGGGTCGTTTCTGTTCCTTGATTGTTGTTTACTCTGCCCTTGAGTCGTATCAGAAGTTTCTGCGAATTTTTCTGGGATTTCTGGTTATGGATTGTGCTTCGACTTTGCATATTTTAACTCAGGCAAGCGAAATTGGATGTGGGGTTGTTCTTCTAGGGAGTTTCTCAAGGATTTTTAATGTTTTGGGGTTGCTTTTGATTTTGGTGTGCTCTATGAAGATTTTCAGTGTTGGCTGGAATTCTATATGCTCTATGAGGTTTGTATGTGAATATGGAAGAATACCCACAGTTTGTTATTGCATAAAAAATGAGGGATATAACCCAAAAATTTCACCTTGCAAGTGTGGCTCAGTGAAATTCCTTAGGAAGTCAATTGTTGGCAACGAGACTGCGAATTCTAATCGGGATGTTATCTCAAAGGATGGTGGGGAAGAGACGGATGATCGTGTTAAAGAAGTTTATCCAGAAGATGAGGAGACCGATGTAATGACTCTGAGAGAAATGGTTAAGATCGAGAGGCAAAGGGCAAATGCTGCTTTTACTGAGCTTGAGAAGGAGAGAATGGCAGCTTCATCAGCAGCAGAGGAGGCAATGGCCATGATTTTGCGCCTTCAGAATGAGAAGAGTTCGGTGGAAATTCAGGCAAATCAATACCGTAGAATGGCTTTGCAGAAGCAAGAATATGATGAGGAAGTGGTTGATTCATTGCGGTGGCTTGTTATGGAATATGAAGGTGAGAGGAGTGAGTTAGAAGATCAATTGGGGCTATATAGAGAGAAACTGAGGCATTATATGAGGGAAGAGGAAATTGATCAACTAGAAGGGGTTGATTCTAGTAGGGGCTTTTTGCATTTCTGTGTTGAAGATGAACCAGATGGTTCATCAAGTTCTTGAATGGGGAAATGGATTCACAGACCTTGTAAGTTTTGAAGTTTGCTAAATAGAAATGTGCTCAGATTTTTCTTTTCTTCTGTTTTTGGTTCTGAAATGTATATTCTGATCAAGCATAGATTATATTTACTTAATAAAATTGAAGATTAACACATGCTATCTATTTGCCTTCAGAGTGAATTAACCTCAACTTTCAAGCTTATTTATGTGATTTTGTGAATGAATTCTATTGAAGAACTTGACATTGCAAGGGTCTAATGCTTGTAGGCTGGTAACCATGTACTTTATATTGTGATTTTCTCTGGTTATGTTGGATTTATGTCGTCGTTTGAAAGATTCTTATTTAAGAATCTCTAGGCTTTTACAACCTTGTAAAGTTTTCAACTTCTCATTTTGCATTCAAAACATGCACTGTTTTTTCATCTTTAGCAACGCTGTAGCAATGGAACATCATATCTAGCAGCCAAGACTTATTTAAGTTGTCACTACTGATCTTTTTCTTCTATTATCTTCTTTTCACTCTCTTTTTTGTGGGTTTGGGATCTTCTGGCAAGTACAGCTAACCATGATCATGGAATTGAGCATTGTTGTTGCATCTTTTCATTCCATATTTTCCATTATTACTCTCCCTGAAGGAAAAAAAAAAGTTTTCTGTCCTCCTTGTTGAGTAGGTAAAACAATGACATGCCACTTTCTTTCAATCCAAAACTACTGATGAAAAATATCTTTCATGTAGGCTGTACTAAGCTTTCTCATCCAATTTTACTTCCTAATAATGACAAAATCTCAAGCTTTGTACAGATGTTCCATAACTTGATTGTCTGTGAGAAAAATTTTTAGTCCTAGTGATCGCGGTTAGCTTTTTTTTTCAACATAACACAGATCCTGTCACATATTTGCAAAATGCATATGTACAAAGCTTGTGTATATTATCACTCTTTACACCCAAATTTACTAGTTTGGATAGAAATAAATCAGTGATAAGGTTAATTAGCTTTGAGTTAACTTAGAAAAAAATTAAAAGGGGGGGGGGTGTTGTTTGAATTTCCATCATGTAAAGACACCAGAATTCATGATAGGTAACTTGTACCAGAAGGAAAAAACCAGAGATTGTAGGTAAGATATTCAAAAATGGTGGTGATAGGTACTAGTCTAACTGTAAATGCTGAGCTTTGAAGTTAAATTTTAACCTCCACTTCAAGGTAAAACATACTTATCAGTGACTGATAAACAGGTACAAAACAAGAACTTGCCGAGTTGCTGATAAATAGAATAACAGGATCCCTTGCAAAAGCCGAAAGGAGAGAGGTTAGAAACAAATCATAGATGCTTAAATCCGCTGCATGTACTCAGACATTGAAGAAGAAGCAAGAGGAGTTTAATGCAAGTTTTGGGCTTGTTCTTGAAGTGTCAGTTCATTTCTGTTCTCAGTTCTGCATAAGAAGGTGGTAGTGCTCTTTGCACTTTGAACTTCGGCCACCGCAAAAACATGTCGCCTTGGCCAATGTCCGAGCTTTTCAGCAACAACGGAGACCACAACATTGGCAGAGCTAGGCAACATAGATGATTTTGTAGTCAATGTTACTCATGTTTGAGAATATAATTCCATTGACACAAATTCGCAGCAAGACAGGAGATGATGATTATGATTGAAATCAAAAGATAGCTTCAGTCCTGTATGTTAATCTGCGGAGATTTTTTAGTCCAATCATTATAAGCATCAGTACGTTTTCCAGAAATTCATTTATCCTGAAGCATTCTGTGTATAAAACAATGATGTATCTTAATAACCTCCTCAAGAATTAGTAAGCGTGAAAAAAAAAAAAAAATTGACTCAGATTATTTGTAGTTGATTGCATGCTAACATAATAATTTGTAATCTATTAGATAAAATTGTATAAATTATCAAGCAACCAATCTATCTAATAGTTCATGAATTTTTGTCGGATCAATACTTGTAATAAAGTTGATTACAGACAATCTATAAACTAAGTAACAAACATATAATCATATAGAAACAAATAGCTCTATTAAATCAATATTCACAAGTTTTATATTATCCTAAGTAAAAAACTAAGATGTCGAGTCTAACTTAAACAGGTGTTAACCTATTTTTAAGTTTGCCAAAACTCTTTATCCTTAAAAGACAGCTCAATTGTCGAATTCAAAGCATCCCGTCAATGACAGACTACAGAGCATTCTATCAAGGGAAGGGAGACCTCTGCTCAAATCTCATGGGACTGGTTAAGGTGGGATTATAGGAGGAGACAGATTATCCCCTCTGTCCCATATATATATATATATACACACTCCTGCTAGAAGGGGAAATTAGCCTTGGTTTGTCGTTTCACATGGTGGTTGGCTCTGAACTGGAGGTGTGAGAAATGCTTCAAGATTCACCTGCAGATGTCATTAAGAGAACAAGGGATATGAAGAAAGGACTCATTCAAGAAAATACAATTCTTACTTGATTAATTAGACTGTGAATTAGAGGGGGAAAAAAAAAAATCAATGCTGATTGGAGAATTGTTTTAAGATATAAAGGTTATTTACTGCTTCTTCCACCTGTTATACATTGGATACCAGATATTAGTTTTTATCTTACACTAATGTAACAGAAGTTCTTGTTGCTGCATTATGATGCATGTGTGTATAGCAATTTTCTGCTATGCCGTTTCAATCAAAGACAATGAAAAAAATATATCTTCCTTTGGGGACTCTACACACATCTCACTTTGTTGTTTAAATTAATTTTCACTTGAATGCATATCCATATCTTGTATTTATCCAATAGATAGATATGCTTGTTCAATTAAAAAAAAAAACAGATACCTTCTATCAATATTCCAACAATGGGATTATGTAATAGGACATAGAAACATTAAATAAAGTTTGGTGAGAGGTAGGCACGAGAGGAACAGAATTTTGCTCATTTTAATCTCGTCTTAAAATGCTTTTTATTTTATTCTAGTATCAAACATGTAAAATGATGAGGGATTAACTTATATATACTTATTCAAAATAGATGAAATGAGACAAAAAAATTATTTTCATGATTAGACCAAAAACAAGACACATATTGTCTTGATTATGTTTTGATTTTTGTTTGAGACACAAAAACTAATCCAATTTTTATGGTGTCTCAATTTGTCTCGTTCTAAAATCATTTTGTACCATTGGGGGTAGGAGAGACACAAGACATCTCCCACCCCCACATAGTATATAATAAGAATTCGGAATGAGCTCAATAGAGAGTGGCATGTGCTATGATAGGAATGCAGAAGGGAATGATTTACCTGGATTGAGGCATGAACATCTAGAAACGAAGCATCCACGACATGTACTCTTATGAATGTCCGCCGCCATATAATCCAAACTCTCCCTACAGCTCCTATCTCATCAAATCTATACCATGCCTTATAGCCCAGCAGGCTAACGATGCCTACAGCTTCATCAGGATCAGTTGCTTCGGTTTCAGTGATAATAACGAGGTCAGGTTTGTATTTACTTTTAATGTCGAGAAAAGCTGCCTTGAACTCACCACCTATGCTTCTTGTGTTCCAAGCAAGAATCTTCGTGTTGATCCTAAACAGATTGAAGTTTCTGGACAACGTATCAGCATTTGGAAACTCGTCAATAGACACCCACTCCGCCGCCATCTGTCCCCTCTGGTTTGTCGGGACAAACTGAATCTTGAAACTCGGCACCTTGTCTTTGAAAGAAACAACGGTGGAGACAGCAAAACCTCCGATCAATGGTGGGTTTTGGAGTAGCCATGCCATCTCAGTGCTTCCTCTCAGGGTCTCCGTTAAATTGGGATCCATGATAAGTTTAAGCTCCAACGAAGGCATGCTATTGCTGCTGCTGCTCTGATTAGCCATCTCAAGGTGATCAGATATGATTTTCTGCTTTCTGCTCTTCTTCTAGTCTCTGGGTTCAGTAAAGGCCAAGTTGAGTTTTCAAACTAATTGCTACTCTACCAGATATACATATATCTAAAATCTCTTGTGCATGCACTATCCATTTTCAAGTGATTTTGTTTATACTACCTCCGTTTTCTTTAACGGTCACCTTTGAAGAAACTTTTTTACTTTTATTTATCTATTATTTTAAAGTAGTGTTATATATATATATATTTATTTATTTATTTATTTGATTATATAGTTTCCCTGATTTTATAAAAGTATATTGGAGAATTTAGAGAAAAATTATGTCATAATAATTATGTTTCTTAATTTATATGCAAAAATAACAAATAAAAATATATAGAAGTAATAATTAATTAATTCTAATTTCTCATTTTGATCATCTAATTGTTACGGAATTCATTGCAATTATACACATGATATGATTTGTAATGAAACACTAAAAAGTAATAGCGGATCTGAAATTAATGTGCCCATTGATAAGACATTTTGGGTGAGATCTATATATAACTGGTTTTCGCGTAATTTACCTGGTTTCTAAACTTTTATGGCTCTTCTTTACACGTCATTCTTACTTGGCTGACTATAAAGTATACTACAAAGGTATGATTGAAATTATGTAATTGATATAACCATTGTCAATTTTTTAGTGGTTTACGTTGTAATTCAACTAAAAACTTTATTGATTATTTAATTGACAAAAATTACATTATTTGACTTATAATATTTAAGTTTGAATTTCATCACGAGTACAATATCATTGTAAGTTTTCATGAAAACTTGTAATATACTTTCACTTTATAACGAAATGACATGCTCTCATCCTTAACTTTACTCACAAAAACAAAACCATTAATAATTGATTAAATTTGATATTTCAGAAAAAAGTAATTGATGAAATCATGAAAGTCATAAGAATAACAAGGGTAAATTTAGCCTAAGTTGCCATATAAAGGCCAAATCAGTAATCACTGGTTTTTATTTTTGGTAAAATAAAAGTGTATTCTTTATTGCTTTCCAATATTGTCAAGGATTTCCTTTCCTTTCTTTTTTTCTTATAAATAAATAGGTGACATTGGACTGTATTGAAAAAACTTGCCCTGAAATTATTTTCGGGCCAGCCCGCCAAATAAATAAGGTCAGGTTAGGCGAATCCACCAGCTCGACGAGGCGGTCCGATATCCGTTATAAACATTGTGGAGTAATCAGTGTCGACTAATTTTGATTGATAGTATTTTTAATTAATAATTATCTCCTGGGCCCGCCAAGCGTTACCAGAATCAAATCAGCATTCATGATCATAGATATACAATATTATATGAGCATACACGACAGTATTGAGTCAGCTTCCTCGTCTCTCACTCTATCTCTCAACTAAGATATCACGTGTATCCTAAAAAATTGAAAGAAAAACCGTAACTTTGAAATGATGCATTTTTCTATTCAACGAGGTGAGCGTACAAATTCTTATATTCGTCAGCTTTTCCATGATGCCTGAATGCTTCGAAATTGGAATCTGCTCTTAATTTTACGTTTGAATGTTTGTAGTAAGGAAGTTGACTATTTGAGGCCCCACATTTTTGCTTTGGCAAGTTCCCGATTCTCCACAGCCGCTGAGCCATCTTCCAAGCAGCGTAATCCCCCGGTAAGCTCGAGCTCTGTTTGGAGTCCAGGAAAATCATCTTTCCCAGATTAGAAAGGGAACGATTCATTTTTCTGTGCAGTTTAGTGGTAACTTATTTTGACATCATAGGCGAGTTCTTTGGGTAATTGGAAAATATGAAATTTTACTACTTAAAGCTCAGTTTGTCAGAGAAACTGCTATGAAACAAGAAATGAAGTGGGAATTTTTAATTTTGTATCAGTTCCATTCTTCTCTATAGATATTACTTGAACGAGGTCTAGATGCCCAAATTGAAATGAATCAAAGGCTATCTTTGTCGCTTACTTCTTCTATAGTTTCTCAAGCTACGAATGATCATATCTGATTCTAAAGATAATTGCTTTGCGTGCCTGTGATTACTTGTTTTTTTGTTGCTATTAAATCGTAGTTAAGTTATGATATTATTTGTTGTAAAACCGCAAAATCCATCAGAATTGGATTCTGCATACTATGCAGCGAAACATAGCTTTTAGATAGATTTTTCTGCTTTTAATAGAACTTCTTTAATTTCATTGCATTGCATCAGAGGGTCCCAAATCTTATCGGGGGCAGATTTGTTGAATCACAATCCTCAAATTTTCTAGATGTCATAAACCCTGTAAGCGTTTTTTGCTTTTGGGTTTTCAATATTGAGTTTGTAGTTTTACCGTATCTTTTGCTATTTTGAGGTAGCCGTTTTCTAATATTATAATGGGATTATAGGCAACACAAGAAGTTGTTGCACAACTTCCTTTGACCACACATGACGAGTTTAAAGCTGCAGTGTCCGCAGCGAAGAATGCATTTCCTTCATGGCGCAATACACCAATTACAACACGCCAGCGTATTATGTTAAAGCTCCAGGAGCTTATACCCAGAGACATGGTCATCATTCTAGAATTTCTATCATCATCACAAATACATGTGAACATTTCTTTTGATATGATCATATCTCTCTTCTGTGCCTGTTTTAGGATAAACTTGCTCTGAATGTGACCACTGAACAAGGAAAGACATTGAAAGATGCACAAGGGGATGTATTTCGTGGTTTAGGTTAGTCTGGTTAACAAGTTGCTGTAGATAATGATTCACCTCAAACTTTTGGTGAGGGAATTCTCTGAACTTTTTGATTACGTCATTTAGAGGTGGTTGAACATGCTTGTGGGATGGCAACTCTGCAAATGGGAGAGTATGTTTCTAATGTATCTTATGTGTAAGCTGCCTTTTACTTTTTAGCTTGTGTTAATTGATTTTCTGCTTTTGAATTGTAACTCTTCGGTGGTAAACCTTCATGTCTTGCTTTCTAACTGACATGAGTGATATCGCATGAATAACATAAAGAACTATCAGCATGAATAACATAAAGTTTAATTTTTTAAAGTCGTATCTCAGTCTTATGTTGCACACTTGCAGTCAGTCACAAACATTAGTGATATTACATTGCGCTCAATAGTTGACATTCTGTTTTCTGCCGAGACATTATCGTAATTTTTCTTGGTCTGACTGCAGATGTTCCCAGTGGCAGTTACCTGTGGCAATACCTTTGTTCTAAAGCCATCAGAAAAAGATCCAGGTTACAGTTTCTACTTAGTTCGGTTGTGTATCAATACCCTTAAGTTATCTCCTCATTTTTTTTGGTGTAGTGCGTTTTCTTTTTTCAAAAAACAATATTCTTTTTAGCCTTGGTGCATTGGGTTGAATATATTTGAAAAATGAACTCATTTTTTAGGCTTTGTTTGAATCGTAAACAATTCTTTTAGTCATGACTTATGACAGAATTATACAGAGAAGTAAATTTGCATAGTAATTGTAAATTATATCTCAAGTTTGGTTGTTTTCCAGGTGCTGCTGTAAAGCTTGCTGAATTAGCATTGGAGGCTGGTTTGCCTGATGGTGTCTTAAACATTGTTCATGGGACCCATGTATGCTCTTGACCATTTATTTTTTACTTTGAAAGTAAAGCTGTAAAAATACTCGCAAGTTTATTTGGCGAGTTCTAATATTACTATTAAGATGTTCAACTAATGACTAGAAAGTTACACTTGGTGTAATATTTATCCCACCATGAATTTTAAAAATATTATTTTGCTTGTAAATCTTAAAATATTTATCCCTCAATGCCATTGATTGTACTTTGCTTTTCCAACTCAATTGATGTTTTTCCCAATCCGGTTGGTGACAGGATATTGTGAATGCTATCTGTGATGACGACGACATTGAAGCTATATCTTTTGTTGGTTCAAATGTTGTAAGTTATCTGATAAATTTTTTTACATGACCCTTAGTTCAATGTTTCAACCAAATTACCAAACTCTAGCTAGATAGGCCCGTTTATATTCTAATTTGAGACTCTTATTCTATTTTAAAGGCGGGTATGCACATATATTCAAGAGCATCAGCTAAAGGAAAATGCGTTCAAGTAAGCGCAGTTAATCAATTTCTCTTTTCTTTTTTAACCCTATCAACGTTGTTGATTTAGACCCTCAACAAGAGGAAATTAATTTGGCTTCAGAAGCTAATGAGCTGTTGTCTTCAGTCTAATATGGGGGCCAAAAATCATGCAATCGTCATGCCTGATGCAAATGTTGATGCTGCTTTAAATGCCTTAGTTGCTGCTGGTTTTGGCGCTGCTGGACAAAGGTGCATGGCTCTCAGCACAGTTGTTTTTGTTGGAGGCTCAAAACCATGGTATTACACATTCTACCATGTTTTCATTCTATTCATGTTTATTTTACAATGTAAATTCTTTTAGCCAAGGTGAGCAGCCATGCACTTGAAAATATGTATAATCGTAGCCTTTGAAATATTTATTCAGGGAAACTGAACTAGTGGGGCGTACAAAAGCTCTTAAAGTAAATGCTGGAACTGAACCTGATGCAGATCTTGGTCCTGTCATCAGCAAACAGGTTTCTGCAAATTTATTTACTTGTTTCATTTCCACACCAACGATTTGAATCAATAGTCTAGTAGCAAATGTCCAGAGTATGATTTAAAATATTATTGGCGTGGCTTTTCAATGCATCTTATTTCCACATCAAACTTGTGTATAATTTGGGTATCTCTGTTTCTTACACATTTTTACTGCATGAACAGGCAAAGGAGCGGATACACAAATTGATTCAATCTGGTGTGGATGATGGTGCCAGACTACTGCTTGATGGAAGAAGTATAGTGGTAGATCTTACAACCTCAACCATTTATAAAATTTGTGTTTTTCTTGCATATTCTTCACTTTTTTTCATTATAGATCTATTAGATCGGCATACCATCAATTTTAATTCATAAGAATTAAAGATAGCTCTACTACTGGGGCTGAAAAGAAAATATAATCATCTATATTTCCATGAGAAGAAAATCCATTGCTGCATTTTGTCTATGTCTATGAGAAGGACGCTAGGCTCTCTCTCTCTAATTAAAGACTGCTAACTGAATCATATTTTGAATGGCAAGTAGGTACCTGGATATGAATCTGGAAAATTTTATTGGCCCAACCATCTTATCAAATGTTACTCCCCACATGGAGTGCTATCAGGTATCTCAAGCATTTGCTGTAATGCCAAAATTCGTGTGGGAATGTGTTTATTTCCCAGAAAGTAAATGGACTTTAAGTTGAGACAAAGATGAAACTTGACTGTCTCTCTATCGTCATCTCTGCAGGAGGAAATTTTTGGTCCAGTTCTTCTTCTCATGGAGGTTTGTTTATTTATTCTCATCGTTAGATTCCTCTAATTTTGATTGTATTTATTATTTTAAGGGACCCCTTTTCTTGGAATTTTTACTTTTCTGTTGTTCGCTTAATATAGTGATATGCTGATAAAGTTTTTTCCTTTTATCTTTTAACTTGGGCTGACAGCTTCGAGAAGGCCATTAACATTGTCAACCAAAACAAGTCTGGTCCAAACAATTCTTCCTTGCTGTCATTGCTTTTTGTTAGATTACTATAAGTTTCACTCATGCTGTAACTTCTGCAGGTACGGAAATGGTGCCGCTATATTTACCACATCCGGTGTTGCTGCAAGAAAATTTCAGACTGAGATCGAGGCGGGACAGGTAAACTCTGCACTGGAAACAAAGCTAATAGTACTGATTGGCTTCGACCAATTATTATACATAGTCTGTGTTAGACTTAACTCTACCACAATCAGAAATAAACTTTCTTCACTTGTTCTTCTTTTGATTCAGGTTGGCATCAACGTTCCTATTCCAGTTCCTTTGCCCTTTTTCTCATTTACCGGCAACAAGGCATCATTTGCAGGGGACCTCAATTTCTATGGTAAATTCTTTTCCTCCATAGCTTGTCTTTCTGCATAGTAGTTACAAATTGGTAGTGATATTAGACACCATATCATTGAATTTGCATTTGAGAAATGTCTTTTGGATCACAGGCAAGGCTGGGGTTAACTTTTACACGCAGATCAAAACAGTAACTCAGAATTGGAAGGATTCAACTGGTGGTGGCAAGATTAACATGGCAATGCCAACCTCCCAAAAATCTTGATGATGAAATGTGTCGTTTACACTTTTCCAATTCGTTTGTGTTCTAATAAATCAATGTCAAGGTCTTTCCTTGATATGTTTGTCTTTCTTCTATCCTCTGTTCCTGCGACTGTGTTTTATGAGAGCCTGGTGGTACTGGAAGGGTGGGGAAGATGATCATGATTCTTTCTTATGCGTAACAGAAACTATATAACAAACACAAGATGGAACACAAGGTAAACTGCTAATTGTTTGATTTTAATAAGTGAGAAATGAAATAATATGGTGGTAAATTTAAAAAAAAAAAAAAATCTGTTAAATTTTAGACTTTGGAATAAAGTTAATATGCTAAACTGATGGAGTTATAAGTTATAACCACGAGTGAGGGCAAGGACAAAAAATAAATAAATTAATTAAAACTGAAACTTTAAGGACCAAAAAAGGGGAAAAAAAAAATTTCAAGTTAAACTACTTGAATATATATATATATATATATATATATATATATATATATATATATATATATATATATATATATATATATATATATATATATATATTGAGTGCCTTATCATTTTATTTTTTTTTTTTAAAAAAAAAAGAAAACTAAACCTCTCTGTAAAATTATCATTTACTCTTATCCAGAAACAACATAATTGGGCAATATTTTATTGAGGCTACATTAATGATAAACAAAATGATCTGCATCAATCCTTGGGGCAAATACCAACTAATAGATACCAAATGACAAAACCACCCCTGACAGAAAATGACTTCCACATTGCACCAATGGACTAAGAAATGGGAATTAATTTTTGCCCCACCCAAATTAATATTGCACCACTCTTTACACTTCCGAAAATATATTTCCAGAAGTCACGAAGTGTTGAGGGTATTAATTTTTGGTGGTGTGAAAACCAACTCCCCTAACAAATTAAGTGCTCAGAAATAATTTCAACCAAATTCTTGAAATCTCGTCCAGCTATCCCATCTGGCCCTGCAGCATCTGTCACACTCTTTTTCACTATTTGAACCTTCTCTCTTATCTTCTTCCCCTCTTCCTGCACAAAAATCAAATTCAAGCTTTTAAGCAATCCATCTTTGGTGAAAACCCCACCTTCTATTCTCACACCTATTCCCCAAACATCCTCTAACATTCTTCCAGCCATGACTTGGTCTCCAAAATATGGCCTGCAAATCATAGGTACCCCATTTGCAATACTCTCAGTCAGAGAGCTGAACCCACAATGAGTCACAAACACCCCTATAGCATCATGTGCCAAAACTTGGGCTTGAGGAGCCCATGGCACAACTTCCCCTCTCATATTTGTCCTCTCAAGAAACCCATTTGGCAAAAAGCCCTTTAAAGGGTCCTTAAGAGACCATATGAATGGAACCCCACTTTCTTCCAGTGCCTCTGCCACTGCCACAAGCTCATGAGGAGGTGGTGTCACAGCAGTTCCAAAGCTAATATATGCCACTGATTTAGCACTTTGCTTGTCTAGCCATGTCAGGCAGCCGATGCCATCGGTGGCGGACGGCGGCAGTGGTGACAGAGGAAGTGACACAGTGAGAAAACCAACATATAGCATAGACTGCAATTTGGCCTTCATGTCCTTAACAAAACGTGGAGGGTCTAGTTCTTCATAGGAACTGATAACCACTGCTTTAGCTTGTGGTAGTACTGTACCCATTGAGTCAAGTGCCTTTGAAAAGGTTGACTCTTCACCAGAATTGAGCACAGTCTCAGGCAAATCTTTGATTTGTATCTCAGAGTACCCTGGAATGAAATCCAAGGTTCTGTTTTCTCTTTCATATTCACTATTAGCATTCTTCTGGCGTATCAGATCAGTGTAAAAATGGGCAGAGAGTGAGAAAGGGAGAGGAAGCCAAAGGGGAATCCATGGGACATTCAAGTTTTGAGCTTCAATGAGAGAAGGGGTTACAAAAGCATCAGCAATGACGCAAGTAACTCTCTGGTGGGTTTCTTGCACTGCCAAATCCAGGCCCTTTTGCAAGTTTTCATGGCCAGCCTGAAGGAAAAGGTCCAATTTTTCAAATGGGTGTGTGCCCCATACATGACCCTCTGGCACCCCATCAGAAACAGTAAAGGGCTTGACGTTGAGAGGGATGTGGGGTTTTGAGAATAGGCTTTGGTTGGATGTGGCAGTGTTAATGAAGGAAAATGTCACATGTGGAGCAGCTTTGGCTAGTTTGAGAACCAAGTTTAGAAGAGGCAAAGGGTGGCTGCCGAAGGGGAATGCAAATACTGCCACATGCTTTTTCTTCTCCGATGAAGTTGGCATGATAACTAGTTAGATGAGAGGATTAATTATAATGAAGCAAACAATTGAAGAAACGCTTTGTGGAATGGGGATGGCATTTAAGGGTTGCGGTTCTGTGCCCATATATATATACACATACACACATCTTGGTTCGTAGATAGAGCTGGTGGGTATGACTATTTACTTACCAATATGTGTAGCGAAGAAGCAAATTATGCCAACCCCCGTTTTCACGTTGTACTACCCTTTCTCATAAACGCAAGTATTGTGTATTTTCATTTGAATTTTTGCAACAACCACTTTTGGCCTCTTACCGTATTATAAGTGTGAATTTTTTTATAAGTTTATGTAAATTGAGTTCAAATGCTTAATAAGGTAAATGTAAGTTTTAAAGCTCAAATAACATTTATAAATTATTTATTAACAAAATTTTTACAAGTGAAACTAGAGTATGTATATATGAAATACAATGCCAGTTTTTACAGATTAAATCAACTTTCATTGGCATGGTTGTACAATTAATAAGAGGACACAGTCAGAACCTGTGATTTGAATTTTGATAATTCTATTTAAATTTTTTGAAAATGATGTTTTTACAAACTTTATATATACAATAGTTCCTCCTCTCTTACATTTGTTTTTTTAGATTTTTTTTTCAAAATAATTATATTTTAAAAATTTTAGATTTTATTAAAGTTATGTTTTTATATTAATCTTTATTTAATTAAAAATAACTTACTCATTTTTTCTTTTAACTACACCTAAAATAATAAAATTAAATAAAAATATTATAATCAATATACTACATTAATTAATATTTTTAATTTTTAATTTATATGCAACAACTTTAAATCGCAAGAGATATAACTTGGCAAAATCAATTTCGATGAACTAAATATGTCTAATTAAATAGGCCACTATTAGCTTACTAGCTCCACATATTATTGCGTTCACGAAACGAAATATATAAGATTGGACATACGTAATCATGGGTTAATGTGGTTTCACTTAAAATGTGAAATATGTAATTTGTATGATTCATCTTTAATTAGAGTTAAATTTTTAATAAGATTCTTGTTAATTTTTTTATTTAAGATCAAATCTCTTAAAGACTATGCTAAAATTCATAAAATTATCACTCTTTTAATATCTATAGCAAAAAAAAAAAAAATGGTTAAATCTCTATTATATAAACTTGGACAAAATTTACAATGATAAGAAAATTACAAAATCTTAGTTAGTACTACTAACTAGACAATGATAAGAAAACTTACAATGTGTCCTTTTGGGGTGTGTATGTGCATCTCAGTGTTATGGAACATGTGAAGCAAAGAGGTAGGTAAGATTGTAATAATAGGTAGATCGAACGGCCTGTAATCGATTATACAGTGCAGTCGACTGCAGATAATCTGGATCCGTCACATACTCCTTAACTGAACTTATGGTCTGTTGGCAAGTTTCGTGGCATGCTGCAATCCTTATATATGGTATGATATCATAGGGAATCCATTAAATTTAAGCCATGGGACAACATCTTTTTCTCATTAACTATACTGTACCAACTCAACTAATCATACCTAATTTATATTAGTTATATTTTAGTGCATGATTCACAGATTCTCACCATTGTTTATCTGATGTTGTGGAGCATTTATAGCACCAAGCAAAAGTAGAGACTGAGAGTTACACCGGCCCCTCAACTGAATTTGTGCATAAAAAAGATAGGGAAAAGTATATATTGAATAATTTCAGCCCCTGCAGACTATGTGGTGCAGAGTTAATTGTAACGCTAATTTCTATACGAAACTAAGAAGAATTTAACTGAAAAGAGAACTAGATATTTATTCTAAATTGCTTGAAAAAAGTCTACAATAAGAGGCTTGAAATAATATAACAATTACAAACCTAATGAATTCTTAAATAAAAAGAATTACGAATAAGTCTTCTAACAAAATTAAAAAATGTCTAAACATAGCAAAAATTAGGAAAAGTAGCCAGAACTAATAATTTTGAGGATTTCACATTCAGAAATGGCCTCAACCAGGTGAACTCGTTGGAACAATATTGTAGGGATAGAAAGTGCTTTCAAGCAAAATATATTATAACAGTCAAAATCCCATAGGAGCAGAGAGTTTGAGCTAATTCTGCTCATGTAACTAAGAGGAAGAAATCAAATCGACCAAAGTTGGAAAATCTTGTCCTGCCTTCCCTTTTGGTCCAGCTGCATCTACCACAATCTTTTTCACCACTTGAATGTTCTTTCTCATCTTTTTCCCCTCTTTTTCTAATAGAACTAGTTTCAAGCTTTTAACTAATCCATTTTTACTAAAAACCCCACCTTCAACTCTCACACCAATTCTCCACACATCCTCAATAATCCTTGCACTTATTCCATGATCCCCAATCAATGGCCTGCAGATCATAGGCACTTCATTTAAAACACTCTCAGACACAGAGTTAAGCCCACAATGAGTCACAAACACTCCCACAGAATCATGACCTAAAACATGGATCTGTGGAGCCCATGGCACTACTTTTCCTCTCAGGCATGTTCTCTCAAGAAACCCTTTTGGGAGGATGCCCAAGAAATTGTCTTTAAGAGACCACAAAAATGGAATTCTACTTTCTTCCAATGTTTCTGCAATTGCCACAAGCTCATGAGGAGGTGGTATCATCACTGTTCCAAAGCTCAGAAAGGCCACTGATCTAGTACTCTGCCTGTCCAACCATGACAAGCACCCGGTTGCATCGGTGTCCGATGGCGGCCTTGGCGGCAGTGGAAGTGAAAGAGAAAGAAAGCCAAGATGGAATAAAGACTGCATTTTGGATTTCAAGTCATCAACACAAGGGGAAGGCACCAATTCCTCATAGAAGTTCATCAGAACTGCCTTGGCTTGCGGAAGCACTTCACCCATTGAAGCTAATGTCCTTGAAAAGATTGAATCTTCCTCACCATCTCTGAGTACCCCACCAGGTAAATCCTCAATGAAAATCTTTGATAACCCTGGAATGAAATCCAAAGTTCTAATGTTGCCATCAGCAAAACGATGGCGTATTGAGTCAGTGTACATATGTGCAGAGAGTGCACATGGATGGCTAGCCCAAAGAGCAATCCAAGGCACTTGAAGGTTTTGAGCCACAATGAGAGAAGAGGCTACAAATGCATCAGCAATAATGCAAGTAACTCTCTCTTTAGTCTCTTGCACTGCAAAATCTATACCCTTTTGCAAGTTCTGAGGACCAGCCTGAAGAAAAAGGTTCACTGCCTCTACAGGATGGCCAAGTACATGACCCTCTGGGATGCCATCAGCAACATCATAGGCCTTGATGTTTTCTGGGATGTGGGGATTCGAGGAGAGGGTTTGGTTGAATTTTGCAGTGTTGAAGAATGAGAATCTCACATTGGGAGCAGCTTGAGCAAGTTTGAGAGCCAAGTTTAGGATAACATTGACATGGCTACCAGCAGGGAATGCAAAAATAGCCACATGCTTGCCATTGTCAGACACTACCATTGTTGCTTGAAAGAATAGAATGAACAGAGAGAGTTGAGAAAGCTAGAGACGAAGATAGAGTAGTGTTGTGATGTGTGGTGGAGTTTGAGTGTCGGGTATGACTCATATATATAAGAGATACGAAAACAAAAAATACATATATAAGTATTCGTAGAGAGGTGTAATCGTAGCATTCATATCTTTTCTGTAACTGTACCATTACTAAAACTGTTGAGTTGTTAGCACCGACCTTTTATTGGCGACCCGGGTTTTAAGATTTTTTATTTTTTTGAAAAAAAAAAAAATCACGGGTCAGTTATTGTATACACGTGAGTAGAAGCAAAACATGTGTTTTATTGTTCATATAACTAAGGGCATTACTTTCCAAATTAGTAAAATTGTTACCCTCATTCTCTAACATTCTTACAGATTTTGCAGCAATCATAGTTATATATATAACAGTTAGGAATGAAAAGACACCCTTGACCCTCATCTACCTCAAACTCACCCCTTCTTGGTAAACATGGGAATGTAAAATATGGTATAAACTTAGACAAAATTTACAATGGTAAGAAAATTAGAAAATCATAGTTAGTACTACTAACGAGACATTGATTCAGAAAATTTACAATGTGTCCTTCTTTTGGGGTGTGTGTGTGTGCATCTCATGTTATGGTAGACGTGGCCAAGCAAAGAGTTAGGTAGAAGTGTGTGCATCTCATGTTATGGTAGACGTGGCCAAGCAAGGAGGTAGGTAGAATTACAAATGGTCTATTGGCAGGGTTTCGTGGCATGCTGCAAGCCTTATATGATCTGATATCACCATGAATCTATTAAATTTAAGTTATGGGACAACATATTTATCTCATTATCTCTATTTTCCTAACTCAGCTATTACTTTTATTTTTTTTTATATCTCAAGTATTTGACAATTAGCTCTCGGTTCTTTGTAATTTTTATTTTTGTTTTTAATATTTTTACATGTAATATATATTAAAAATGTTAATCAATTTATTCAAATATGCAATTAATATTAAATATTTTAGACCAATTAAAATATAGTAACATAATAAGTAGAGAAGAAATAAAATCCTGTGCTGGCCGCCCTTTTGGTCCAGCACCAATATTTACCACAATATTTTGCAGCAACCATATATATATATATATATATATAACAGTAATGTTTCGTGAGGAAACAGATAGGAATGAAAAGACACCCTCGACCCTCGTCTTACTCAAAAACTCACCCCTTCTTGGTAAACATGGGGATGTAAAATATTTATGAACATATATATTGGAATTCTTTAAGGGCCATTTTTCGTAGATTGATTTTTTTTTTTTTTTAGTTTAACTCAGCGAGAATTTCAACTTAGGTATCCTAAGTTTTACCTTTAGTACAAGATTTTGAAAAAAGAAACAATTCCCACAAAACTAATTAATAACATTCTTGAGAACAGTTTTTAGCTATCTCATTAAAATATTTCCATAGGGGGTGAGAATCAAGTTTTAAATGGATTTGGAAAAATTCACCTCATTCTTGACATAATTCCTTAGACGTGACTGTTCATAGTGATGGAAAATGCTTAGAAAACATTGTCTTACGTTCCCAAGAAAGTTTTAAGTCCAACCATACATAATCGTTAAAATTTTTTACAATCAACGTTGTCAGAAAACATAATTCCTAAGAATTATAACTCCTAATTTTTAAAAACATAAAATAATATTGTATCTACTGAATCACCTGCTACTTGTATATGTTGGAATGTTTTTGGGGTACGATCTTGTTATCTTTGTCACTCAAATTTCAACTACTACGCCATTCACCATTAAGACAAACAACTGGCACATTTAATTTCTTAGCTAGAAGACAACTTAGGTAGCTCTACATCATTATCGAAATGTCATTTTGTTTTTTTCCGTACCACATTAAATTAATAATATATAACCACATTTTTTAGAACTTAGATTCACAGTATAATTGATCTTTATCCATAGACTCATATTATACTATGTTATGAGATGTGTAAATTACACGTTACTTAGTTTCATAGAAATAATTATGTGACTCAATATATATCATTACATAAAAATTGATCAGCCCACAAATTTACTTGATTGTAGGGTTCGCAGCACATTTGAATTCCATTTGACTGGATTTATTACTCACCGTACATAGCATTAGGGAGTAAGCAAATATCAACTATTAATTCAACTCAAAAATATAAATTGGTAGGAAAATATTTATTATATAAGTTTTATATCTAGTATATCCCCACACACAAAAAAATCTTTTAGATTTAAAGTGTAAAAGTAGTACAAGCAAAAAAAATCGAACATAAGATTCAACCTTTTAATCACGAGGTCATAAAAATCTAATGTCATATAAAAATTGATTTATTTTAAAAGTTTAAACTATTAAGATAAGCATAAAATAAATAATAGCAAAGAGGTTTTATTTCTTGTCCCATAAATGCTAGCTACTTTCCATATATACATTTAGTTAAACTTACACAAGCATGACAATGGGAAATTTTTGTTAAAATTTTGTCCCATACTTTTATTATAAAATTTATATCAAACGAAAAAGTATCAATTCTGCTAAGAAATTCAAGCCCTGACTTAAAAAGATAGTTTCAGATCACTGCTAATATCCATTTCCTCTTTCCTAGTTGATGTACATGTTTACGTAGGTACATAATGGACCATGGCAATCAAAGTTGCTTTTGCGTATTACATTGGGAGCAGCATGAGCAAGCTTGATGGCTAAGTTTAGGATAATAGTGACATGGCTGCTAGCAGGGAAGGCAAAAACGGCCACATGTTTGCCAATGCCATTGTCATTGTGAGAGAATGCCATCGTTGCTTTAGAGAATAGAATGAACTAAGAGAGTAGAGAGAGGTGAAGAAGATGGATTAGTGTTGGGGTGGTGGAATTGAGTGTTGGCATGATGCATATATGTAGGGAAAATGTTATTTACATTGTGCGTGATTGATTTCCAGGTTGACTACAAGTATATTAAGTGTGAGTAGAAGCAAAGCGTGTGTATTCATTGATAGGTATAATTGGCATTCACTTCCAAATTAGTAAAATTGTTACCCTTATTATCTAACATGCTTACAGAATTTGCAGCAACCATAAAAAAAGAGAGGTTTATTGCCTATTTGGTAAATAGAATTAAAATCATGGAATTTAAATGTGAATGAGAATAGGAAGGGAATGGAATGCTTTTTTTATTCTGTAGTTTGATAGTTTTCGAAATAAAATGTAGAATAGGATCAAGACTATAAACCTTTTATTAAAAAATATATATATAACAAAGAGGGTAGGTTAGAGAAAACCTAAAATAATATGTTAATTCCAAAAATATGAGATGAGTAATTTCATCTCCTAAAACCCTAGATGATAATTTAAGTTAGAGCATAATTCAAGTTACACACACACATATATATCATCTCTTGCAAAAATCTTGACCAAAATTCGCATCCGTACTGGCAAAATCTCACTGTCATTGATGCTATCTCAGTAGAAGCTACTTAACGGTCAACAACTAACATTCACCAGCGACTTGTACACTCTTCAAGTGAATTAATTGCTTTCTTTGGTCACCATCCTCTCTGTTTTTGCTGGCATTTTTGTCTTTTGGCAAGAGTATAAGCCCGTGGGGTCGCAGCTTCCCCCTAAAAGATGAGAAGAGAGCTGCCATGTTTAAGGGATTGAGCTGGTAAATAAGAGAAAGTAAAAAATCTCCATGCGTAATCAAACAAAGTTAATGATAGACTTCTTTTCTCGTCTCTCACTCCATTTCATCAAAACAAGCTGAGATATGTCTGACGGGTGGAAAATTTTGAAGAAACATTGTCTTACAGTTCCAATATTGTCCAAGTCCAACCAAACACAAATATTTTAACATTTTTCCCAATATAGTCAGAAAATATAATTCCCAAGAATTATAAATCCTAAAAATTAAAAGAAAGGAGAAAATATTCTATCTATCAAATGATTCAAATCATCTCGTGCTTATGTTGGTTTATGTGGTACGATGTTGTTCTGGTGGTTCAAATTTCAACTATTACCCAGATGCTATTACTTACTATTGTAAAAACTCTTTGCAACTATTTGATGTCTTGACAATGAGATTAAAATTTTTTTGATATTATGTCAAGAGCTAACTTAATTTAGAAATTTAAGTTGTTTTGAAAAAAATTATGGCTAATTTTATATTATATTTAATACTTCTCTTTTCATTTCTCTCCTACTTCCTGCATTTTTAGTGAAAATGATCCAAAAGCCTAACTTAACTGAATTTGTGCATCAAAAAGTTAGGGAAAACTATATATTGAATAATTTCAGCCTCTGCAGACTATGTGGTGCAGAGTTAATTGTAACCCTAATTTCTATACGAAACTAAGAAAAATTTAACTGAAAATAGAACTAGATATTTATTCTAAATTGCTTGAAAAAAGTCTACAGTAAGAGGCTTGAAATAATATAACAATTACAAACCTAATGAATTCTTAAATAAAAAGAATTACAATAAGTCTTCAAACAATAATAAGAAAAAAATTGCCTAAAATAACAAAAATTAGGAAAAGTAGCCGGAACTAATAATTTTGAGGATTTCATATTCAGAAATGGCCTCAACCAGCTGAACTGGTTGGAACAATATTGTAGGGATATGAAAGTGCTTTCAAGCAAAATATATTATGACAGTCAAAATCCCATACGAGCAGAAAGTTTGAGCTAATTCTCCTCATGTAACTAAGAGGAAGAAATCAAATCGACCAAAGTTGGAAAATCTTGTGCTGCCTTCCCTTTTGGTCCAGCTGCATCTACCACAATCTTTTTCACCACTTGAATGTTCTTTCTCATCTTTTTCCCCTCTTTTTCTAACAGAACTAGTTTCAAGCTTTTAACGAATCCATTTTTACTAAAAACCCCACCTTCAACTCTCACACCAATTCTCCACACATCCTCAATAATTCTTGCATTTATTCCATTATCCCCAATCAATGGCCTGTAGATCATAGGCACTTCATTTAAAACACTCTCAGACACAGAGTTAAGCCCACAATGAGTCACAAACACTCCTACAGAATCATGACCTAAAACATGCATCTGTGGAGCCCATGGCACTACTTTTCCTCTCATGCTTGTTCTCTCAAGAAACCCTTTTGGGAGGAGGCCCAAGAAATTGTCTTTAAGAGACCACAAAAATGGAATTCTACTTTCTTCCAATGTTTCTGCAATTGCCACAAGCTCATGAGGAGGAGGTATTATCACTGTTCCAAAGCTCAGAAAGGCCACTGATCTAGTACTCTGCCTGTCCAACCATGACAAGCACCCGGTTGCATCGGTGTCCGATGGCGGCCTTGGCGGCAGTGGAAGTGAAAGAGAAAGAAAGCCAAGATGGAATAAAGACTGCATTTTGGATTTCAAGTCATCAACACAAGGGGAAGGCGCCAATTCCTCATAGAAGTTCATCAGAACTGCCTTGGCTTGCGGAAGCACTTCACCCATTGAAGCTAATGTCCTTGAAAAGATTGAATCTTCCTCACCATCTCTGAGTACCCCACCAGGTAAATCCTCAATGAAAATATTTGATAACCCTGGAATGAAATCCAAAGTTCTATTTTTGCCATCAGCAAAACGATGGCGTATTGAGTCAGTGTACATATGTGCAGAGAGTGAACATGGATGGCCAGCCCAAAGAGCAATCCAAGGCACTTGAAGGTTTTGAGCCACAATGAGAGAAGAGGCTACAAAAGCATCAGCAATAATGCAAGTAACTCTCTCTTTAGTCTCTTGCACTGCAAAATCTATACCCTTTTGCAAGTTCTGAGGACCAGCCTGAAGAAAAAGGTTCACTGCCTCTGCAGGATGGCCAAGTACATGACCCTCTGGGATGCCATCAGCAACATCATAGGCCTTGATGTTTTCTGGGATGTGGGGATTCGAGGAGAGGGTTTGGTTGAATTTTGCAGTGTTGAAGAATGAGAATCTCACATTGGGAGCAGCTTGAGCAAGTTTGAGAGCCAAGTTTAGGATAACATTGACATGGCTACCAGCAGGGAATGCAAAAATAGCCACATGCTTGCCATTGTCAGACACTACCATTGTTGCTTGAAAGAATAGAATGAACAGAGAGAGTTGAGAAAGCTAGAGACGAAGATAGAGTAGGGTTGTGATGTGTGGCGGAGTTGAGTGTCGGGCATGACTCATATATATACAAGAGATGCGAAAAGAAAAAAAAAAAAAAAATATATATATATATATATAAGTACATATATATAAGTACTCGAAAAGAGGTGTAATTGTAGCATTCATATCTCCCGTAATTGTACCATTACTAAACCCGTTGAGTTGTTAACACGACCTTTTATTGGTGACCCGGGTTTTAAGACACGGGTCGGTTATTGTATATACGTGAGTAGAAGGTGTTTTATTGATCATATAACTAAGGGCATTACTTCCCAAATTAGTAAAATTGTGACCCTCATTCTCTAACATTCTTACAGATTTTGTAGCAACCATAGTTATATATATTAACAGTTAGGAATGAAAAAGACACCCTTGACCCTCATCTACCTCAAAAACTCACCCCTTCTTGGTAACACACGGGAATGTAAAATATTGTATAAAACACAAAATTTACAATGGTAAGAAAATTAGAAACTATAGTTAGCACTACTAACGAGACATTGATAAGAAAATTTACAATGTGTCCTTCTTTTGGGGTGTGTATGAGCATCTCATGTTATGGTACACGAGGCCAAGAAAAGAGGTTGGTAGAGTTACACCCTTTAATTGTATTTATGGTCTATTGACAGAGTTTCGTTGTAAATTTTATATGATGTGATATCATGACGAATCCATTAAATTTAAGTTATGAGACACCATCTTTATCTCATTAACTCTACTGTATCAACTTAACTATAACTTATAACTTTTAATATCTCAAGTATTTGACAATTAACTCTATTTCTTTGTAATTTTTACTTTTAATATTTTTTACATGCAATATACATATTAAAAATGTAGGTAACCATAAAGAGGTAGGTAGAGTTACACCCCTTAACTGAACTTATGGTCTATCGATAGAGTTTCATGGCATGCTGTAAGCCTTACATGGTCTGATATCACAACGAATTCATTAAATTTATGGGACAACATCTTTATCTCATTAACTCTAATGTACTAACTTAATTATAACTTATATTTTTCTTTATATCTCACGTATCTGACAATTAACTCTCTTTCTTTGTAATTTTTATTTTTATTCTTAATATTTTTACATGTAATATATATATTAAAAAAGTAGGTAATAGTAAAGAGGTAGGTAGAGTCACATCCCTTAACTGAACTTATGGTTTATTGACAGAGTTTCGTGGCATGCTGTAAGCCTTATATGATATGATATCACGACGAATTCATTAAATTTAAGTTATGGGATATCATCTTTATCTCATTAACTCTATTATACCAACTCAACTATAACTTATATTTTTTTTATATCTCAAGTATCTTACAATTAACTCTCTTTCTTTGTAATTTTTATTTTTATTCTTTATATTTTACATGTAATATATATATTAAAAATGTAGGTAACCGTAAAGAGGTAGGTAAAGTTACACCCCTTAACTGAACTTATAGTCTATTGACAAAGTTTCGTGGCATGTTGTAAGCCTTCTATGGTTTGATATCACAACGAATTCATTAAATTTAAGTTATGGGATAATATTTTTATCTCATTAACTCTACTTTACTAACTCAACTATAATTTCTATTTTTTTATATATCAAGTATTTGACAATTAACTCTCTTTCTTTGTAATTTTTATTTTTATTTTTAATATTTTTACATATAATATATATATTAAAAATGTTAATCAATTTATTCAAATATTCAATTAATATTAAATATTTTAGACCAATTAAAATATACTAACATAATAAGTAGAGAAGAAATAAAATCTTGTGCTGGCCTCCCTTTTGGTCCAGCACCAATATTTACCACAATATTTTGCAGCAACCATAGTTATATATATAGGAATGAAAAGACACCCTCGACCCTCGTCTTACTCAAAAACTCACCCCTTCTTGGTAAACGTGGGAATGTAAAATATTTATGAACATATATGTTGGAATTCTTTAAGGGGCATTTTTCGTAGATTGATTTTGTTTTTTTTTTAGTTTAACTCAGCGAGAATTTAAACTTAGGTATCCTAAGTTTTACCTTTAGTACAAGATTTTGAAAAAAGAAACAATTCCCACAAAACAAATTAATAACATTCTTGCAGATATAAAGAGAAAATTAATAACATTCCTGAAAACAGATTTTAGCTATCTCATTAAAATATTTCCATGATTCAAGTTTTAAATGGATTTGGAAAAATTCAAATCATTCTTCACATAATTCCTTAGACGTGACTGTTCATAGTGATGGAAAATACTTAGAAAACATTGTCTTACGTTCCCAAGAAAGTTTTAAGTCCAACCATATATAATGGTTAAAATTTTTCACAATTAATGTTGTCAAAAAACATAATTCCTAAAAATTATAACTCTTAATTTTTTTTAAAATAATATAATATTGTATCTACTAAATCACTCTGCTGCTTATATATGTTGGTACATTTTTGTGGTACGATCTTGTCATCTTTGTCACTCAAATTTCAACTACTACGCCATTCACCATTAAGACAAACAACTGATAGATTTAATTTCTTAGCTAGAAGACAACTTAGGTAGCTCTACATCAGTATCGTGCTTTAGAGAATAGAATGAACTAAGAGAGTAGAGAGAGGTGAAGAAGATGGATTGGTGTTGGGGTGGTGGAATTGAGTGTTGGCATGATGATGCATATATACAGGGAAAATGTTATTTACATTGTGCGTGATTGATTTCTAGGTTGACTACAAGTATACTAAGTGTGAGTATAAGCAAAGCGTGTGTATTCATTGATAAGTATAATTGGCATTCACTTCCAAATTAGTAAAATTGTTACCCTCATTATCTAACATGCTTACAGAATTTGCAGCAACCATAAAAAAGAGAGGTTTATTGCCCGTTTGGTAAATAAAATTAAAATCATGGAATTTAAATGTGAATGAGAATAGGAAGGGAATGGAATGCTTTTTTTATTCTGTAGTTTGATAGTTTTCGAAATAAAATGTAGAATAGAATCAAGACTATAAACCTTTTATTAAAAAATATATATATAACAAAGAGGGTAGGTTAGAGAAAAACTAAAATAATATGTTAATTCCAAAAATATGAGATGAGTAATTTCATCTCCTAAAACCCATGATGATAATTTAAGTTAGAGCATAATTCAAGTTACACACACACATATATATCATCTCTTGCAAAAATCTTGACCAAAATTCGCATCCGTACTGGCAAAATCTCACTGTCATTGATGCTATCTCAGTAGAAGCTACTTAACGGTCAACAACTAACATTCACCAGCGACTTGTACACTCTTCAAGTGAATTAATTGCTTTCTTTGGTCACCATCCTCTCTGTTTTTGCTGGCATTTTTGTCTTTTGGCAAGAGTATAAGCCCGTGGGGTCGCAGCTTCCCCCTAAAAGATGAGAAGAGAGCTGTTTACCATGTTTAAGGGATTGAGCTGGTAAATAAGAGAAAGTAAAAAATCTCCATGCGTAATCAAACAAAGTTAATGATAGACTTCTTTTCTCGTCTCTCACTCCATTTCATCAAAACAAGCTGAGATATGTCTGACGGGTGGAAAATTCTGAAAAAAACATTGTCTTACAGTTCAAATAATGTCCAAGTCCAACCAAACACAAATATTTTAACATTTTCCCCAATATAGTCAGAAAACATAATTCCCAAGAATTATAACTCCTAAAAATTAAAAGAAAGGAGAAATATTCTATCTTTCAAATGATTCCAATCATCTCGTGCTTATTAGTAATCAATATCGTAAACACTCAAATATCAAAGTGAATAATCAGACAAGATTTACATTTGACAAGAAAGCACAAACGTAACAATGGTAGGTTTGACAGTACACAATAGTCAATGAGCAAACCTGTATTCGTCCTTCTTGGCCATACATATTTATGCTTAATTATTTCATGCTTTGGAGCATTTGGGACCAAGCAAATAGGTTTACTTGCGGAGTCTTGTGGCATGCATGCTATTTTCCATACATTTAGATTAGTTACAGTGCTTTACACAAGCATGCTAACGAGAAAATTTTGTCTAAATTTCGTTCAACACTACAAACAAATTTAATATACTTCAAAAATTATAAAGGGTTTAATGTGAAAAAGTATACAAATTGCACTAAGAAAATCAAATCCTAACTAAAGATGGGTTCAGATAATAACTAATATCTTTGTACTCTTTCGTAGTTTATATAAAACAATTGATATAGCATTTTTCCTTGTCGATTAGATAGGTACATAATGGACCATGCATGGCAATGAAAGCTACTCTTTTAGTTTACACTTTGGGTATTTTGATATACTTTGCATGTGATATTAATCCTTATTTAGTAGAACTAAAAGTAAATGGTATTGATAAAACATTTTTACGTGCTACTAAAACTGGGAACTGAACGAACGGGACGTACTTTGGAAGAAGCGATCTGTTTTCGAACTCTATTATTGGAAATAACAAATTCAACTCCCTCTTTTATAAAAAATGTTATTTACACAATTGTTAGTCTACACTTCATTTATAAACCTAATATATATTATTAATTTGCAGCAATAAAACAATAAATAAAAAGGTGTAAATATAGCATACTCCTCTTTGTAACTATACGTGCATTATTGCTTTTATTTAACCTCTGCTTCAAGATAAATTTACCCATAACTTTGTTCGCGAGCACCTTGAAAACCCTGGAAAATGAAATTGGCCATGGTGATGCTCAGGGAAAGTGCAGTGAAATGAAATGTCATGGACTGGTCGGTGTGACTTTATTACTTACCTACATATGTGAGGCAAATTTATTATATGTCCAACCCCCAACAAGTACGAGAGGAAAGCAGACAAGGAGATATGTAGGGTTCAGAAAAATAGGGAAAAGTTGAGGGGAGAAGGAAGAGAGTTACTCTAGCTGATTGCACAAAAACTACTGGACCATCTACCAAAATCTTGTGCTGTCGTTCTGCCTTTTGGTCCAGCACCATCTACCACATTAATCTTTTCTTCTTTTTTTTTTTTCAATAAAAATGTAAATTTTTTAATACTAACTTAATTGTATACAAAAGAGGTGAGGTTGATGTCATAGCATTTATTATTTTTGTGTTTGTGCCACTATACCAAACTATTTCTTCTATCGCAATCTTGTTCACCACTTGAATCCTCTTTCTCATCATTTTCCCTTCATTTTCTAGCAAAACTACCTTCAAGCTTTTAATGAAGTGATTTTTAAATCCCACTTTCCACTCTCAAACCAATTCCCCGCACATCCTGTACAATCCTTGCACTTATACAATGACCTCTGTGACTTGGAAATCATAGGCACTTCATTTAATACACTCTTTGACAGTATACTTGAGTTAACCCCACAGTGGATCCACATACACATACACTTTCATCTATAAAGTACCTTTTAGTTTTGACAGCTATTCTTGTGATTTGAGATAGAAAACAATAAATGACAAATTTTTTCCAGTAACATTTTGATTTTAAAATTAAGACCTTTAAATTAAAACGGCTTAGCCTCAACAAGTTTTTCATTAACCTAACACCTTATTCATCCTGAAGTTGAGTTCAACCATGCATTTTACAAGCACTTCTACATATAAATCATGAATTGTACGGCAAAAACTCCAATTTTTCCACTTCCAACTTTGAGAGAAAGTCTTCAAAAATGGTGATGTTTTTAGGTGACGAAAACCATACTTTTGGGTTAGAGGTTTCGTTTGAATATTAGTTTTTCGTTTATAATAGTTTTTCTTCCTTATGCCGTCCATGCCTGCTGCTTCAGAGTTTAGAATTTGTTTACATTCTATACATATATTATTTATTACTTAGTCTTTATTTTCTTTTGGTCATCTTCTCCATTATATTTATTTAAACTCACATTCACATAAATATATCATAAGCCATACACACACAAACGAGGAGTTTATCAGGAAAAAAGAAGAAGGAAATACCATATGTAATCAACTAGATATTTGTAAGAATATGAATTAATGCCTATATTCCGTTACTCAAATTTAATTTCTATGGACTACTCGCTAGCTTATCTGCAAACTCGATCATGAATAAATTTCCATTGGTTTGCTGTGATAGATATCAATCATGTCTATATGAAACATGGTTTGATATATAATAGAGGATTTTGTTCTATCTGGAGAATGATTGGCTGTCTTATTCACTCTATATGCCCTCTCTGCTAATTAATTAAGTAGTTAATTAGTTTAGGAAGAAGTAGCTAAGGGTGGGCACTGGTTGGGATGGGCCAAGAATTTGGTCGTCCCGGTTACGTCCCGAAAAATTATTAAGATAAAAGTTTTGTCCCGTCTTGTTCCGAATTTTTTTTTTTTTTGTCTTGTCTCGTCCCGTCTTGATTTTATATAGCTTTGTCCCAGTTTCGTCCAGTCCCATTAGGGTTAAATTTAAAAACAAAAAAAAAAATCAGGAGTGAGTGTATAAAGTAATAAGAGGGGTGTTGAAAGCATACAAAAAAAAATGTGGTGTGTAAACAAAAAAAATAGGGGTGTAAAAAGTAATAATCAAAACAAATATTTATACCGATAATTTCAAGACGGGACAGGACAGAATATATTTATATAAAATTTAGGATAGGATCAGGATGAAATTTTGTTTGTCTTGATCACATCCTAAATCTCAAATTATCCCGAATCCTTCTGGTCGGAACGTCCCGTCCCGTCCCGTGCCCACCTCTAAAAGTAGCTATAGGGGATTTTCACAAGCTCAATATCACAATTAAATATTAATACTATTTAGTTGTGTCAATTATAGCACACAAGTTTAAACAATAGAGGTGTTTGAAAATCTGTGGTCGTGATCACCGTCAACCAATAAATTAATTCGTGCTTGTTGCATATGCATAATATATATATTACTTACTTCGTATAATTTTTTATATAGTGTGAATTACATAGATTATCTGTTAAATTAAAAAGATCTCTTCTTATATATTATGTTTATAAAATTTTATAAATTTTTTGAAATTAATATTATAATATATGTCCTTATTTTAATAAATAAAAACGTTTTAAATTATAAATAAAATTTATTGTTATTTATATAAAATATTTTAAAAAATTAGCTAATTTATGTAAGATTTGATATAAATTATCAGGCTTCTAAACAAAGGTATAAAATAATAAGTATGTAAGTTTTTTTTTTTCTCGTAACTAAAAAGGAGACATCAATTTTTTTAATAAAAATTTAAATATTCAAAAAAATATCAAATTTAATTTTAAAATATATTAAAAATTTATCTTTATAATTACACTATTACGCCAAATTATTATTATTATTAAACATTTAAGTCTTACTCAAATACGTTTATATTTACGACATTTGTGACTGATGAATCCATTTTGAGGCGTTCGTTACTGGCATTGACGTGTCCCCTTTCCGGTCACCGGTGCACCCGAGTGCCAGAAGCATCGACTCGGGACGGCACGAAAGACATCTCGATCCACGCGGATTGCACCCATTTGCCATGTTGTGCACGTGACTGCTACCGTCCGTAGTTGACACTAGAACTTCACGTGATTAGTTTGCGCGTGACAACCTCTTGTTTTATTGAGCCTGCGTAACAGCTTGGGGCGGGAACGAGAAAACGACAGCAGTTTTGAGAAAAAAATTTCATCCTTCACTTTTTGGTACAAAGTTTGAGAGGCTCGACACTATGTTATTGTTACCCTTTTTAACATAGGAGAATAACGATGAATATTCAATTTCTTTCTTAAAATTATAGTGATATTTCTTTTCCTTTTTAAAAAAAAAAAATTGTACTAATATACTATGTGTTTTAATTTGTTGGTTATATAAACTTAGGTTTAGCCTTTCTAATAATTTGAATATTTAGGAGAATTAATTCGTACTAATATACCATGTGTTTTAATTTTTTGGATATATAAACTTAGGTTTAGCCTTTCTAATAATTTGAATATTTAGGAGAATTAATTCTTTAATATGATATTTTTATATTAAAAAATTCTTTAACATGATTTCAAAGATAATTTAATTTCTAATCAAGAGTTCAAACTTTATTATTATTAATAATAATAATAATCATCATTTTAAACTAACAAAATATAACTTAGCTAATAAATAAATTAAACTCAGTAGTTGAAGAACTTATACAATATTAAAAATTTAAATATATATATATATATATATATATATATATATATATATATATATATATATATATATATATATATATATATATATATATATATATATTAAAAAATAATCATAATTATTCTTTGTTCTTAAATTAAATTAGTCTTATTTTTTATCTTTTTAAATTTTAACATTATTTATTGTCAAAGAAGTTATTTTAACATTATTTCTTCCATATAAATAGGATAGAAGTTGTTAAAAAATTATTCTTTTTGTTTGTCGTTTAATATTTTTGTACCATAACAAAGAAATACAGTTAATATAACAGAAGTGCATGAAGTATTTATTAGCAAAGTCTTTGATAAAAAGCTAAAAAAATCACAAAAATAAATTATTATTTTTTTTTAAAAAAAAAAAAGGCTCTGTATTGGCAGCATAGCATGACTAGGACCTTACTCCATGATAATTTCGCTAATAGGGCATTTTCCCCCATGAGTAATAAATCCTTTGTTGGCCTAACATCCTCAAGCTGTGTGAATCACATTTAAAAGGGTCCCACATTATGAATTAGAGGGTATGCGTTTTGATTGGTTATAAAGATATAAAATAATATTTTAAAATATGTTAATAATACTTATACCATTATTTAATAACTTTTTATTTAATTATAAAAAAAAATTAACCCAAGAGGTCCATAATTCTTTGTTGAATTGATCATCCTACTAACTTTTTTTATTATTATTTGACCATAGTTAAAAAGGACAAAGAATAAATACATAAATTTCAGTTTGTGATCTTAAAAAAAAATAAATTTAAATACAAAAATTAACAAAAATCTTATTAAAAAAGTAGTAGTTATTAAACCAAAACTCATTACTTTTATCCACCCAACTATACTAGATATGTAATATTGTTAGTTGATATTCAATAAATTCATATTTAGATATAAGCTCAATTAATAAACATTTTTTTTTTTGGAATCTATGATACCATATAGGTATAGGTATAAACTCTCAAAGATTTGAAAATGAATAGAGACATGAAATTAGTAATCATTCATTTATTTATAAAATTCAACGAAGCCAAACTTTTTCAACCAATTGGTTTACTTTGTTATGAAACCACATTTCCAACAAGGTGGCAACAATTAATTTCTAATCTGTGTTGCTTTCAAGATTAGGTTCATCAGCGGTCTCACCCATTAGGACGTAATTCCGTCTACATTCAAGCTGGCACTTTTCTCATCCTCACCAAATTTTATTTCCCGGATGATCTTGCAAATTCCAAAAATTAGTATCAATTAATCACGCATTAAAGGGCAAAAGAGTAAAGACAACTGTGTGTTGAAGACAAGGACCGTTTTGTTCGGCCTAATTACAGGGGCCGTTTTTGTTAAGATTACATTTACGCTACCCAATTAGGGGCGTTTCCGTAATAAATACCCCAAGATGGGGCTATTTTCATCATTCCAACCCTTTAAAACCTATACAACCTTGTCATTCCCAAATTCATCTAAGAATTATCCTTTGTCTCTGTATCTCTTCTGTGCTTTCTCTCTCTAAGATCTTAGAGAGGGAAAGCCCCATCAACAGAGAGAAAGCCACGTTCTATTCGATCATCAGCTCTACTTTCTCCGTTGATTCCAGTCCGGTGAAGAGAAGGGAGACCTATATTAACAATGGGCGGGAAAAAATTTGCGGTGCTATTGTGCGCAGAGGACACAGAGTACGTGAGGAAGAAATACGGAGGGTATTTTGGGGTTTTCGTGAGAATGCTGGCGGAGGAAGGGGAAACCTGGGACTGGTACCGCGTGTCCTCCGGAGAGTTCCCTGAGGACGATGAGCTGGGATTCTACGATGGCTTTGTCATCACCGGCAGTTGCAGTGATGCTCATGGAAATGACGCTTGGATCCATGATCTCCTCGCTATCCTCAAGAAATTGGATTCTATGAAGAAAAAAATTCTCGGAATTTGCTTCGGCCACCAGGTAAAAAATAATAATAATAATAATGCATAAAACTTAATCCTACCCTTCTTGGAGTTATTTTGGTGCAATTAAAAGTGGTCTTTTTTTATTTTGAATGTTTGTTTTTCTTGTTAGGACCAAATTTCCCAATAGAAAATGGGTGTAAAATAAAGTTGGAATTCAGAGAGGGAAATGAATGAATAGTGCCTTTATGGAGGGGCACGAGGATAGAATGGTAAATTTTGTTGATCACTATTATGTCAATCGCGTGAGTTTCACGTGAGAGTGCCTAAGTGATTGCGCCGTGGCATGGTATGTGCCAGTTGGCAGTTGGGAGGAATTGAGTTGGCATTACAGAGAAGGAAGAGGGATTGATTTGGGATCGGGGCTTGCTAGTGTGTGATCCTCCATTCGGAAGTTTCGGTACAAGTGGTACACGAACCGTTGATCGAGACGTTGTGATTTCTTAAAAACCAGACACGTTATCACATTAAATTATCTGCTGCATTATTAAAAGCCTTCTGCCTTATTAAAAGGTTATTTAATATTTAATTCCTGATGATATAAATATGTCACACGCCTTTCTCACCGGTGGCCATATTAAATGTAAACCGTAGATTTAGGCTATAGTTTATCAAACGTGAACCGTAAAAATCTGAATTTATTACGATTGTAGTGAGTATTTAATTGTTAACCGTTTGATGGATCACAACAAATCTAATTTTCATACACTATAACGGCAATTATAGACCGAAATAGTAGGTCCCCATTAGGTGGGAACCGCAATGGACGTGACGTGGATTCGACTAATTTCCATTAGGTGGGCCAGAGTATTTCTAATATCGCATCTTTTTGGGTTTGCGACTGAAGAGAATTTGGGAAAGTCTGAAATGTGCTTTCGGCTTAATTTGAGGTGTTTTATTTACCACATTAGCCTTTTTTGGTTATTTGCATTAAGTTGATTAATGTTTGTTGCACCGTTGGTTTAGATGTTGTATAACTCTTTACGTAACTGCATGAGTGTTTAACTTTTTGCTTAGGAATACTTAGTTATGGACCCCATATAAGATTTTCTTCACATGCATGTCTATATAATTGAGGCTTATCTTATGACATGGTGTCCAATAATTGATGTCTTCCATATATAATATAGTGCTTACTTTATGTCTTGGATGAGATTATGAGTTAGTTGGTAAAGTTGGGATACCAAAAAGGGAAAGCGGGAAACATTCTTTCCGTCTTTCTTTCTTCTTCACATTTGGCTTCTTATGAATTTTCCCTTTGAAGAGTTAGCTTGTATTTTTATGTACCAAAAATTGGTTTAGTTTGGTTTCTGTCTCTGATGCGAATGAGGCTTTTGTTATCAGATACTTGGCCGTGCAGTGGGAGGAAAGGTGAGTCGCTCGTCCACTGGTTGGGACATTGGTGTCAGAACTGTAACCTTATCATCATCTTCACCATTGGCATTGTCATCTCTCAAGCTCCCATCGAAGCTTTCCATCATCGAGTGTCATCGTGATGAGGTGCATTGACTGTAATTTTTTTCTGACAAAAAAACTGGTTAAAACTGAATCTCAGCTTAGTTTCTGATGTTATCTTCCAATGTTGTCAATTCAGGTTCGCGAGCTACCTGCGAAGGCAGAAGTGATTGCTTGGTCTGATAAGACTGGAGTTGAGATGTTTAGGTATGGAGATCACATAATGGGCATCCAAGGGCACCCTGAATACACTAAAGACATCCTCTTGCACCTTATAGACCGTCTTACGCAGCGCAATTTCATCGTGGTAAATCTATCAATAGAACTGAATTTAGGGCAGTTACTGTCTTGATATGGTATAACATGATGAGTCTTTTCAA